>JACTTY020000112.1:0-600000 GCA_014595695.2 Epargyreus clarus clarus
ACTATGTAAAACGGCGGATTCCCATATTTATTGCCCTTTTTACCGCGCTTTTAGGTACTAGTTAGGTACTTCACACCTGTGTGACAAGAAAGAGGCCCTTACATGACTCCCGCACAAGTTGGGGTATATTTTTACAGGAAACGAATTTATCAAAATAAAAAGATACACAGACAAATGAATAGTTTTTCTATGTTTAAACAATTTGATTATTCTAACTAAACAATAATACTCGCTCATGTACGTCAGGAAGTAAACAGAATCATATGAGTATATTATCATGAGAATGCGTGGTTTGTTACATTGTTACTGTAGTGTTATTGATTCTATTATTTTGGCTTATTTTGCGATGAGGGATGACACGTGTTCAGAAAATCATTTATTTTCCAGTAATGATAAATTAGGTAGTTCGCGAAAATGTCACAACTATGTTAAAAAAAAAAACAAAAAAAACAACCGACTTTTATATCATTCTAAGTCAGACATTAATGGAGGTAATACATTAAAAAAGCATTATAACAACACCTAAAATGCATTTTGTTTGTCAGTTACAATGTAACACTATCGCGTTTAAATTAAATGAACGTTTTAGTTCTTTTTTATTAACAAATAATAAAACATGGATTATTTTTTTTATTTTTTTTTAATGTTTTAGTATTGTTTTTTCAAGTAATGACGGAGGTATAACGAACACAACTGAATGTTAAATAACTTTTGAATAAGGAGTACTTTTGCGTTGAGATTAAATTAAATGCGGTTGAAATTTTTATTTTATTTTTTATTTTACACTATACTACGATACTACGGTATTTACTTACGGTATTTTACACTATACTACGATACACGATACTACGGTATCTCCTGCGTGTCGTAAGAGGCGACTAAAAGGGGCTTCCGGGGTTGCGGGTGGTAAGAGTGGGAACTCGAACCGCCCGGAAGCGACCCCGGGAAGAACAGCGGTATGTGTGGTCGCATACCGTCGTGCCCACCAGACGGTGTGGCGAGCGTCACGCTCACCTGGGCGGAACCCGATGGGGCAACGCGCTAAAAGGACTCCGGTTGCGTTCCTCTGGAGATCCCGGAGTCCTCTACGCAGCGCCGAGGACGGCCACCGGGGGGGTTTTAGTGCGGTAAGAATCCCACATAACTCTGTGTCGCTCCCACGGCACAGGGTACCTTTTGAAGGTTTCTCCCTCGTAATCAAAAAAAAAAAAAGACATACGTATTCAAAAAATAAGACTGTTTCTTATATATTTGTATTTTTACTTTTTATAATATTTCGATAGGTATCTGGTTTATATATAAGTATTTATAATATTGAAGTAGTAATGGTAAGTGATTGGCACCTGATGGTAAGTGACTTCTATTGCTTTGCTACCCCTATGTATTAAGCTAGAACGCCATGGATTAGTATGTCTCCCTTACCACACGCATCAAACCAGAACACAGTAGTGCTTAACACTGCTGTTGTTAGGCAGGAACAGGTGTTAGGCAGAAACCGTAAAGGGTTCTACTGTTCCTAATTTAAAGTTATCGAACGATGAGCATTATTCCTAAATAATATACTAGTAATGGTAAAAACAGTCGTTACATTTGTTGTTATAGCGGTTGTAGTACTTACACACTATTAACACACACTATGAAAAAATAATAATTGACCAAGTGCAACTCAAATTCGCACATGGAGGATTCCGTACCACCAAAATTTTCATTATTTTTGGTAGGAAATTTGTTTTGTTATTATAACATAACAAATACAAATCAAATCAAATCATCAAATCAAATTTTTTTTATTCAAAATAGGTTCTTTACAGATCACTTTTTGAATGTCAAAGCAACTACCACCACTTCACAAGGTGTTTCGTTATGGAGAAGAAGCGGCGAAAGAAACTCCATAACACACATCTTTTAAAATTGTTTTTGACAATGTTAACTTAACGTAATGGTACATGTGGAGCTGGAGCTAATTCAGACCACACCGTTTTGTCAGTCAAATAATCACTTACTTTATAGTACGCTTTTTTACATAGCGTTAGTTTAACGACATGTTTAAACTTTTTTTCTGTGAGATTCAAAATGTGGTCGGGTATTTTATTGTAGTAGCGAATACAGTTGCCCACGAAAGATCTAGCCACCTTACATAATCTATGTTTAGGAATTGCTAATTTATTTCTATTTCTGGTATTAAAGTTATGGTGGTTACTATTTTTTTCAAACATATCAGTGTGTTTTCTTACATACATAATATTTTCATAAATGTATTGACTATGCACCGTCAATATATTAATAGTGGGAAACAGTTCTCTTAGGGACTCACCACGCCGCAGACTATATATTGACCTTATTGCTCTTTTTTGAATAGTAAATATAGAGTCTATGTCAGCAGCACTGCCCCACAGTAGAATGCCATAAGACATAATGCTGTGAAAGTAACTGAAATAGACAAGTCTGGCAGTGGGTATGTCTGTTAACTGTCTAATTCTTCTGACTGCAAAAGCTGCAGTACTAAGTCTGCTGGACAAAGCAGAGATGTGGGGACCCCACTGGAGTTTAGAATCAATGGTAATCCCCAAGAAAACAGTTTCATTGACGAATTGCAAAGTCTCACCATTTAGAGCGACATTCATCCCCGTACTCCTTACATTTGGTAGCATAAATTTAATACATTTAGTTTTATTAGAATTTAAGAGTAGGTTGTTTGCATCAAACCAGTTCTGAATCCAGCAAAGAGTTTCATTAATATCGTTCGTATCCTGTGATTGTCGTTTTACTCTAAACACCAAAGAAGTGTCATCAGCAAACAAAACAACCTCAGATAAATCCTTTACTACATTTGGCAAATCATTTATATAAACTAAAAATAGAAACGGACCTAGGATGGAGCCCTGAGGTACGCCTATTTTAATATTAGAACCTGCTGATAATGCTCCATTTACTTGCACTCGTTTGACTCTATTGTTTAAATAAGAATTTATCAACTTTAGAGAATTTCCCTGAATACCATAATATTGTAATTTTAACAATAAGGTTTTATGATCAACACAATCAAAAGCTTTAGACAAGTCACAAAAAATACCTATAGCATCATGTGCTTGTTCCCAACAATCAAAAATATGTCGCAGCAATTGAACACCAGCATCTGTGGTAGAACGGCCTTTAGTAAAGCCAAATTGCTTTTGATGTAAAAGATTATTTAGTTTAAAATGAAGCAACATTTGGTGTAAGAGGATCTTTTCAAAAATTTTACTTAGAACAGGCAGTACTGAGATGGGTCTATAATTGTTGGGATCTTTAGTATCACCTGCCTTAAACAATGGAATTATTTTACTATGTTTAATTAAATCAGGGAAACAGCCCTGATCAACACACATATTAAAAATAGTGACTAAGTAGGGAGCTAAAGTTTTAATGATTGATATACAAACTTTTACTGACATTCCCCAAATGTCCTCTGTATTTTTAACAGTTAATTCTTTAAAAGCTTTTAATATGTCATTAATTAAAATATGTCTAAATTTAAATTTAATGTGACACTGACTTAAATTCTCTTTAAGGATGGTCACTGCTTTAATTGGGGATGATTTTAAAAATTTAGTAGTATTAAATGGTATATTCGAGAAAAAAGTTTCAAATTCTTGTGCAATTTCTTTATCTGAGGTAATCTGACCACGTTCAGTAGTAAGAGATACTTTACTGATACTTAATCTACAAGTTCGTGTTTCGGCATTAATTATTTTCCAAATTGTTTTAATTTTATTATCAGCATTTTTTATTTTATTATGTATGAACTTAGATTTAGCTGTCATACAAACTGATTTAAATATTTTAGAATATTTACGAACATATTCATTGAAGTGAGGGCTACAGTTATTCTCTCTTTCACTATAAAGCTCGAAAAGTTTACTTCTACTTAGACGAATACCTTTAGTAGCCCATTCACAAAAACTAAGTCTAGTACTCTTTTCATACCTAACTTCAGAAAATATTTTTTTAAACTCTGTGTGCACTGTGGAGAAAAATGCAGAATATAAATTATTAACACAAGTGCTATGGTTCAGAACTGACAACTTATTTAGTAGCACTTTATTATATTTTAATAAACGGTGACTTGTAATTGGTCTATGAAGAAACTTTATGTTCCCTTCCTTGGATATGTTATATTGGATATGGACAGACTGCCCCTTGTGATCAGATTTAATATGATTTATTATAGATTTTTCAACTACAGAGCAGTTACAGAAAATGTTATCAATGCAAGTAGCAGAGGATGAAGTCACCCTGGTTGGCTCAAAAAAACTATATTCTAAGTTATATGATCTAAATAAGGAAAGTAATTTTACTTTCAATGTGGTGTTTTCTAAAATATTCACATTAAAATCACCACAAACAACAACATATTTCTTACATTTGCAAATAATATCCAAAACATTTTCCATTACACCTTCAAATCTAGAAAATGTTTCTATGTTAGGGGGCCTATACACGCTTACCACAATAAGGCTATCCAGCTCGACACATGATAATTCAATAACACGTTCAACCGAGAGCCCCACTATATCCAAGCGTTCTCTTGATTTTAAACCTTTACGAGTTATTATTAATGAGCCACCATGGATAGCTGACTCACGGCTGAACGAACTAGCAATAAAGTGATTTATATAGTTTATTTGTGTTTCACCTTGTTTTAACCAGTGCTCTGTTAAACAAATTATATCATAATTGTTACTCTCTAAAAATAACTCCAGTTCCAGCTCCTTACTTGAAAAACCCTGGATATTCTGGTGCAATATTTTTAGAGATGAAAACTTTTTATTGCTAGTTTTATTATTACTAAGTTTACCCATATGAAGACATTTATTTGAAATATGTCTCTTAATTTGCTTATTATTATTATATTCATATGAATTACTTACATAATTATTTATTGATATGTCAATGTTATTAAATGAATTACTATTTGACAATGGTTGTAAATTAAATAATTTGCCAGAGGTGCACTCTGTTGTCCTATCATTTAATTTAAATTTTCCAATGTCAAATTTAAATTATTGGATGTCAATAATTTTAAATTATTATTCTGCTCAATAGAAGCAGGTTTGGTTGCCAAGTTTTTGGCAGAAATGTCAAAATAAAATTCTAGCACAACAGCTATCCGTCTTTTATAAAATCTAGGGAGATAGTAATTATCCCCTGTCAAATAAAAATTCATACTAAACGAGTTAGTATCAATCAAATGAAATTTATTATTATTGCACATTGCAGTGTGCAAAGTCATATTTAAAATACAATAATAAAAATTATGAAAATGCCACTACCAATGCCATTGAAGTAAATGCACTGAAAAAATTTGAACTGTCTACCTATTACGGTTTAATAGATAAAGTGAAAAACAACGAAAATTAGCGGTTTTTTTTTGTATGGTGACTTTATTATCAAGCTATTTTAATTTTTAGTTTTTGTTGTTATAGCGGTAACTGTTCTACATACTATGTAAAAATTTCAACTATCTGTTACGGTTCAGGAGATAGAGCCCCGTGGCAGACGGACAGATAGCGGAGGCTTAGTAATAGTACTCTATTTTGACACTGAGTACGGAAATCTGAAATATCCAGAAATCTTCTAAAGTTACACTAAAGATTGAAATCCGCTTATTTCGCGTATATCGCCAATTGAATTCTATCAACTAGTGAGCCCTGAATTCGTTGACCGTGTGTCGGTAAAGTAAAGACTTAATTGGTGTTTGCCCGGTCACATATTTAACGTATGAGACCTTCACGATCATATTCTATATTTGTTATTGTTGAGGTGTAGGTGTAGGTGTAGGTGCCTGAGCTTTTAGCCAATGTGTTTTAGCAATTGTGTAGAATTATCATCATCATCATCAACAACCCATTACTGTCCCGCTGATGGGCACGGGTCTCCTCTCAGAATGAGAAGAATTGGGCCACAGTCCATTACAAAATAACGTCACAAATTAGACAATATAAAAATAACGTCACAAATTAGACAATTTCGCGTGAAAAGTGATAATTATGTGACTGGTTCCACTCAAGTTTGGTAGGTACACATGCAACACATAAGAATACAAGAAACATAAGTAACAAGAATTTTTATTTTTTTATTGGATTACAATGAATAAAATTTATATTAATTTTAAATAAGATAAGCCGTGACCGTGAGTAGTGTGGAGGAACATAGCTCGTTGTAGCTGCTAGTAATGACTGCGGGATCACTGGTTACAGCTGTGAAATTAAGATTAAAATAAATAACGTATTTGAGTATATAAAAATTAAAAAAAATATTGTATTTAAAAATAAAAAAATAACTACAAAAATATGTTATGCCTGAGGTTTACAGTAACGACTCGGGATTGTTTAGAATTCAACATAAATATTATAAAGAATTTTCTTTGAAAGAACTTTGGAAAGAATCGTAGACCAAAATGCTATGCCTGTTTAAAATTAGCTTACTTGTAAAATGTGTTTCACCTGAATTATGATGCTACTGCCGACCATGGACAACTGTAATCAATCCCAGATAAAGTTTTATTCCTACCTGAAGTCGACAATAGATGCTCCGCTACCCCTGAGGACTAAGCTGGAATATCTCGGAAACGTACGTTTTCCAGATCTTAAGACTGCTGTTATTAGGTAGAAATAGGTGCGGCGGTAGTGCCGCCCGAGTCGAACCACAAAGGTTTTTACCACTATTTGTACCGAAGATGTTTTGTTCCATGGTGTGTGATTATTGTGCGTGAGTCGCCGTGATGAGGTAGCCACCGGAGCCGGTGACGTCAGCGACGTTGGAGAACGCGGTGAGACCCTGCAGCCGCTGCCCGATGGGCTCCTGCGCCGGTTCCGGCAAAGAGGTCAAGGTACTGCTGGAAATCATCAACATTAGCAGTTTAGTATAGTACTTCACCATCATCAATCTATTATTGTCCCTAACCTCTGTCTAACCTCGGACCCTTATATCGAGAGGCCGAGTTTCTTAACCACTAGGCTATCACTGCTTAGTATAGTACTTATTTTAGTTAGTTTAGTTTATTCATCTAGTGGTGTGATATGAAATAATCCTTCCATTCACTGCCTTAAGTTCTGTGTCCCGCCTGTACATTCTCTCACACACTTACACCCACCCACATTAACACACACACACGCTCACTCACACAATCTAATTTAAAAGTTCTCTATTTCTCTATTCTCTTCACTCTACACTAACTACTACAACTAACAGTCTGTATAAAATGTATTCTGTAACCTATCCGCGAGAGGGCACTGGTGACCAGTAACTCAGGTTTCTACCTACTTCCGGCACCAGTCTCTCAGAACGTAAGGCTTACAGATAATTTTATTTCCCTTTTATTAAATGTCTATACATTAAGTCCTTATTATGAGAGAAAATAATTGATTTTATTATTATTATTATATTATTATTCGGTTCCTCATACGGAGATATCGGGGTTTGGATCTCAGGATCAGCAGTGACCACTAACCAATAAATTGACTTATATTAATTTGCTACTAAATCTTATGATATCATCGAGATAGGGTGAGCTTAAAATGATTATTACTTACGCATTCGGGTCAGCATCGACTGGAGCTCCTTCGCCCACGGCTCCCCACTATTGGGCAGAAAAATATCTTGTTAAATTATGGGCTTTAGACTTTATTACGTGTATTTAAGTTTTCTGCCTAAGTAGGCACTACATTACCAATAATTGAAGAAGTGGGAGCGGTCATATTTAAGTTGACCACTATACGCCGTAGTCTAATATTATAACTTAACCCTAAGTAATGGTATTATTGCGTTATATTAATTTAGATTAAATCTGTAATAATAATTAAATCTGTTTTTTATCGATCAAAAACTCACTAGCGATAATATGAGGGGCACGCAGGCGACGAGAGCAAATGACACGACACGATGCGACGACGACATCTTGTGTTTGCGATACTGACTGGGGTATAGCAGACTTTAAATACTGACGCAAATAATTAGGTATGTAGTTGTATTAAGTGCATTGTGTAGTTAACACTTTTTATACTACAAACGATTCGTGGCTTCGCTTGTGAATAATATTCATTAAAATGTAAGTGCGTATAATAATAGGTTTATTAGTAAATGTTTTTGGGCGTAATATCGCATTTCCATAATATGACATTATGCCATATATTTCCATATATTTGATCTTCATAACATCACCTAATCTAATCATTTGTTTGTTATAAAATCATTACTATTGCGATTATGGTCTTTGCGTCTTATTTTCTTACGAGTTACTTCATGCAAGCGGATGTGACACACGCGCGGATATGCATCCACATAGACGGGCCTCTTTCTTACCACGCGGTTGCATTAGGTGACTTCCGCATTATTTGGGATTCATATTAGTATTTTGTTTACACAAAACGAACGAATTTTTGATTAATAGAAATGCACGGACCAATCAACCATTCTGTATTAGTCCATATTCTCTATGTGTAAACAATTTCGATTATTGTAACTAAACAATAATACTCGCTCATGCACGTAAGGAAGTCAACAGAATCGAATGAGAACATTATCATCAGAATACGTGGTTTGTGTAATTGTTGCTGTAATGTTGTTGATTGGTCTATTTTGGCTTGTTTTGCGATGAGAGTTGACACGTGCTAGAAAATCACGGATCAGTTACGATTCAACAGATAGAGCCTTGTGACAGATGGACAGACGGCGGAGACTTATTGGGTGCCGTTTTGATCCTTTGGATACGGAACTCAAAAAATAACCACAATTTCGTTAAAAATTAAAGGTTCTCTTATTCTGTAAGAATATCGCGACGTAGAGTTTTCCATCAGCTAGTCAGCCCTGTATTTGGGGTACACGCGTCGGAATAGTAAAGACGTAATAGGTGTTTGCGCGGTCACACTTACGTATGACATACGAGTAGCATCGTATTCTATACTTGCGCTATTGTTTTGTTTCAGTAGAGGCACTTTGATTTTATTCTATTTATTTCAAGTCGCACAAAGGAAGCAATCACTAGCTAAATACATTTATTACACTTTGTATTCATATAGTGGTAAGTGTTACTTCACGTACAGTTCAAACGGTATGCGATTAAATAACAAGTAAGTAAAGTATAAAGAAATTAATTAAATTAGTATCCTCAAATAAATCAATCAATTCTGCATAAACTGGATGCATACCAATGATTAAAAATTAATATAATTTTATTGCGATTAAATTGACAAATTATATATCGATCCTACTACTATTAGAAACTATCAATAAACCATTAGAATATATCTATAGAGTTTTGTTAACACATACTTATACCGTATACACAAGGATGTTTCAAAGCTTATGTAAGCCATACACGCTACGGTCTACCGGACAGTTTACCTGTGTCGGTTTGCCTGTACAATTGATTTTTGATCTTGCGCCGGTAGCCTGCACACTCTATACTGGTTAAAAAAATTGCGTATTCTACAATTTCCCTCACACCAGAATAGGGCTACGGTATCCCCTGCCTGTCGTAAGAGGCAACTAAAAGGGGCTTCCGGGGTGGCGGGCGGCAAGAATGGGAGGTCAAACCGTCCAGCAAGCGACCCCGGGAAGGACAGCGGTTTGTGTGGTTGCATATCGCTGTAATCACCAGGGGATGTGAGAGGAGCGTAAATTGATCCCCCCAGGGTAGAGCCCGATACAAGGGCATCGCGTTAAGAGGACTTCGGTTTTATTCCATTGGAGATCCCGGAATTCTTCTCCAAACGCCGAGGACGGCCACCTTGGGGGGGTATTCAAAAAAATGTCTTTTCCCACACACAGTTCGGCGTACGTGCGAAGGTAAACCTGCACAGATAGACTTCTCTGGTACACCGTAGTGTGTATGGTAGGCATTAGATTGTGTATAATTATTTTTATAGTTCCACAGCATGTTTAGAGGAGAGTGATGACCAAGGTGCAGGTTTTACTAAAAAAATTAATCGTGCTTCCTCAGATTAGATTTATTAATTTGAGACAGAAGATGAGGATCATTAATTTGCCCACTGACTATTCTGTACAAAATATGTAGGCTAATTGTTTTCAACGACTTTAAAAAGAATTTGCGCGAATCTATTTTAAGCGATGATCATAATAAGTGATTTTGTTAAGTCGCAGCTGGTGCCGCAAATATTTTTGAGTATATTCTAGACGTTTGTTATATATACCGTAGTGCGAGACCCATACCACTCTCAGATATTCTAGGCTGCTACGCGCAATAGCAGAGTAAGTTGTAATTTTAGTCCCTACAAGTCCCTACAAATTAAATTCAATGTTTTGGTAATAAGGTACATTAATACATGCAATACTTAAAAATACAAAATAGTAACAAGATTTTTAATTTTTTATTAGATTACAATGAATAAAATGTATATTTATTTTAAATAACATAACAATTGTATTGTAAGCCGTGAACGTAGGTTGTGTGGAGGAACATAGCTCGCTGTCGCTGCTAGTGCTGACTCTGCGGGATTATCTGCTTATAGCTGTGAAATTAAGATTTCTAATAAATAACGTATATGAGTAAATATTGTATTTAAAAATAAAAAATAACTTAAATCATAATTATGCTCGAGGTTTGCAATAACGAGTCGGGATTGTATAGAATTCAACTTAAATGTATAGAATTTTTAAAGAATTTTGGGTAGAATTGTAAATCAAAAAGCTGTTGAAAACTAGCTTACTTGTGAAATGTATTTCACCTGAAATATGAAGATTACACAAAGTGATGGTGATCTGAACTGTACCTACTCTTTTTGTTTTATAATAAGTGAGTAGCAGACGAGCAAGCAGTCCACCTGATGGTAAGAGGCTACTGTGTGCCATGCACTGTAATCAATCCCAGATAGGATTATATTTCGACCTGAAGTCGATCATTGATGCACCGCTACTCCTGATTACTAAGCTGGAACGCCTCGGTAAATTTCCCAAAATACAGCAACGCTCAACACTGCTGTTACTAGGTACAAATCGTTTTGGTCGAACCACAAAGTTTTCTACCACTATTTGTACCTGAGGTGTTTTGTTCCATGCTGTATGACTACTGCGCTTCAGTGGCCGTGATGTGATAGCCACCGGAGCCGTTGACGTTGGCGGAGTTGGAGAATGCGGTAAGACTCTCCAACCGTTGCCCGATGGGCTCCTGCGCCGGGGCCGGCAGAGAGCTCAAGTTACTGCTGGAAATCATCAACATTACCAGTTTAGTCTAGTTAGTCTAGTGCTATGGTATTCGGTCCCTCACGGAGAGATCGGGGTTTGGATCCCAGGACCAGGACCAGGGCCACTTACAATTAAATTGTGTTCATGTTAATTTGCTACTAAATCTTATGATATCATCGAGAGAGGGTGAGCATAAAATGATTATTACTTACGCATTCGGGTCAGCATCGACTGGAGCTCCTTCGCCCACGACTCCCCACTGTTGGACAGGCAAAATTCTTGTACAATTATAGGTTTTACGCTGTATTATTTTAGTTTTCTGCCTACTAGAGTACCAATAATAGAAGAAGTGGGAGCGGTCATATTTACGTTTACCACTATACGCCGTAGTCTAATATTATAACTTAAACCTAAATAATTTTATTATTACGTTGAATGTATTTATTAAATTTGTTTTTTTTTTCTAATCGATCAAAAACTTACTAGAGATAATATGAGGGGCACGCAGGCGACGAGAGCAAATGACACGACACGATTTGACGACGACATCTTGTGTTTGCGATACTGACTGGGGTATAGCAGACTTTAAATACTGACGCAAATAATTAGGTATGTAGTTGTATTATTAGTGCATTGTGTAGTTAACATTTTTTAGACTATAAAGATTCGTGGCTTCGTTTGTAAATAATATTCATAAAAAAATAAGTATGTATAATATTAGGTGTATTAAAAAAATCTTGGGCGTAATATGCGTGGTAACGTGACGGTGACACGATGACATAGGAAATTTTAGCCTAAATGTTTGACTTTCATAACGTATCCATCATTACTTTTGCAATTATGGTTTTTGCATCATAAGTAATATTCTTGTCATGTATGCAAAACGCACTCAAGACGCAGAGATCGTTACGGGTTACTTCATGCAATCGAGTGAGACGCATACGCGGACTTGGGTCCACAAAAGTGGGCCTCTTTGCTAATGCTAATGCATCCGCGTGATAAGAAAGAAACCCGCTTTAACGTAACGGTGACTTCCGCATTATTTGGGATAGATGTCAATATTTTTTCAAATGACTTTTTGATTAAGAGAAATACACGGACCAATTGACTATTCTGTATTAGTCCATATTTTCTAAGTGTAAACAATTTCGATTATTGTAACTAAACAATAACACTCGCTCATGCACGTAAGGAAGTCAACAGAATCGAATAAGAACATTATCATCAGAATACGTGGTTTGTGTAATTGTTACTGTAATGTTGTTGATTGGTCTATTTTGGCTTGTTTTGCGATGAGGGTTGACACGTGCTAGAAAATCACGGATCAGTTACGATTCAACAGATAGAGCCATGTGACAGATGGACAGACGGAGGCTTAGTAATGGGGTCCCGTTTTGATCCTTTGGATACGGAACTTTAAAAATAACCACAATTCTTATAAGGTATATCGTGATGTTGAGGTTTCTATCAGCTAGTCAGCTCTGTATTCGGAGTACACGCGCCGGAATAGTAAAGACGTAATAGGTGTTTGCACGGTCACACACATATGGCATAGTATCATATTCTATACTTGCGCTATTGTTTTTTTCAGTCCTTTGTATGTATTTTATTTCATTTTATTTATATATTTCATGGTGCACGAAGGAAGCAATCACTAGCAAATACATTTTGTTACACCTTGTATTCATACAGTGGTAAGTGTTACTTCACATATAAAGTCAAACGGCATGCAATTAAATTCCAGCGGCCCAAGGAGGGACGGAAAGGAGGGAGGTATGTGTGGTCGTGCATTTTAGACGATGTCGTAAGCCTATGCCACCTAGGCGGAGCCTGACGGGGCAACGCGGTAAGAGAAACCCGGTTGCGTTTCTTTGGAGATCCCGGAGTCCTCTACGCAGCGCCGAGGGATGGCCATCGGGGGGGTTTTAGTGCGGAGTAGATTCTTAATCTCATATAACTTTGTGTTGCTCCTACAGTACCGGGTACCTTTTGAAGGTTTCCCCCTCGATAACAAAAAGGGATTATCTATTAGAAAATATCAATAGAGTTTTTTGACACATTCTTATACCGTATACACAAGGATTTTTTTAAACTTAGATTATGAGTATTTGTATAGTTCCTCAGCATGTTCAAGGGAGAGTGATGAATATGGTGCAGGTTTTACAAAGAAAATAGGCTTGTGATTCGGTGATCTGGGCAGTTTTTTTATTAATTTTGTACAGAAGTTGAGGGTTATCAATTTGACCATTGACTAGCTTGTGCTACGAGTACATCTAGTCTAATTGCTTTCGGCGATTTGAAAGAGATCTTAAACGAAAGTATTTTAATCGCTCATCATAATAAGTGATTTTGCTAAGTTGCAGCTGGTGCCGCAAGTATTTTTGAGTATATTCTAGAGGTTTGTTATATATACCGTAGTGAGAGTCTCATATGATGCTACAATATTGTAGGCCGCTACGCACAGTAGAAGTGCACAGTTTAAATTGTAATTTATAGTCGATAACAACACCTAAATCGCTAGCGTATTTATCTCGGATAGCAGCAAATCTCGGATAGATGTACATGTATTAGGAGTAGTATGGAGATTTAATTTTCTTTTTGGTAATAAGAATTTTGTAGCACTAAGTAATGTTAAACTTATGCTGATCATTGCAGATCAAAGGACTGCCTGACGGAAGATAGTCGCCATCCATTGGCGACTATCTCGCAACACAAGACGCCAATAAGATTGTTTGAATGTGCTGCAAGTGAAGTAAATAAATCTTTCAACAGAAATAATAACAAACAAAAAAAATAACAAACAGTACCGATAATTTTTATTTAATGTTTATATGATTAGTATCTAAATAAAATCTCCTTTTATTTAAATAATACACAAAGTGAGGCCGTGTAGTGGATGCCCGCTGGCGTCGCGTTCTCGCACATCTAGCCAACCAAAGCTGTGAAACAAAAATTGAAAGTGAATTTACGTTTATATATTACGAACGATAATTTATCGAAAGGAAAACTGTGGTTGAGGAGGTAAAGGAACGAAATCGGTAGGTTTATGATTCAATAAATATTTTTATTCTCGGCATAGGTATTAATAACAAAAAAAACACATATTTTCCCAGAATGAAATAAGATCTTTGGTAGTGTCAGTAATATAAGGTATTTAAATATGCATGTACAATCTAACTATGTACATTCATTCAATCTGCTGCTGTTCATGTATTGTTACTAATCGATAAGTCCTATGTCAATAATGAGTATCCACGTGAGGAATGGTTTCAACCGTTTGAGAATGGATTCTGAACGTTTCTTTCTAACAGGCCGTCCTGAAAGTGAACAAAGTGGATACTGATTTTTATATACAGTAATATAAATAAAACTGATATTATGTCTGTGCAATGGTGCACCAATAAACTGGCAAGGCTGGCGGAATACCACGGGCCCACATCTGATGGGGATCCTAACCTATGCTAGGAGTTGTAACAGAATAATTATATTATCACTAAGTTCGGAAGCAAAATTGAAGAGCGAAAGTAGAAATTGTTAACGACTCCAAATAATTTTGTTCTCTTTTGTTGATAATCTTCAAAATTATAGAAAATTCAAGAACGAAGTTTTTTGATGAAAGATGATTTACTGTTTCCAAAATAAATAGCAATCGCCTTATACTTAAGTAGCATTTGCCGCCTAGGAAATAGATCGACGAAAAAATATCTATTTTTTCGCTCCCCAAAAAGTACTGGAACCCGTGCTCTACGTTTCTGAAATCCAAGGGAAGGGGAGATGCCCTGTGGGCCGATCACGCCCCGGGAGCAGTCTCGCCCCGATAATCTAAATTCAGATCTATTATATTCGCAGATGTTGAGAAAACTTTGAAAGTGTTATTCAGAAATCGAAGAATCCCAGGGTGATCCAGAAACGCTGTGTCTTCATGACTTCCAGGAAATGTACTTGATTTCAATGTCCGTATTTGTGAAGTATATCTTTGCATGTGTTGACACGTTACCGGTGACGCGTTACCCACCAGTGCCTGTAAGGTTCGCGATGAGGCCGACGAAGTCAGCCGGCGCGCTGAGGGAGTCCACCTCGTGGTCGATCTTTGCCAGCGCGAGTTCGGCCAGGAGAGACGTCCCATTACCACTGAAAATCATCATTAGTGATCGTCTAGTAATATAAATTTCATTTCTCATTCGAGGATACCAGAATTCTGCACCCAGTCTTGCAGATTTATTTCCGAAGTTATGTTTGAGGGTTGTAGAACCCTTCATAGTTTTAATTCGGTGGCACCACCGCCACACTGAATAAGAAATGTGTCATGCGCTGCTGTGTTTTGGTTTGAATGGTATGGCAAGGGAGACTTTATATTCCGAGGCGTTCTAATTTAGTTCTCGCTGGTAGCAATGCGTCAATAGGCAACCTCAGGCAGGAATCTCAGGAATTTTATCAGGGGTTGATAAAAGATGAACTTGTAAAAAATGTTGATATTCAACAAATAACATTCATCTCCGCTTCTGAGTACTAACTTGGGGGCCTCACTATATTAGTATTATCTTATCATTCCAGTTAAAGCTAAACAGGAGCTAATTGGCAGTGTGCGCTTTTCTGTTAAATTTTAGCATATCGCGGATTAACAATGACTAGCACTTACGCATCTAGGAAATTGCTTAGAAGACCGAGACCAAACGGGGCACCTTCACCGACGGCACTACACTGTTGGACAGACAAAATGGCCGTATATTTATGGGTAACTTTTACACTTTTAGAGACAAAAGATGAGAACGAAAACGATGGCCTCTGTGGGTAGGTATACTTGATCTATTTTATTTTTCTGTATGAATTTCGTATTGACATGTATTTTTTTTATAATTCTGAGTTTTGAAACTGATGATAGCAGCCGTGCTACTGTAGAATGTGTAAGAATCAAATATAATGGATGCAGGTATCGTAAATGAGGCGCAAAGAGATGTGCCATCTTCAACTGCTCATTATGTTAGTGGTAGACCCTTCGTACGACGTCATTCGCATTTAAGCAAGTGATAATTAATTTCTATTATCCTCGTAACTTGGAAAAATCTACAGTAGGTACAGGCCAGGCGTCAAACCACGGACCCTCGATATAAAGGGTGACTTGCAAACCATTTGACTTTACTACTTACTGGCGCAACTTAATATATCTTTTATTTTTCGAAACATTCATTCTATTTCATTAAAAATGAATGCGTCAAAAACTTACTAGAGATAAAATCAGGGGTACGCAGGCGAAGAGAGCAAACGACACGACACGATTCGACGACGACATCTTGTGTTTGCGATACTGACTGGAGTATAATAGACTTTAAATACTGACGCAAATAAAGTTGTATTATGTGAATTGTGTAGATATAACGTTTTATACTACAAATGATACATGTCTTCGTTTGTAAGTAATATTCATTAAATATGTATAATTTTGTATATATCAAAAATTACACGCGCATAATATCGTATTTCTGTAAGATGCACAATAAATATTCGAATCATTGTGACATTACATTTTATTTTAAGATTTTTGACTATCGGATCCAAACACTTATTACAACATTACTTACAAACAAAAGTAATTTTGTGTTGTGAATCCACAGAAAACGTTATTTATTACATAAAATATTAGTATCTAAGAAGACTATCACCAAACCGAACTCTATCCATCTGTCATAACAACTGCGGTAAGCTGTTATCTTCTGCTGCTCCCGTGCACTTACCACAAGTGTACAAAGCATTTGTGGTCGACGCGAATAAGACACGTCCACGAACAGAAATCCGAGTGAGAAGAAAAAGGCCCTTAGTATCTTCTTCACTTTTTAGGGAATTCATAATTGATTTATGAAATAAACTAATTTTTGAGCTTACAAATGATAGACCGACTTATCAATACGTTATCTATAAACAATTTCAATTATTCTAATTAAACAATAACATCGTACATGTAGGCAAGGAAGTAAATAGACTTAAATGAGCATATTATCATCAGAATACGTTAGTTGTTGCTGTAAACTTACTTATTGGTCCATTTTTGCTCGGTTTGCGATGAGGGTTGACATGGTTATAAATTTCAGGAGATTTCAGTAATCATAAATTATTGCGCGTTATACAGTTATATAACATGTTTCTTCACGAATTCCCCAGAAAAAATGTTTAAAGGTCATTGAACAAACGCTGTTTAAATAAGGGTATCAAATAAAGAAACAAAACGAAAAAATCCAATCGACTACCATGACACTAATAAGTAAAAAATAATTTATAAATAAATAAATTATTTATTATAAATAATAAATCAATTTCTTAGGCCATCACAAGATAAATAAAAATCGAAAAGTACTAAGGATTTTTTATTTAAATAAAATGTACTTTTTATTTAAATAAGGTATAAAAATGTGTGTCCGTGCGTGGTGTGTAGAGGAATGTAGCTGGCGTGTTGACCTGCGGGACTAGCCGATCAGAGCTGTAAAAATAAAAAGAAATAAATATAAATAAGGAAGATAAGATAAGTATTAAAAATGAAGCTATGGCAGGACAAAGGTTTATTTATGATTAAAAAAAAAGGAATATTCTTTTTTGACAAAGGGAGATCTCCCGCTGGGGTAGGTGATCATATCCGGGGAGCGGCCGTGCTCTGACAGTCTCAGTTCGGAGCTTGTATATATGTAAAATGTTTAGAAAACTTCTCGCCATCTCTTGACGAGTAACGGGAAGTCGACACTCTTTCTCCAAAATTATTAATAGGTACGTACGTATTCCAGTAAAACTACAATGTACATGTTTGATAAGTAATTTATACTCGTATATTTTTGTCCTTTACGATTTCGAACCGTAGCCATATCAGTACAGCGATAGATATAATAATATGCACTCCTATAATGATAAATCTTAGGCACTAAGAGTATCTATAATACAAATTATATGAATAATTATTAACAGATAATATACGAGTAATTTTGTATTTATTTTATCTTCTATTTTTAAATATAAATACTACATCACTATAGTATCCACATATAAGGTTAGGAATGGTGTCAACTGTTCGAGAATGTATTCTGGATTTCTTTCTAAAACACCATCGTGGAAGTGAAAATTAGTCTCTGAGCTTTTATATAGTTCCATATAAATAAAACTGATATGATGTCTGTGCAATCGCGCACCAATAAGCTGGCAAGGCTGGCGGAATGCCAGGAGCTCGCAGCTGACGGCCATCCCAACCTATGCTAGGACTTGTAACAGAATAATTATATTATCTGTTTAGAAACAAATTCTAATCAATTGAATTCGAATAATTGTAAACCAAGTCGAATAAATTGTTAAGGGCTTCGAATTGTTTTTTATATAATTTGTTGGCAATCTTCAAAAAAATCCTTGTCCCGAGCCTCTAGTATTTTAAGGGTATTAACCGACTTCCCAAGGAAATTTAGGATTCCCAAAGAAGGTTACGTATTAGTAATCTATAGTTGCAACTACAAAATTCAATAATGAAGTTATGACGATAAGATGGACTGTTTTTAAAATGAATCGCAAACAGTAAGCTGAGTTCGCCATCTAGAAAAAATCCAAGTAAAAAAAACCGTCATTTGGGATATTTTGCCGCCCCCTTAAAACTGTTGAAATCGGTTCGCTGCGCTTTTGAAACCTCTCTCAGAATGTGTTGAAACGTCGTGTGTTAAATTCCGCGCCAAACTGCTAGTCCGCTCCGAATATAGAAAGGAGTCGCGTCTAAGGCAAATCGTAGATATTAGTGGCACGAAGACAGCGCGGGACCCCCTCGGCACCCTCTGCTGTCCGTTCTCGCCCGTGGGTAGGTACATAGCTGCGTTAGTGTGCATTTACGTTGCTATAGAGTATATGCTGGTAGTTGTGTTCGACCGCATTGGCTCTCTGGCTGACACCTGCGCGAATGAATTTCAGAGCGGACTTAAAGTTTGGTGCGGACTATACCCACCAGTGCCAGTGATGTTGGCGACGACACTGGCGAGGTCAGCCAGCGCGCCGAGCGTGTCCAGCTTGTGCTCGATGTGCGCCAACGCGAGCTCAGCTAGAAGCGAAGTCCCGTTTTCACTGTCGATAAAATTCAGTGACAGATTATTTAGAAGTAGGAATTGCCATTTCTCTAGCGGAGACAGCAATGTTCCAGGCCAGCAGATTTTATTTTTGTAAGATATGTGGATGTTAGAAATTAATTAACAATTCACGCAATGAAAGCAGCTGTTGATAATGCTGTGGCTCATGGACGCCTAATTTTCTACGACAGATGGATTCGAGATCGATCAGAAATTTCTAATATTCGGTGGGTTAAGTTGAAATGTCATAAAATATCCTAGCTTCACAATATAAATCAGCATAAATCTGGAAGCTGGAAGAAGTCTGTGAAGTTTACCTATAGTTAGCAATATGTTTTTAAATCTTTAAGACTTGTCAGACACTTGCAGGCAGACATTGACTAATAAATTCGTAATTCAAAAAAATGATTATACTTACATGTCAAAGAAATTGCTTAGAAGACCAAGTCCAAGCGGGGCGCCATCACCCACCGCACCCCACTGTTAGACAAAATTCTTGTATATTTATATTAAAGCTATACCTTTACTTACATAAGAAAAAAATATAATAAAGGAGTAGCAAAAGAGCATACAGTCTATCTGATGGTAAGAAACTACTGCTGTTTATTGACGTCTGTAATCAATCCTAGATAAGATGAGTCTTTGCCGAGATCGACCACAATAGCGTTGTTACCCTAGACTAAGTTGGAATGTCTCGGACTGGTCTCCCTTACCCTACCCTTAAACCCTTTAAACGCAGCGCAGCAGTAATAACAGCAGTTATTAGGTGATAGGCAAATAGAGAGTGGAGCTCCTCAAGGTCAGGGTTACGCGATGTAAATAAATAATAATTAACTAAATCCTAGATATTATCTTTTTAGATTCATGCTATTCCACGAAAATATGAATGAATCAAAAACTTACTAGTGATAAAATCAGGGGTACGCAGGCGACGGAGGCCACTGACACCACACGATACGACGACGACATCTTGTGTTTGCGATGCTGACTGCCTTAACAGACTTTAAATACTGACGCTTATAAAGCTGTATTAATTGCATCATATAATTATTATTATACTAACTACTGTTAGTACATTTAAGACTAGAAATGATTCGTGTCTCTGTTTGTAACAATTAAATTAAAGATGTGAAACCGTGATAAATTGCAAATAACATGCATCCTAAATTAGGAATCTGAGTCACAACAATAAAAAAATCACAAATTCATAATTATGTAGGTATGTAGGTAAGGTATGTAAGGGCCTCTTTTCTATAACACTTACTCGTATTTCCGTATGTGCCTTTGGTCCGCATGCGTAATGCTTCCATCCTATGGCTTTTCATAATATAGGACTAGCAGACGAGCATGCAGTCCATCTGATGATTAGTGGCTACTGCCGCCCACGGACATCTGTAATCAACCCCACATAGAATAAGATATTCCTACCTGAGGTCGGCGATGCGCCGCTAAGGATGAGGACTAAGTATGTTTCACTTACCACACCCTTCAAACCAGAACATAGCGGTGCTTAACACTAACATTATTAGGCAGTAATAGGTGGAATTTATAGGTACATTCCTGATAAAGAAATTCTCGCAAGACAGTTCACGCGGTGGAACACACACGCAGACAAATCCGCATGACATACTTACATGTCAAAAAGTCATCAACTTGTATTTATTCGTATAGATATTATTACAATCGTCAACCCTGTAACACTTGTCTTAAAAGGGACGTTCATTAACGGAACGAATCAAAGGACGTTATAGATTTACAAAGAAAATATACATACGATATGTTATAGTAATACTGTCTTTATAATTACAGCTACAATGTCATGCTCAGAAACTGATTTGTATAACAACGACATAGAAATTGAGTGTGGCCTATATTTTTTGCGTTGTCTATTTTATTCATACGAGATTATTATAACATTTTTATAAGGCAGACGAGCATGTAGTCTAGCTGATGGTAAGTGGGTCATAGTCCACTGTGATGTGCGAATTGGTAGATTCTCACACCTCTAAAAACTTTTTCAAATAAATTTCTCAACAGAGTAGATATTCTTACAATGTTTTTCATAACCGCCAAAGAAAATAACATAACGTTCCTGGGATACGACCATCGGACCCCACAATTGAGCGGCCAAATTTCAGATGCTCAAATTTTCCATGGTCATCAACAGTATAGTATTATGTCATTTTCATCCGATTCCACTATTCTATCCTATAAGTCCATACTTTATGAATATAAGAAGTTTTAAGTACCCGTATATGCGTAAGTTTTCTAACTTTGTTTCTCTTTATTCTTCAAACAGTTTCATTGATTTACAGTGTACATATGAATAAAAACTAGACCACAGAAATATAATAATAATATGATGGATTTTTCTACGTATATATCTCTACTCTACGACGACTAGATAAGTATAGACTAGAGATAAGTGTATTTCTTCCCACACCCTTCACATCGGGACACCACGCTTGATTCTGCTGTTAATAGGCATATATACCGGTGGAGCCTCTGGAGTTGAACCTTGAAGAGCTCTACCTCCTTCTACTAACTTTGGAAGCGTTACGAAGTGAAACTATTTATGGTCACCTATTTAATTAGTGACCGCGTTCGACGTTGCTTAGCTTTGTTGTTCTTGATATATATTATAAGTAAAGATGCGATCTTTACTTATAATATCTGTAGCGCCTAATATTTTAGGTTTTATTTTAGATATTGAAGTACCAAACTAGCATTTACTACTACTGGCACCTATAGACAAAGTTAACTAACTCCAGAAAATATTGGAGTCCTACCTGAGGTCAGCCACTTGCATTACTACCCTTGAGGACTAAGTTGGAATGCTGCGGATAAATTTCTTTCTTGTAACATCATTTTAGGATCAAATGAGAACAATTAGCGTGTGTATTTAGTAAGTATAACGTACGTCGTGGTCGTGAGGGTCGCGATAATCCCGCGTTATCTAAATCCCGCGTCGGGCCGGGATGGGGTGATCCCGGGGAGGGGGAGGACACGCTCCATCCTTCAGTTGAGTCAGTTGTTGGCGCGGCGCGGCCGTGGACGCGAGTGTTTGTGTGCGACTCGACCTCCGGGCTTCGTTCCGGTGAGTTATCACTTAAAACTAAATACTATTATGTTTTTTGGTAGTGCTTGAACCGAATAGGGTTAGATCTAAGCGTATTTATGTTAGTTTCATTTATAATAACGTCAAATTTTGGTTGTTGCGTACAGTGCGTGTTTTCGGGCGGATTATTTGTTTTCCTCTGAATTTCAGTGACTGTGCTCTTTATGTATAGTAGTGTAGGAGCAGATATTAACTTCATTCATCATCAACCCATTATTGTTTCTCTGTTGGACGTAGCTTGAAATGAGAGGATCATCCATCATGTTTAAATGCGGGTTGGTAGATGTTTAGAGAATGGAAAAATCACAGGTACGTAGGTCTTCATGATGTCTTGTTTTATAACAGAAGAGAGTGATAATTTTCAATATTCTCCTTTTTTTAAAATCTGGTATATTGGATTTAAATTTTGGCAGTGATACAGTGAAGACAACTTGAATATCAATATTATTTTTATTGTAAACTCTATGCTACAATTAGGTTTTATTATTTATATCAGAGATGTCTTAATTTATACACTAAAATCGTTTCGGAAAATGTCCAAGTGTGAGTGGAGCTTGAGTGTGGAAAGTGGGTCTTAAGGATACCCAAGAGGATATGTTAATTATTTATTTATGATTTTTTTTACATTAATTACATACAATATTTAGCGAGTGCCAAATTCATAATTAATTGATTTTTATTTTGTAGTCACTTCGATATTTGTATGAATTACTCGGACAAAATACTTGCAGTCAAAATATTTGTTATATGTGTAAACCCTTGATATTTTATATAATAACACATGTTTTATGAACAATTCAACCAAATACATATTAAAGTACGAAAAATGTTACTTTATAAATGTGGAATATAAAACCGCGAGTAGGTCCAGTAGAAGGGCCTAAGTGTATCACGCAGGGGTAGCACCGACGCGTTCCTTATCTATTGCCGTCCATAGATTTAAACATTGTGGGATTTGAACATTGTAAGGTTTAAGCTGGTAGGAGTTCGGCATCTCTCCGCTGCCCCCGCAGCTGAGAAGGACCCATGAAGGGCTTCCTCACGAAAAAAGAGACCTGAACCCAAATAGGATACTTGTCCTACATGAGATCGGCTAGATGATATTGCTACCTCTGAGAAGTAAGTCGGATCATCTCGTTCAAGTAGGGAAGTAGTAAGGGGAGATCCTTACCACACCCTTCAACCCAGAAGACAACAGCGCACTGTGGTTATAAGTCAGAAATAGGTACACCTGGTATACATAGGTAACCCTGAAGAGTTCTTCAAAACGCTTCCTTATTATCCAAGAAGTACGACCACTGTGTTACAATCGTTCTAAAAGTATTGAAATAATATTTAAATGACGAGGGGTCGCAGTACAGCGTCCAACCGAACCCCTTATAAAGCTGTTCCGTTAAATGTTTATGGCGCAAAATATTTTACACACGAAGTAGGGGTGGAGATTGATCGAGCACTTGTTATTGTTAAACGGTGTGTGGTCATACGCTATCATATGAGAATCGTTGTGTCGTATTGTTAAATGGTTATCTAATACCATCCACTGATTCGTAGAATCTGATTAGTCTAGACTTTAGCGAAATTAATTATCAATTGCTTAAACGGTGAAGGAAATCATCGTGAGGAAACCTGTATATCGGAGAAATATTAAAACAAAAAAAAATCAAGGGTATGTGGAGTCCACCAATTCGCACTTGGCCAGCGCGGTGTACTATGGCCTAATCCTTCTCATTTGAGAAGGATTAGGCCATAGTATCTTCTTCATATGAAACATTTTCAAGTTTAGATTTTTAGCAGGAGAAAGGTGGATAGATTGATTATTAATAATGGGCGTGAGTAGGTAATTCTCCACGCTAGCCAAATATTTGAACTTCACTCTCCCTCTCTACAAGCATCTGAAAACATTAAAAATCTTTATTATATAAATTTCCGGTTTTTTCTTTTACCGAAATTACCTAATCATTAATAAACACTTACTTGTACGAGTATCAGTAAAACTGAAAACTACAAATAAATTGACGTAATTATATTAAAATAAATGGACACACATTTAAACTTATTCTTGATTAATATCCGTAAGATTGTTCTGAAGTTAGCTCCTTGCAGAGCTCTCAAAGTTTCTGATCTAGTGACCTTCGATGTAACGTGTGTCTTTCTAAACTCAATTTACTTTGATTGTAAAGTCGTAGTAGTTTCTGATAGTGTATATTTCTTTTTGATGGAATCATTGATGTATTCTTCAAATAATCTTGTAAGTTATACAAATCCATCTTTTTCAAATACGGGGTTCGCTTGGGGAGACGTACTTAACTGGGGCGTTCCAATTTAGTTTTCAGGGGTAGCAACGCATATGACTGACCTCTGGTAGGACTCTTGTCTATTATAGAGTTGATTGTGGACTAAATCTTAATTAATTAGCCAAGTGATACGTGCTTAATTAGTTATGATTTAGTCCGCACCCCATTGCCTTGGCACCACCTACCACAAACACCGCCTCAAAAATCGTTAATCCTGATTGTTCAGTATTTAGAACTGGTCGAAATACTGATTATAAATAAAAGGAGTAAATTCAAAATTTAAAGGTTGACGTTTCTGTCATAACCCACATTGTACAGACAGTCGGTATTCAGATTTCGTCACGGGACGTATAATATAATTTATATTTATTACGGGGGTCCTGGGGACCTATTTGGACGTCGCGAGTGTGTGTGCATCACGGTCGATCGGTCGCCGAAGGGAGCACCGCACAGTTCTACGGTATTTATACATATATTCACCTACATTATTGTTTCTAGCGCACAAGGGTTCCAAATTATATATCGGATTAGAAACCAGCGACCTAAAACTCTACATTTTGGTCACTTCGAGTCGGGATTCGGGTTTCCGTGCTCGCAAGTATATTCTTGTGTGTTGGTGAATAGTAGTGTAGACATCGGCACACGTCCACGTCGTTTGTAAATACTTTGCCGGATTATAAGTATTTACAGCGGCTGGACAACATCAAAAAACGGGTGTACTCTACAATTATTACGTAGGGATACACGTATTTATTTCGGTTACTATTTTATTTATGTACACCGGGTACTACAAGAAACGTCAACGGTTTTAGGCGTTTTATCGGACTATTATTAGTGTTTCGGTCGGGCTTGTATTGAGCATTCTCCTGTTTCGGTTTGTTTCGGTTGTAGGTGGTTCGCAACACCACCGCCACATCTATTTCTGCCATTACAGCAGTGTTTGGAGCTGCTGTATTTTGGTTTGAAAAAGGTGTGGTAAGGGAGATATACTTAATCGACGCGTTCCAACTTAGTCCTCAAGAGTAACAGCGCACGTGTGGTCATTTACACCAGGTGGAGGTGGACTGCATGGTCGTTGTCTACTCTATTATTTCGGTCGGTTTTATTTCGGTTTGGATTTTTATTATTGCGGATTATAATTTACATTCGGTAATATTTTGTGCTTTCATATTTGTCAAGTCGGTTGACATATAATTTTGTGACAGCGTTCTATCGGTTTAAATTTAATTTTATTTTTTATTATTTAATTTTTTTTGAAATGGCTCCTAAATCTAAACAAAGGTTGAATAAATTAAAATACGATTTAGCAATTCACAATTTGGATTCTATTTACGATCTTTCTCAGCGGGAACCTAAATCTGAAATAGATAAAAATAATTTTAAAATACGGTATCATGATTTGGATCGTAATTATGATTATTTCATTTATGGATTTATTCAATTCTTTGATATGTGAAGATAATGCTTTATCTGATTCGGAGAAAATGTATTACTTATTAGGTTCATTGGCTGGAGAACCAAAGGTTTTATTGCAACACTTATCTATTTCGGGAGATAATTTTTCGGTTGCTATGGATCTATTGAACAATAGATATAATAATAAAAGATTGTTAGCAGATAAACTATTTTATAATTTGTTTTATATTTCACATGTCACCAAACATTTAAGTTCTATTAAATTATTTTTAAATACATTATTAGAAAATACGAAAGCGCTAGAAAAGATGAATTTTCCGGTTGATCAGTGGACTCATTTATTGTTTTATATTAATTTTCAAAAATTAGATGCTAGTTTAAAGAAGAGTTTTGAAGAAAGGTTTACAGGGAAGGAGTTTCCGGAATTTAAGGATTTAATAAAGTTTTTGGAAAACGAACTTAGGATTTTGGAGTCAAGTGGTGATTCACATCGGACATTTGGTACTACTAAAACTCATGAGGCATTTCAGGAAAGTAGGCAGGTAGGCTGCAAATATTGTAAAAGGGGAATACATCATCTTTCCAAATGTAATAATTTTTTATCTTTAAGGGTGGGTCTTAGGAAAGACTTTATTAAAGAAAATAAACTATGTTTTAGATGTTTTAACTCTCATAAGATAGCGGACTGTCAATCTTCATGGGTTTGCTTTAAGTGTAAGTCACCTAAGCATCATCATCTTATTCACATGGATTTACCTCACTACCAGACAGCATCGGGCAGTGCAAGGTCGGCGGCGACACCTACTGTGACCGGTAACAGTAGGGCACATGCTTCTAATGTTGTCACGGATAGGGTGGAGGATAATCCATGTACTGCATGTGTTAGCGGATCTAACAGGGCAAATATTACGGTTTCGAATCAAGGTGGTGCTTCGTTGACTTCTAACATGATTGAAGGTAACATGTTTAATCGTACGGTTCTTTTGTCTACGGCCATGGTGCATATTAAGGATGAACATGGTCACTATCAAGAAGCGCGTGCGTTATTGGACAACGGTAGTCAAGGCAGTTTTATTTCAGAGAGTTGTGCGAATAGATTAGGTTTAAGGCGGTTTAAAACAAATGCTTCTACAGTCACGGGACTGAGTGGCATACCAGTTGATAGTGGTAGAAATGGGATTAATCTAACGATTCGGCCGCGGTTTTCATGTCGACCGTTATTGGTAACTACCGCGACTATTTTAAATAAAATAACTAATCATTTGCCTAGTTATAATTTACCTCAACATATTTGTAGTCATTACAAAGGTTTGCCTCTTGCGGATGAATATTTTTACCTCAGTCGGGAGGTTGATATTTTAATCGGTGCGGATTTATTAGGAGAGGTTATGCTCGGGGATATTGTTAAAATAAATAATAATTTGCCTCACGCTATACAAACTATTTTTGGTTATGTATTGTCCGGGCCTTTTTCATACGCGGTAAATAATGAGGAAGGTGCCCAGAATATTAACGTTTGCCAAACATTCACAAACGTTAAATCGGTCAATTTTGTACATAAAGTTAGGGACACTAACGATAATCCTAGCGTCATTGCGGATCCAAGACATTTGGATCATAAAATTTATAATAAAAATTATCATCACCGGGATGATACACGGCGATATGCGGTAGGTTCGCCATATTTACCAGATACGTTTACGGTAAATAGTTCCTTTTCATCTGTGAGAAAACGGTTCTCTATCATGGAAAGACAACGTACGGTAAATAAATTTCGGAAAAAGATATTAATTTGATTTAGTGGTTTTACGGTTTTATTTTAGTTATATTTTTTATGGCTTTAGTTCTATTATTATTTTATTGGGAAAGGTCTATTGTTTTCATTGTAGAATATTTTGTTTTTTGGTCAAATGGATTGACACATTTAATGGTTTCATTACCTACGGATAGGGTGAATGTCACCGGGCTATTTCACATTGCAAACGGATTTTGCTTTTCTTTATTTTAAAGATTTTGGGGTTTCGCGGTTAAGGAATCCTAAAGCCTTATGGTGTATATCTTTTTGAGGTTTTGTTTGTTCTTGTGCAAAGGTTGTACAATGAACATTAAGTGTCAACGATTTGACGAAGGAAGCCTTTCTTGTAGCATTAACTACATTTATTTCTCGGCGGAGTCTTTCACATGTCATTCGGTTCGACTGTGGGACAAATTATACAGGTGAAAGAAAACAATAGAGTGAAGAGATGTCAATTGGCGCAAGCTCTTTATCAAAAGATTTTGGAGAAGATGGAGAAGTCAATCTCTTTACTCGCTTCAAACTAGAAGTTAATGGATAAAACCTGGAGGATTATTTAAAATTGGAGATTTAGTTTTATTAAAAGAAGAGAACTTGCCTTCTTTAAAAATGGAAACTAGATCGGTTTTTGGAGTTACTGCCTGAGAAAGATTGTATTATTGGGATAAACTGAAAATAACATCGGTTATATTTATTCGGCCTATGTTTAAGTTTTGTAGGCTGCCTTCGGCATAGGGTTGTCACAAACTTGTTTGTGTTAATTTTTTGTTTATTATATGTTCGGTGTAAGCTTTTATTTTTTGAATTTTGGTTGATAAAGGCTTGGCCTTTCTCGGGCGGGGGTATGTTCAGTATTTAGAACTGGTCGAAATACTGATTATAAATAAAAGGAGTAAATTCAAAATTTAAAGGTTGACGTTTCTGTCATAACCCACATTGTACAGACAGTCGGTATTCAGATTTCGTCACGGGACGTATAATATAATTTATATTTATTACGGGGGTCCTGGGGACCTATTTGGACGTCGCGAGTGTGTGTGCATCACGGTCGATCGGTCGCCGAAGGGAGCACCGCACAGTTCTACGGTATTTATACATATATTCACCTACATTATTGTTTCTAGCGCACAAGGGTTCCAAATTATATATCGGATTAGAAACCAGCGACCTAAAACTCTACACTGATGATTATGATAAAGATAATGGGAATAACAAAATAATATAATAAAAATAGAGTATAACAAAATGACAAAAATCATGTATATTCGTCGGTTCTTGAAATTAAAGTTAAAATTTTAAATTAAACTGACCGTTCAAAGTGGGTTACAATTAATTTAATTAAATAATCAAAAATCCGACTGCACTAAAAAGGCTGAAGTAGAATTTGCAAAAACAGTGAAATAGGCCTTTCATTATTCTTATCCAGAAAGCCCAGTACAAAGTTTCATAGTAGGTAAATGCTTCAAAATCAAAAGATGTTCAATCAATATTCCTATTTTTTCCTCGTAGTGCTCATTTAAGCTATATAAAGAACCTATGTGCAAAATTTCAGAACTCTAAGATCCGTGGTTTCGAATGTACGTTCATTTCTGAAAAATGAATTAGTCATTTAGTTAGTCAGTCAGTCAGACACCTTGCTGCTTTATATACATATATACAAATATGTTTTTATAATCTCCGTTTAATTTCTTTTCATTTGATACCCCCCTCGATAAGTTCGGTTATTTTTTTTTTAAATGTGTTACTATTTCGCGTGGTAAAAATAGAATTACTAATACATACCTACTTATTTTTAATACATAATAAGCAAATTAGTCCAGAAGGTCATCTTCAAATAATGATATTATTTGAGCTGAATAGGTTATTTCAGAGCGCAAAACAAGCAATTTAAGAATGCATCTCAAAGTGTATCACACGGCGATAATGGATATCGCGCCTGGAGCAAGATCAGCGTCCCGAGGGATGGCCGGGTGGCGATCGATTCCACAATCTCATTGTACGAGACTGTAAGACATGTGGGAATGCAGCGGGAGACGGGACACGTCGGGATCGTTTAGTGTTGCTGTGGTGGCTTTGACGCATTCATTCATACACATTTGCTATTTTTTCGACGCTATTTTTTTTTAAATTGAAGTATTAGTGGACCGAATATTCATTTAATCTCTATGTATCTATATCTATTTAGTTATTTATAGTTAAAGGTAGTAGAACCGTCTATGGTTCAACTCCGGCGGCACCACCACCACATCTACTAACTTCTGTATTTCTGCCTAATAACAGCAATGTTTTTGTTCAATTCTTAGAAGCATTAACACACCTTTGATCGACCTTCACTAAGACTTCCGGATTTGGGGTTCATCATCATCATCATCAACCCATTACTGTGCTTCCACTGGGCACAGGTCTCCTCTCAGAATGAGGAGGATTAAACCATAGTCCACCGTGCTAGCCAAGTGTGAATTGGTAGGCTTCATATACCTATGAAAACTTTTTTTAAATTCCTTAGGAATGCAGGTTTTCTCACAATGTTTTCCTTCACCCTGTAAGCAAGTGATAATTAATTTGTAATACGTACATACGAGTAACTTTGAAAAATCGGGCGTGACCGGGATTTGAAGCTCGGACTCCTCGATCAAGAGGCCAAGTTTCTTGACTACTAGGCTATCACTGGTTATTTGGGGTTGCTTACCGATTTTATTTACTAAAACAAAAACAAAAAAAAGCTCCCGAGTTTCGCTTGTCATATGACAGTAGATAAGTTTATTTCGGGTATAACACCCATATTATAAAACAACTTAGCAGGATTGTCTCTGAAGTGTTACAAGTTTCAAGTCAGCTCCATCTCTGAGCGATCAATACGAGTGTGAGTGTGTGCGTCACACATGATGCACCACACACACACACACACACGTGACTGGAATACATGTTCGGACATAACGCATTTACGACGACTGTTTGATGGTCCTAGTCTGTTTTTCGGGACTTTCAGAATGCATAAGTGTTACCCATGTGTGCAAATTTCGTAATATTTTTGCATGTTAAGAGACATTAGACCAGACATGGAGAAGAAAAGTGTTGTCCACGTGTTATTAGGAAAACCGAAAAGTAATAAAAAAATTATTTCCTGGCGAAAAATTATTAAGTTACACCTGAATTAATCTAAAGTTGTTTTAATGCAAAGTAAAATCATGATAAAGACCAAAATACAACAAATTTATTTCATCTCTTTCGTGTTTGAATACTTATGATTGTACTCGAAATAAAATATGAAAACATAACTATGTAAAATTTGTTTTTCAAGTGGGAAGAAGACGAAGTGCCTTCATAGAAGGTCCAACCAAATCCCTAGATCAAAACTATGGTGGAAGAATTATATCTCAATATTTTGTGGTTATATGGTCACCGCTCCTCCACGCTCGTCGTCAACCGACCCATTGGTGGTACAAGGGAGTGATAATAAGCTCAATTGCCAACAAGGGTTCGTTGGTCACAGTCCTCTGGGAACTATATCTCGAGGGAAGCTGAAGTAGGTGTAAATAGCGACGTATTTATCGAGATTAAAGCGTACGCCTAATTATCGCCATTAACCCTTTACTCTTCTTACTGGAGGCTGATTTTCTGTTAGAATGAGACATTTTATTTTAAAGTACAAAAAAAAAAAATAGGTACGTGTGAGTTCGTCTGTTATTTCAAACATGCCTTCAAAATCTCATATCTAGGCCCACGGCAGTGCACCGGGCCTAGTTGTGGCCTGAAGCACACAATATTGCGCGCAACTTTTCAGCACGTTTTCTTTTATCACATATTATTATCGTTATCAGTCCACATCGTGAAATATCGTGAATTTTGGTATGCATATAAAGGTCGATAAAGAACTGCAAAGTAAAAAACGTAGAAAATATAAGCAATTGACAGAACTTTTAATTAAACACACATAGTAGGTATGTACTCAGTTATGTATTTTGACATTATATTTGGACTGGGACATACTAGTAATAATTTTACTAATAATTTGATTTCACTTATTAATACCTCAATATTGGACAAATGTTAAACAATCCAACTTTAAATAATAATAATGAATGATATAAGTAATTAATAATATTATATGGCGTTAATTAGGCATTCCTGTTATGTAAGTTAATATGATTTAATAAATAAATAAATAGGAAGCGTTTGTTTAAGATTTTAGTACTTTAAGATTACTTTGTATAAGTTTTTTGTGGAATTATCTATTCAATAGAACAAAGAGATACATGTCATTGACATAAAAAGAAACGCGAAAAAGTGTAAACAAAAAAAAAGTCATCGAAACATTATTGCATCCCGAGGGTCCCAGAGGTCCCGGGGGTCTAGATTAATGCGCCAGACCCCACACTGTCAGAGCGGTTATCTCAGAGTATGTCGGAAATGTCAATTAGAATCAGAGGGTGCGCTGAATCAAATTCTGCGGGTAATTTCGTATTCGGAAATAAAATAAAGCTTCCTGAACGCTTTTATATTTACACTTGAGTAGTGTTACCGGTGTTGCGTGTGTCTTTACACACGAACATAATTAGGTCTGGGTGTTTAGATTTAGAATACAAAGATAAACTTTCATACAATCGTAAGGTAAATTTTGCACAGAAGTTCTGCTCAAAACAAGTCGATATCTTTTTAGGCTTAATCATACAAATGAATAAGAAATTGCTTAAAAGTTTAAAACATTACATTGTGTAATTACAGTCACACTTCAATGTATTTTTGTGTAAATATATAGAAAGGAAAATATATTTTAAAATATAAATTAGTTTTTACTCAATTATTTCTGTACATCACCTAGCTACTTCCTACCACAACTACAAAATACTTTTCCGAGGCGTTTCAGCTTAGTCCTTGGAGTAGCGGCGCATCTGTGGTAGACCTCAGGTAAGAATATCTAATCCTATCTGGGGTTGGTTACAAATGTCCATGAGTGGCAATAGCCACTTATTATCAGGTGGACTGCATGCTCGTCTGCTGCTCCTATATTATAAAAAAGTAATAAAAGAACTAGCTATCTAGCACTACAAAAAATATAACTAACTCGGCCAGTACACAAACAACTAAACAAGTTCCTTTCGTATAAGATGCTCAGTGTTTCTGTGTGAGTTGCCATGGCGACGGTGTATCAGGCGCTATCAGCACGCGCTATAAATCCGCGGTTATCAGGCGCCGGCCCACTGACGCCGCGGATTATGTAGCTCGGGGTAGAACGGGGATATCTTTACAGAAGAAAGACTTTATTATTTAGTACATGTTTCTATACAATCAGCAATTTTATTTTATGGTAGAGTTACGAATAAATTTATTTACTCAGATATTTAGACATTTTAAATTATAAATGATGTAATACAACAAAATTGAATGGGATATGCTATGATGATGATAAATAAAATATAACATAAAATAAAATATGAATATGAATGAAATTCATTTCATAAAAATAATAATGAACTTAGATTACTTATAAAACATCAAGAAATATATAGGTAATGTTAGTAGTTAAGAAAACAACGACTGAATAAGTGAATAAATTCTAAGTAATTGAATTGAAATTGAATTAATGAAAAATAAAAATAACTCGAATATTGTTTTTATAATTTAACTGGACTGAATTTTAAAGCAATTAACTCCAAAATTTGTTTATTTAAAATGTTAGACAATCATGATTAGTGTAGTGATGTCATTCTCAATCCAATATGGCGAATATTCTAAGTTGGCGGATCAATTATTTTTTTTGAAGATCAAATAAAGTTTTCTAAGAAAAATATGAAACACAAAGAGGTCTTATGCATACAACGTATACTTATGACATAATTCGTATATTGAATCATTCGGAGCTTGTTTTATTACTTCTCTTATTCGCCCAATCCTTAAACTGGGTAAGACTTTAATGCATTGTTTACCGGTTATTATCTTTTCTCTCGTATACATCCATTTTGATGTGAAATTTCCAAGTATATTTTCTCCACGTCGCCGCGCCCCGAACTAGCTGAATGCCTCGATAACTGCCAGGAACTTCGCAAAACACTTCCTTCCTCCATACACATGCGAATATACAACTACCCTACAAAAACGGTTTAACTCTAAATCAAGCTTGAGTGAAAATCGATCTGAGTTTCTCAAAAATAAGGTTCAATATCTTATGATAGTATGAGTTCCTATTTCGCGACATTATAATACGTATCATGAAGCTACTGTATTCTTCTGGGATCGCTTGTTTCCGAAGAGACTTATTGCGATTGTTGGACAAGGAAAATTGAGTCTTGTGCTGCTTTTAACAGGCTTCAGTGTTGCCTAACGTTCAATACTGTTTTCTATACTTATTTGAATTTATTTTCAAAAAGTCTTGACTCTATATGTATTTACGTGAAAATCCGCTCTAAGATCTTACAATAAAGCTCAGATTCGTTCGTGAGTATCAAAAACCTTTATGCCTTTACGATATCAAAGTATTCTCCCGGGAGATGTAGTATCGCAGCATCCTAACACGTTATGAGCGTCGAACGAAATTGGACTTGATGTTAACGACATAAGATTCAAATTCAACTGTCACCTCGAATAGATTTTGGCATAGATATATAAATGTAGTAGAATTGACGCAATCGAAACAATATTTTATGGGACGTGTGAGATAACGCCTGGAGCTGGGACCTGCATTGTCACTGCCTGCAGGGGACTGTGTGACCTAAGGCTCCAGTCTAAAGTTCGATTTCCGATGGTCAACATTTATAGGCTCATGCCAGATTTAGTTTGGATTTACAGATCGAAATTCTTTTATGGGTTCTTAGCCTGTTTTGTAACGTAAGATTTCATATATGGGCAGTTTTAGTTCTTCGGAAATAAAATGACTGAAAACATAACAAAAACAAACGGTGTGCACGTAATTCCACAACGTATCTGCCATATCAATATTAGGATTTTTACTTGGAGTTGTTTTTTTCGAAGCAAAGTACAAAGAAGTGTTTAGCTCTCTGTATAATAATAACTACTATACCTATAAGTTAGTAATAATTATAACGTATATAAGTATTATACTTACCATTTAAAAGGTGGTAGTACCTTTCGTAGTTCGACTCCGAATGCACCACCGCAACACCTCTGCCTAATAACAAGAGTGTTCAGCGTTGCTGTGTTTGAAAGACGTGGTAAGGGAGACATACTTACCCGCGGCATTCCAACTTAGTCCTCAGGGATAATAACTCATTGTTGTTGGAACCTTAGGTTGGAATCTAATCTTATCTCGGGTTGATTACAGATGTCCATGGATGGCATCCAGTTACCATCAAATAGTCTGTATGTTCGTTTGTTATATCAAACTTATATAAAAAGTAGTAGAGGCCGCGGCTTCGCCCTTTAAAAAAATAACATGACCTACATATAACTGAAAATTTGTACCTTCATTAGCATGACAGTGGCGCCATCTGTCGAAAATTCATCACGCACTAACTCAGAAATGGCTCATGCACAACAACTTTGCTAAAGATTATCACATGTTCAGACAATGATTTTTATATACATATATAGATAACGATATATATAGCCTAGTGTACGTACTAGTAACCTCTGATTTACAAATGTGCGTATTAGATATTAATTATCATTTGCTTAAGCGGCGAAGGAAAACATCGTGAGGAAACCTGTATAACTGCATACCTGAGAGATATAAAAAAAAACTCAACGTATGTGTAGTCTACGAATACGCACATAGTCAGCGCGGTGGACCATGGCCTAATCCTTCTCATTCTGAGACCTGTGCCAAGCATTGGGACAATAATGGGTTGAATATGATGATGACGATATAGATAATGATCAGTTCTCTTGTCCACAGATGCTCCCCCCCTCGAGATGAGCAGCGCGCGCGCGCCCCCCGCACTCGCCCCTCCCCGCCCGCACCATGCGCGCGCTCCTTCTCTTTTTCACGTTCTTCTACGGTGAGTACCTTTATTATTATTTCCTATATTTATTTTAGGTAAACAACCAAAGGATAAATGTTTAAAGTTGCATTGAAATCTTAGAGAATTGGGTCACTATTCTGTTTGGTAAATTTAGACACGCCAAACTCAAACATAGAAATACCTATTATGTATTACTTCATAATAAGTATCAAAACATAATTATATGAAAATAGACCAGATAAACGGATAACAAAAACACGCTTATAAATAGACAAATTCGCGTGCCCACTTCTTCTTAACTTGGCCCAACACACTTCAAGTGGCCTTATAAATCTGAGCTTCAAGTGATTTATACATAATTATGATTTCATTCATTTTATTAGCATGTCTAATATAACCTGTAAATGTTGTATCAGTGGTACATTTTGTGGATAATTGCAGGTCGTCTGCCGCAATATGCGCAAATACTCGTAAGTCGTATATGCCGAGTCAAATGAAAGCAACTAAAGATACTATTTTGAATAATTACATTTGATTAACTATAATTATTGACCCTAAATAAAATTAGATTTCTACATTAGGTCGACCACAGATTTGCCGCTACCCGCGCACTAAGCTGGACTGCTTCGGAAAAGTGTGTCTACATTTAGATGGTGCTAGAACCCTTTGTGGTTCGACTCCGGCGGCACCACCGCCACACCTATTTCTACCTAATAACAGCAGTGTTAGGCACTGCTGTGTTCCACTTTGAAGGGTGTGGTAAGGGAGACAGACTTTTCCGTGGCGTTCCAGCTTAGTCCTCAGGGGTAGCGGCGCATCTGTGGCCGACCTCAGGTAGGAATATCTAATCCTATCTGGAGTTGATTACAGATGTCCATGGGCGGCAGTAGCCACTTAGTATCAGGTGGACTGTATGCTCGACTGCTGTTCCTATAAAAAAAAAAATACATACAAATAGCGCTTAATACTGCCGTTATTACGTAGATAGCTGTGGTAGTGGTGCCGTCGGAGTCGAACCACAGAGAGTTATATAAGTCTGATAGCTTTCGGTGAAGGCAGCCACCACCAAGCAACGTGCACAAGAATTTCCACCTCAGAAATAATTACGCTGCGCCTACAACAACAAAGTTTGAACTCGTCAACTCATTACACAAGTATTTACTTCAGAATTCGCCACTAATGGTTTTTCGTTGTCGAGTTTCGGGAAATTAGTCGCACCACCTCCGCCTACCTCCGAATAGTTAAAAGTAAACTTTTGTCTGATATAATTTAGTTATTTTGTTCATTAATTTTAAGCAGCCCAGTGATCGAAATTCAACCATTATCCTAAATACGCGGGGTCCTCATATAGAGATCCGATTTTTTGCGTTCGGTTTATGTATTGAATCGTAATAGATGGATATTTAAAATTTGAAAAATGTACTTGTATAGATATTTGGCAAAGGGTATAGGCCGGGCTAGGTTAGGATAGGTATCATGCCTGGAGATGGGCCGTGCTCTAACAATCTCAGTTCAGAGTTTGTACATATATATGTAAGGTATTGCGAAAAATTCGATAGCGTGATTCAGAAGCCTATCTCTGGATGAGTTTTGGACCAAAGCTGTTTTGATAACAAATAGTAATGGAACAGAATCACCTGTTTCGAATTCGACTCTGATTTTTCTATTTTAATTTTATTAGCTGTATAGTTCAACAGTTTTCGAGTAAAACGAATATGATACATGAACAAGACGGGACGAAATTACAAGGATTGCCTCTTTGGCTTTGTGTAAAGTTAATAAGTCATAACGCATTATGAAAACAGACTAGCGGAAAATAACAACCGCTCTACTCTGGTTACAATTAATTATACAGTCCGTTACTATACTTACTGAATACAGAACTGGATGTCATTGCTCCGTGCCGTTGCTTTCGAAATTAACTCCAAACGAGCTCGAATAAAGTGTATTTTAGAACAGTTTAATTAATAGGACCCAAGAAAATTCATCTCACAATTTATTATTTTTCGCAAAGTTTCGTGTCGAGTCCTTTTAGTGGTTACGCGGTCGGAATAAGGCTTCAAGTTGAATGTTAAAATCGACCGCTTCTGTGACAAATAGTGTTGTTTTAAATGGTTTCTTGTCGCGGATTGCGTGACTTGATCGCTGTTTGTGTCGGCCTTCACTTCGTTAATGAAAAACAAACAATTCACGGCAGAAGATGCTCAATAACCGAAATATTTGTGAGAGATTTTTTGTGAAAGTAGCAGTGAGATCTTTAGTTATATTCTCAGAAATATATATATTTTTAAATAGAAGTAACAAACCAGCATGCTGTCCACGGAGGCCACAGATGCGGCTACTACTCCTGATGACTTGGATCTGCTCGCAAGTGTATCTCTGTTACCTATTCAAACCTGAAGACAGTAATGTTTTTATTAGACAGAAAATCATCAACATCAACCCATTATTGTCCCACTGCTGTGCACGAGACTCCTCTCATTGTGAGAAGGATTAGGCCATAGTCCACCGCGCTGGCCAAGTGCTTATTAGTAGACTTCACATGATTTTTTTATAAATCTCTCAGGCGTGTAGGTTTCCTTACGGTGTTTTCCTTCACCTGATAATTAATTTCTAATAAGCACATAACTTTGAAAAATCAGAGGTACGTGCCTGAGATTTTAACCGCGGACTTCTCGATCGAGAGGCCGAGTTTCTTAACCACCAGGCTATCACTGACAAACAGAAAATAATAATAGATAAAAAATAATATTTCCTAGAACATGTAGTTGTAAAGTTTAGTAAAATTGATAAAACAAGAAAATTTTAGCGATTCACCGTTGTAGAGTCAACTCACCATTATATGCTTTATTTTGGAGTGAAACACATGTTATTCCTGATTAATTATTAATTAATTGTTAAAATGTAAATAAAAATAAAATAAGTATAAAAAATAAACCGAACCCCTACTTAAACCACCAGGCACTGAGCCCGCGGCGTAAAAACAAACTTAGATATTCAGGGTAACTTTAAAGTTTCGCGCAAACTCCGCTTGGTGGCGCTTCTCCGCATATTTAATTATTTGTCGCAATAATTGTTAATTAAAGTTGTCTGTTTAAGATGACAAGTTGTCTGTTTAAGACACTTAAATAACATTTGCTTTAGAAAACGATTTCAGAAATGAAATAAAATTCGTGTGTGCGCAAATTACTGAATTTTAAAGTGTTGTTTCATTGATTTTTAGGGTTTATTTGTCCTAAGGGTCAAAGGGGGACCCTATTCCTCCATATTCATATTCATATATCTTTATTTGCTAGAATAAGGTACAATCGTTCCTAAAATTATATACAGTACTCTTATCTTGGCTCGTCGGCATGCAAATTATTAGTCAGTTACGTATATATATCATAATTATTACAAACAACACAATATACTAATATCGGCTGTCCGTCTATCACAACACTTAATTTCTTGAACCGTAATAGAAAGACACTTTAAATTTTTGACAGTGTGTATTACTGTGGCTGCTATATAATAACAATTAATACTACGAGTAAATCAGAAGAAGAAGAAAATAGCATGCACTCCACCTGCATACATATATTGTATGTCGTCATAGGCCTCCATGGATGATAAACAATTAATTGGTTACATATATTGTAAAATAGTATATAGAAAAGGTCATAGACATAGTACTTGACTACTAAGAATGTCATCTTGGCATCCTCTCTCTTCGAAATGGAAGAACTCCTTCAGCTAGATAGATGTCTACAGTAGGTATCTCCTCGGTCGAACCATAGTGATTCTACCACGTTTCTTGTTTATTATAAACCTTATTTATGCTTGATCATTCTTCAATAATATATTTAAATTATGGCTACCCTTTAGATACTATGAGGGGCGTTAGTTATGTCTATGACATAAAATATGTAAAGATAGATTTAAAACGTATTTAGGCACATTAGCAGCCTATAAACCCCCCCTCTACCCCTGTACCCCCGCTCCCCGGACCCCCGACCCCCCCGACCCCCCGACCCCCCGGACCCCCGCAGTAATCTGTCATCGTGACATTCTATTCAATCACTCGAGTTCTCGCTAACATTCAAACTTTGTATACATGAATCGCTTTTGATTAATGTACGTAGGCACATCCAGGATTTATTTTAGATAAAATATGGCTGTGCTTAAATGATTTCTAAAATAAAGCTGGGTGTTGAATGTGGATTTAAATTATAAACTACAGTAGCTTTAGTATGATTTTTTACGTTTTTAAAAAATGACTGTTTTTGTATTTGTTTACGTATTTACCCATACATTTCCAATAAGCGTCTTTAGCGGACTGTATCGGAACTGATTGGAAATGTATGAGAAATAAGTAAACACATACTAAATCAGTCATTTTCGTAAAAAACGTAAAACCTCATACTAAGGATACAGTGGCAAAGAATGTGAAATTGTCAAAGATCATCATCCGACATTTTTTCTACCAGAAATTCTCAAAGATAGTCATTTGAGAAGTCCTTCCTACTAAAAATCACCATTTGATAAATTTCTTTCTACTAGAATTTCGATCCTTAGTAGGCAAAATCGGAACATTATTAACAAGCGTTAATCGAACCAAGTTGAGATACCTTTATTTCGCCAACAAAACAATATTCTTTGCATTCATTCCGGTGTGACGAATGCCGCAGTAATCTGTCATCGCGACGCCAGTTTCAATCATCTTGCTTCATCGTAATGTAGCAAGACACTGTGACAAGCGGAGCGATATTGTGGCATAAGCGGAGCGGTCTTAGTAATTTTGGTTTCTTTCGTACACGAAAAGTAAAAACGGGGCACTTTTACTAAGCCTACCTTTTACTGTCTGTCTGTCACACGGTTCTATATCTACAATTATAATTAAAGGTAGAGAAAGTCTCATATAAATACATATTTTAGGTCTAGGAACACAGCGGCGCTTAACAATGCTGTTATTTAGTATACGTATATGTTTGAAATAGGTAACGGTGGTATCATAGGAATCGAATCACAGAAGATACTACCAAGTTCTTGTTTATTTATTTATTTATTTATTTATTTATTTATCATTGGGTTACACCAACAAAGTGAACACTTATACATTGTCTAGACATATCACGTTGAACTTAAATCTAAGTGTCACCTCAATTACAGGTGTAAACTACATTCTGATAACTACGTACTAAACATTAAATAAAATGATTGACAATTAAAAAAACAATATAGAATACGATAGGAACAATAATAATAAAATTAGGAATTAAAACAATAACATTAATTAACTCTAAGATTTAAAATTCAAATTTCATGTCCAAATTACTCAAATTATTATAATAGTACTAATAAGAATAAAATATTATGTGTAAAAGTTAAGTTATTTCAATTATAAAAATATATCTGTATTAAAATTTAAATAATAATTTAAAATAATACCTAAATACTTCATAATATATACTAATTCATAATTCATACAATTTACAAAACAGAAAAAATATAATCAAGGTAACTTAAAACTGCAGTATGATAATAATTTGCTTATTAAATTGTCTCAGAAATTAACCTTTTGAATTGTGTTAAAGGGTTTGAAAAGATATCCACCGAGCTAGGTTTCAGTCCAGTTTCTTTCTGGTCGCATGTCTTATCTCTGACAATGATAGTATTGTGTATCCTGTTGTAGGTTATTAACATTCTATTCAATGGAGCATAATGTCCTAAGTTAGATCGCGCATGTTTTTGAACAAATGGAGTGTACTTCGTGTACCTCGGCAATCTCCTAGGAATAGATATTTGTAGTAGGGATAATATATATGGAGCGTCGATATAACCGTTAATAAGTTTGTACAGAAACATGATGTCCAGCAGCTTCCGACGATGAAAGAGCGATTTAAGGTGAAAATGTTGCAGGCGGTCCTCATAACTCGGTAAGATTTTGGCTAAGTTGCAACTATAAGATAGATGCCACAAGAATCGCTTCTGTACACTCTCTAAACGTTTGCTGTGTATATCGTAGTGCGGGTTCCACACGACACTGCCATATTCCAAGCAACTACGTACAAGGGCAGAATAAATAGCTATTTTAGTGCTCGGATTTTTAAACATTTTACAGTTACGTAAAACAAAACCCAAAATTTTGAAGGCCTTTTTAGTGACATTGTCCATATGCAGATTAAAGCGCAGTCTACTGTCAAGAATAATTCCTAGGTCTTTAATGTGATCCGACTCATTTAGAGGTACACCATTGATGTTATAGGTTCTGAGAAGAGGGATTTTTTTTCTGGTAAAACGCACCACATGGCATTTATCAACATTTAAAATCATACCGTTCATTTTGCACCAGCAGACAAGGCTATCCAGATCTTTGCTCAAAAGTGAGCTATCTTCGGTTGTATTTACAGCCCTAAAAAAATTTAAGTCATCAGCGAACATGTAAAATTTCGAGTTTTGGAAGCACTTGCCTATATCGTTAATAAAGATATTAAAGAGAAGGGGCCCCAAGTGAGATCCCTGAGGTACACCAGACAATGCTGTAAATGACTTAGACCGATATCCACCGGCCACAACCACAGATTGCCTATTTGTCAGGTAAGATTTGCACCAATGCAATACAGTCCCGGAAATTCCAACCGCTGAAAGCTTGTGCAACAACGTATCATGATTTACCTTGTCGAAGGCCTTACAGAAATCAGTGTATATAACGTCAAGTGAATGTCCATGATCAACCCCCTCAGCAAGGTCCCCAACAAAGGAAACCAAATTAGTTGATGTTGAGCGTGATTTCATGAACCCATGTTGTTGCGGAATGATTGACTGCCGTAAATGCCACGCGATTATTGGGTAAATTAGTTTTTCAAACGCTTTTGCAAACACTGATAAGATTGATATCGGCCTATAATTTTTTACCGAGCCTGTATCGCCGCCTTTATGCAAAGGGATCACGAGTGAGTCCTTCCAGGCAGTTGGGAATGTACCAGAATTCAGGGACTTGTTAAATATAAGACATAGAGGTAGTGCTAGTATGTTAGCGCATTTGACTACAAATAATGATGGTATACCGTCCGAACCCGCGCCTTTTGTGGGATCAAGCTTTTTTAATATCCTCAAGACCTGGTCTTCAGTTACGGAAATATTTGTCAATTGATTGGTAACGAAGGATGAATAGGAATTATCTGGGACAGATATTTTGCCAGAGACGTAAACCGAGGAAAAATGTGACGCAAAGAGATCACAGATATCCGGCCCTGTAGATGCAAGTTTATTAGTGGAGGACATTTGCGCGGGAAAGGTACTATTGCCACCTCTTTTATGTTTAATGAAGCTCCAAAGTAATTTGGGATTCGACTTCAAGGATGACTCCAAACGCTGTAAATATATTTTATAAGTTAAGCTATGTAATTTTGTGCATCTCTCTCTAAGTAGCTCAAACGTTAGTAGATCCCGAGGATTCGAGTACTTGCGGTATTTGTTTCTGTATTTCAATTTTTCACGAATGACCTTAATTAAAGCCGTAGAAAACCAAACCGGATATTTCTTATTTATGCGCGGTTTAGACTTTGGCACATATTTGACGATAGCAGCCCTCAGTAAATCGTAAAAGCGTGTAACCATATCATCTAATGTAGCGCAGTGAGATAGTTCATCTATCCAGGCAATATTGTTTAATTCACTAATGATCTTCGAATAATCTGCTTTATGAAAAAGGAATCTAGGTTCGTATTTAGTTTTGAGGTTTTTGAGTTGATCAGAAGCAATAAAAAATTCAATGGGAGGATGCAAGGGGTCAATCACCGTAAGTGGGTCTGAACATACACTGATGCCGGGGATTTCTATCGAACTCATCACTAGGTCTAATATTCTATCTTTGTTATTTGTACATGGATTATATTGATTCAAGTTATTGAGTGACATAAAATCAATAAGCATATTATTAAGGACACTGTTTGATGTTGCGGCAGTAAGAGTATGGTTGCTGTTCGTGTTCCAACAAATGCTACTAAGATTAAAGTCACCAAGTATGATGGAGTCTCCGCAGTGTTTTTCCAATATGCGATTGGAATTAATTATAAAGTGCCCTAGAATATTTTTTTTAACAGGCGGGGGTATATAAACACCGCAAATGTACAAGCTTTCATTCTTTTCCTTGCCGTCTCGTGTTTCTACTTTAATCCATAAATCCTCGCAATCAGATTCTTGTGCAAATAAACGATAAGACTTAAAGCGTTTAGAAACAGCGATCAGAACACCACCTCCTATTTTTTTGCTATGAAACCCGCTGCTTTCGCGATCTCGTCTATAAACCACGTATCGGTCATCGAATAACTCATTGTCGGATATGCTGCTGTCCAACCATGTTTCTGTGAAAACTATTACATCTAAATTACAACAAACAACATTATTAAAAAGATCTATTGTTTTTGTCTTTAGCCCTCTAACATTTTGGTAATAACAACTAAGAGTGCCCTTTAGTATTTATGTTCGTTTAAAGCAAATAATATGACTAAAATTTATATTTAATTTATTCTACGAGTGCTACATTTAAAGCTACGTGGCAAACTAGGTATATGAGATATGTATCCGTTATTATTTTTAGTTAGAGCTTATGGATGGCTTTAAGTTTTCTAACAGATGTCAATGATCTATTATTATAATGTTATAAAATATCTAATTAGTCTACTGTATAAAAAATATGTTTAATTTTATTAACTGCATCTATAAGTTTAAAACCTTATCTTACAAAAGCTCTCCTCCGCTGTCTCTTATATAACGTGAAGGTACCCTAAGCTACTTCGGCGGTTTCAAGGAAAATGGAAAATGTGCCCATCGGCGCACATAATAACCGCGAGCTCGGATTGCTCGCAATACCAACAATGCTGTTTCTCCAAATAACGAAATTAATTCATTTGAAGGTGTAAAAGTTCTTACAGTAAGTATGTACTCAATTACATAGTGATAATTTAAAGGTAGAACTCTCAGGGTTTTGACGGCGGCACCACTGTCATGCCTATTTCTACCTAATTATAACAGTAGAGTAGCAGACGAGCATGCAGTTCACCTGATGATAAGTGGCTACTGCCGCCCATGGACATCTGAAATCAACCCCATATAGAATTAGATATTCCCACCTGAGGTCGGCCACAGATGCGCAGCTACCCCTTAGGACTAAGCTGAAAGCCTCGGAAAGTATGTTTCCCTTACTACACCCAAACCAGAACACAGCAGCGTTTAACACTGCTGTTGTTAGGCAGATATAGGTATGGCGGTGGTGCCGCCGGAGTCGAACCACATAGGGTTCTACCTGTAATGTTATAAAACACTGGCGGCCTCAGTCTACGAAGCTTGACGTACAATCGTGTAAGGGTTGCAGGGTACCCTCCGGATATGAACAGCGAGCCATCTCGCTGACGGTAACAAATGTGGGTAACTTCCGGTTCACATAATGCGTCATTTCCGGGACCATCTCCAGTGCGTCAACTCACATTCTTAAATATACGATTTTATATGTTACGTGTATACTATAAAACGAAAAAGTAGCCCAATTAACAGCTTTAAGGCGAACAAATATGATTATTTGGCCCGGATCATTGAGGTACATTAAAAATAATTGGCCAAGTGTGAGACGAACTGGCACAGGAAGGGTTCCGTACCACAAAAAATCATTTGTTTTTTATTTGTTATCATATAAGCCATAGAAAGTAAAAATTTGAACTGTCTACATATTACAGTTGATATAGCGAAAACCATCGAAATATAGGGGATTCTTGTATGGCGATCCCCATTTATTGGCGGTTGAAACTCAGCCTCAGGGCTTAGGGATCCGAGATTCGAAGCACTCCTCTGATTTTTCAAGTTATATGTGAGTATTAGAAATTAATTGTCACTTGTTTTAACGGTTAAAGAAAACATCGTGAAGAAACCTGCATACCTGAGAGACCTTAATAAAAAGTTCTTAACGGTATGTGAAGTCTATCAAAACGCACTTGGGCAGCGCGGTGGACTATGGCCTTATCCTTAGCAGTGGTACAGTAATGGGTTGTCGACATAAGATTACTAAGCGCTTTCTGTACTTAGAGCTCCACACTAAGATTCCTTTTGTCGTGAGTGCCATGAACACACACATAGACAAATACACAAACACCCAGACCCTGAAACAAAAATCGAAATTCATTATTTAGATATCTGTCTGGCCGGGGATCGAACCCGGGACCCTTTGTGCGTCAGACAGGTATGGTGACCGCTCCGCCACGCGAGTATGTGAAAATAGGTAGTACAATTAACTACTAGTAGAGTTATATGCAGATGTGGTTCATAAGTAGGTACTTGAAATATATTACGTGTTAGTACAGCTATACATGTGTGCGTGAAGCGATTGTTAAGGACACAGCCGTAAACCACTCCTCGCATAGAATTAACATACGATATTCTACGCCGCTGGGACTTACGAGGCTCGTTTACAATCTGCGGGAACGACACGATCACGACGCGACATCTTATTTTCATGTAACTTAAAAAATTTCATCGATAATAATTCAATTATATGTAACAATATGGTGCAGTGGGTAGGAAAAGACGTGTCACAAAGTTGTTACTTATTGGTAATAAGTCTGTCTGTTTTTTTTGTAAACCGTCAATACAAATTAAATTTTAAATGCCAATGCATAATAATTTAATTAATGCACTCTGCTTGAGTATTGCAATATACAATATACATATTATCTTCCTATTAAAAATACTTATTAATCTTATTATTAATTCGTTCTTGCCACGAACGTGGTGGTTCTTGGAATGAACTTACTCCTGTGGTATTCCCGGAGCGCTATGACATGGGGCTCTTCGAAAAAGGCGCAAAAAGAGCTCTCCTTCAAAGCCGGCGATGCATTGGCGACTCCCCTGGTGTTGCAAATGTTCATAGGCGACGTTGACTACTTTCCATCAGGTAGTACGCCTGCTTTATCTTTAGGCTTAAGTATAAAAATATATATATATTGCATCGTCGTCATACATATTAATAATGATTACAGTCAGTTCAATGTAAACAATTTAATGTGTCGATGATGTCAGTGTGTATTGGCATGAAAGTTTTTGTGTTACAGTCAAAGTGATCAAATAGCTATTATATATAATGACTGGTTATTATGTATAATACCTAATTTGTCCAGACAGTATGATAAATTAATCACTTTATCTGGCTGTCATATATAATAGGAGGTTAAAGTTAGTAAATATGTTATTGTAAAAGCCTGAAGTAAAAGCAGCGATAGCCTAGTGGTTAAGAAACTCGGCCTCTCGATCGAGGAGTCCGAGGTTCAAATCCCAGGCACGCACCTCTGATTTTTCAAAGTTATGTGCGTATTAGAAATTAATTATCACTTGCTAAACGGCGAAGGAAAACATCGTGAGGAAACGTGCATATCTGAGAGATTTAAAAAAAAATATCTCAAAGGTATGTGAAGTCTACCAATACGCACTTGGCCAGCGCGGTGGAGTATGGCCTAATCCTTCTCATAATGAGAGGAGACCCGTGCCCCGCAGTGGGACAGTAGTGGGTTGTTGATGATGATGATGAAAAGCCTGAAGTACGGTAAATCTTAAGATTAATTAAAATTATTAATAATGAATTCTGTTGTATCAACGTCTTCTTGTTGTTGTATTAGAGTAACTATGAATCATATAGTTTGGGTCCAAATTATCGTGAATCCGACCCACACGTAATTCAGTATGTACTTAAAATATAAATAAGCGATCAGAGATTCGTAAAGTATGTATTTTTTTTGTGCATGTCCTTTTATTAATTCGCCCCATAGCTGATTTACGTACATCGCGTACAGAGATCTGGCGTAAAACATCTGGATCATCTGGACCCCAGATAGGATTAGATATTCCTAATTAGATATTCCTAGATTAGATATTCATATTATATTTATAAGGTCGGCTACAGATGCGCCACTACCACTGAGGACAAAGCTGGAACGCCTCGGAAAAGTCTGTCTCCCTTACCACACCCTTCATACCGGAACACAGCAGCGCCTAACACTGCTGTTATTAGGTAGAAATAGGTGTGGCGATGGTGCCGCCGGAGTCGAACCACAAAGGGTTCTACCACCTTCAATTCAGATATAATACATAATGGCTAAATAATTTAAGTAATACCATAGTTTTCAATTAATATGTTCCTAACCTCCTGTTTGAATGACGTCTTGCTAGAGTGAAATAAATAGATATTATGTATAATATCTGAATTTATTACTTTGGCTGAAACATTTGTATAAACCTTGATTGCCAAGGTTTACTTCATAGCTCTACATTATTCACTCTCTTTGGTAATCTAATAACATGATAACCGGGTCACGACCCGTGGTCTCCCAAAAAACCCGTTACGTTACGACACGTGTTTTCAACTGATATATATGGACAAAACAGCGAATTACTTTCAGTGCCATTTCGTGGCCACACACTATGTATCGGTGTGGTAAATTATCGTTGACTGTGCTATTCGGGTGTTCGACTGCGCTGTTCTCGCTGGTACAGTGTGATGAATACAACAAAGATAAATACTCCGTGGGATTGTTCGCCGCTTTCGCAGTTGGATTGAGTGGAAAACGGGAACATTGTATGGGAACATGTTACGAGAATAATCGTAAGAATCAAGTCTGCCAAGTGGGTCGGAAAAACAGCGATGTCGGTACCAACTGTACACTAAGCGATAAATTTGTGGCAAGGTACTACACTGTATACAACAACAATAAGACGCGACTGTGTATGAGCGACTGTAGTAACTTCAGCGGGAGTTCAAAGAAGTGGTGCGTAACTGATACCAACTGGAATGAGTGCACTACAGAGATTCCTCGTCGGCTCACACGTAACTCAGCGAAAGACTCTCATTCTTCCGGAATGGTATACGTAGCAGATAATCCGACTGATGCTGGAACAAGATGCGTAACTCCTTGCGCAGCGACTGACCATTCCATGTTAACGTTTAAGTGTCACGACACGAAGAATAAATTAGTTAATTGTTACCCGTCACCGGACACCACGATAATGGTTCAAAGTTTTCACAAGTACGCAAGTAAACGCCCTTACAATATCAACGATAAAGACCAATTATTTGCTTGTCCGGTAAAACCACACGGTCGCCCACGTCGCCAAGTTGACGACGTATTATATACACGTAAGTTAGAACAAATATTTAACGGCATAAATACGGTCGAACAGATGGCTACACTTATTTCTCAATGGTATCCTGTTGAAACACTACGATGGCCTGATCCGAACATTTATCCAGATCCTTCAACGGAGCCGATAATAGAATATGCGGTTCGCATCTTACCCGCCGTCGACGGCGGTCGTCAAGCCATATTGCCCATGATGGTAAGAGCCATATACAGCATCAACACATTAGCTACTTTGGAGCGAGGCAGATTCGACGAGGTCAATTACGCCCGCCAAAATCCTCGACCCCAAGATGATCATGGCCATTTAATTGGGCATGCGTTGGGTGGCACTGAAGACCCTTACAATATTGTGCCACAATCGAGACCTTTGAATCGCGGAGGACCGTGGAGTTACTTGGAAGGGATCATGAGAAGTTATATCAACAGCAACCCAAGGGGAACAATAGAACATATAATAGTGGTCAACTATGATTTCACAGTGTCTTACCGTCCCACCTGTTTCGCTATAAGAGTGAGATTCTACAACGAGCACAGACAACTGGTTAACCAGTACGGGCATAGACTGAACTCTTTTGCGGAAAACGTTTATGAAAATTTCTATTTGATCAACGAAAATAATCCATGCGGTACATAAATTATTATTTTTATATTGTATAATTATTCACCTATACTTTGTCTTATTTCTTTCATGTAATGAGTAAACATGTAATGGAATTACTGATAATGAATTGTGTTTTACTCATCTTTATCAAAGAGTGATTTGCGGTCAGTATATTACTCTTCAGCATTTTTAAGGTTCCGTACCCAATCCATTTGTCACAGGGCTTTTTCTTAAACCTCTTAAACCGTAAAAGATAGACAATTTACAGAGTATGTGTGTGTGTGTGTATGTATATGTCAATGTGTGCATGTGTGTGTATGTGTGCATTTATAATAACAATTACTAAAAAAATTGAAAATAAATCGGGGTCGTCATGCAAGAAAACGCTATTCTTCAGGAATTTTCGGTTTACCATAATCGGTACACGGTTTAAATTTTCACAGTATTTATTTCTACGATTGTTATGATAACAAATCAGAAAAAAAGAAACTTTTTAATTCGTTAGTAGAGAACCCTGCGAGGTTACACATTGTATCGTAGTCGTGGCGTCGAAAGGTTATCGTATTACATATCTATAGGAAAATAAACATTATTAAACATAAAGTTTTTGTTATACCTATCTAAAATAAATTCTTGAGAAGGTTATGCCACGTTCTTCCAAAGACATGGGGCTCTTCAAAATAGGTGTAAAAAGAGCTCCTATCCAAAGGCAACGATGCATTGACGACTCCTCTAGTTTTACAAATGTCTATCATCATCATCCTAAACCCATTACTGTCCCACTGCCGGGAGCGGGTCTCCTCTCAGAATGAGAAGGATTAGGCCATAGTCCACCGCGCTGGCCAAGACTTCACATACCTTTGAAATTTTCTTTTTTATAAATCACTCAGGTATGCAGGTTTCCTCACGATGTTTTCCTTCACCGTTTAGCAAGTGATAATTAATTTCTAATACGCACATAACTTTGAAAAATCAGAGGTGCCTGGGACTTGAACCTCGGACCACTCGTACGAGAGGCCGAGTTTCTATAGAGGCTATCACTGCCAAAGGTCTGTAAACGGCGATAACTACTCTCCATTGGGTAGCACATCTGCTAAATCGTTAGGCTAAATAAAATAATAATAATAAGCGTCGTGAAGTATAAAGAGTCGTCAGAGACAGTACGTCGTGCAGCTTGGTTCATTTGGAGGATATCCAAATTGAAGATTGTGAAGACGGAGCGTGTCGGTTGTAACTTCGCCAGTTCCTATGTCTGCTTCTATATAATTGCACCACATAACACTACTGCCCATTTAATATGCACAGGTGGTATTTTACTCTGATTCGACACCCATTGCGGTTAATATTTACACATATTTAAACAGCTTTTCTTGATTTTTAAAGAATAGATTCTTTAAGGAGGTAGAACCCTTTGTGGTTCGACTCTGGCGGCACCACCGCTACACCAATTTCTGCCTATTAACAGCAGTGTTAAGCGCTGCTGCGTTCTGATTTGTAGATGGTAAATGAGACATATTTTTTCGAGGCGTACCAGCTTAGTCCGCAGTGGTAGCGGCAATGTGGTCGATCTCAGGTAGGAATATCTAATCATATCTGGGGCTAATTAAAGGTGTCCTTGGGCGGCAGTAGCCACTTACCAACAGGTGGTCTGTATGCTCATTTGCTATTCCTATATTATTAAAAGTGCTTTGATTGTTTTTTGCACCATACCTATCGATTCTTCTATTCAAATTCAAATTCAAATTCAAATTCAAATTCTTTATTTGCTAGAACACAGTTATTACACAGATATTATGTACATCTTACAGTCCAGTGTGTTCTACCTGTATGAGGTTTGCAAAAAATCAACAAAATTATATAAAACAGATTAAAATTTGTTACTATTTGAATTATAATACATTATTCGATTACACATTAGTCGATTAATAATAATAATTAAACATCAAGTCAATAATAATATTAAATAATCATATGTCAAGAAAATAATATAAAAATGCCAAATAGTTAAATACAATAAAATTAAATGTGGATAGCTTAAATGTCAGTTTAAAATAAAACATTAATTTTACAAATTCATTTCATTTTACAATGTCATGTAATCCTGCAGGCTGTAAAAGCTATGCTCCAAAAGCCAGTTATTTAATTTCAATTTAAACGTATGATTCGGTAAATCTTTAAGAAACACTGGTAATTTGTTATATATTCTTATTATGCAATACTGGGCATTCTTTTTAAGCGTTTGCAGCCGACATTTGGGTATTAACAATTTGTGCCTGTCCATATGTCCCTTTAACCTTAGTGAGTGGGGTTGTGCTTCTAATGTAAAGTATTCGGGATTTTCTTTAACAAATATACATGATGCTTTAATAAGCATACAAGGCAGTGGCAGTATTTTTAGTTTTTTAAATAAGGGACGACAGCTATCAAGTTGTCCTACGCCACATAATGCTCGAATAGCTCTCTTTTGGAGTTGAAAAACTTTCCCTGCTTCTACAGAATTGCCCCATAATATTAGGCCATATGACAATATAGAGGAAAAGTAGCCATGGTAGGCGCTAAGTGCTGCATCCTGTGAAACAGTCAGTCTTAATTTTCGGATAGCATAGATAAATTTAGCTAGTTTATTACAAAGGGCATGAATATGATTTTTCCAATTTAAATTCTTATCTAAGACTATTCCTAGATATTGTATGTCAGTAACAACTTCTATTAATTGATTATTAATTTGAATATTTAACGGATTTTTTCGCTGTTTTATTGTAGAAAAATGAACTATTTTGGTTTTGGTAATGTTTATTTCTAAATTGTTCGCACTTAGCCATCTCATAACAGAGTTTAAAGTTTTATTAATTTCTACGGTAAGAGTTGCAACATTATTACATTTTACTATGATAGTTGTGTCGTCTGCGTATAGTATAGATTTATGGTTTGTTACACTGGGGAGATCGTTTATATATAGCAAAAACAAAAACGGTCCTAGTATGCTGCCTTGAGGGACTCCGTGATTATTATACTTCTCCGAAGATTTACAGCTCTTTTTTGTATTATTTGTAATATTAGATATCTCTACATACTGTTTTCTATTACGCAGATAATTACATAGCCATTTATGCGGTTGTCCACGTATGCCATAATGCTGTAATTTGTCTAAGAGTCGGTCGTGTTGAACAAAATCGAATGCTCTGGACATATCTAAAAATATAGCTGCGACTTCTGCTTTGTCATTTAAAGCCTGTACAACCTCATTAACTACGTTGAAACAAGCCAAAGTAGTGGATCTATTTTTAAGAAAGCCAAATTGTTCCTGCTTTAATAATTTATGTTGCATGACAAAGCCATAAAGCCGTTTAAGTATCGCTTTTTCGAAAATTTTTGACAATATAGGTATAAGTGAGATAGGCCGATAATTAGACATGTCTGTTGGATCATTTTTTTTTAGAAGAGGCTTAACAACAGATAATTTTAGAGCGTTTGGAAAATCCCCTTGCAAGAACGATGTATTAATTATGTGGCACAATGGTTTACACAAGTAATTGGCACATTCTTTTATCAGTTTTGTACTTATGTCATCATAACCTACCGAACCTGTATTTTTTAGTGACCTTATAATCAATTTTACTTCTGTATCATCTACAGGAGTTAAGTACATTGAATTAGGATTAGAAAATTTAATATCAAATTTATTATAATTAGAATTGGAATTTAAATTATTACATGTCACTTTTTTATTATTAGTTAGGGAAATAAAAAGCAATTAAATAATTCAGAAATGTCAGATGGATTATTATAATTAATATTATTGTGCACAATTAAATTTATATTTTTATCATAGATGTCATTCATTCGTATATTGTTATTAATTATATCCCATGTTGCTTTACATTTATTCCTTGAGTTTTTTATAAGTTTGTTATGTCTAATATTTTTAGCCATGTAAATACATTTTTTTAAGAACCAACTATATCTTTTATAATTATAACTGTTAGTTTTTTTATTACACTTAGATTGAATGTAGGTTAAGTAAAGTATTCTTTTACGTATACATGACCTCTTGATCCCCTTTGTTATCCACTTAATTTTCCTATGTTTGTTCGTTTTCTTAATAACTATTTTTGGAAAACATAGGTTTTTAAAAAGTATAATAGTTTGATGGAGCTGATCAAATTTACATTGAAATGTATTCAACCTAAAAGTAACTTTATACAATAACCTTGTGTGAAGTAAGTGCCAGTTTAGCGGTACGGTCACCTTTTGTTTTAAAAATGTTTATTTCATTGTGTTTATTTCTGTTCCGGGTACAATAGAAGGTATTAGCTAGAAGTATCCTATGTAGATGGACAGATAAGACTTAATACCCCAAAATTCAAATGAGTAATGGATTTTTTAAATCTATGTACAAATTAGCGTTGTTCAAAAGACAACTTGCTGCGGAGAAACTAATTCACGGCTGCTGGAAGTCTCTTGGCCTAAAATAATTTTTCGCTCAGAGGTAAACACTGGCACACGCGCATAAGCACTTCCACACACTCACGTATACACACGCACACACACACCTACACACATATACGTACGACGAGGGCATGTACATTATCGGGGAATTTTATGTGCGAGCTCCCATCTATCAACTATCATATTTTATGTTTTCTGTTTTATAATATTTTTTGTGTGTCAATAAATGAATTTTATTATTAATACATGGTTAATAAATAAATGAAATATATTTTCGTATACCACTAAGCGGAAGACAGACATTTTGAACTCACAGAAAGACACTTCAATTTAATTTATTTGCATTATACAAGATAACGAAGTACATTGAAAGGACCTTTTGGGTCCTAAAATTTAAACCCTAACTGCCATCAGACCAAAAGGAGGAGAGGATCCAAAAGGTTTCAAAAGCAAATTACATCATTCATTCAAATGAATCGAATAGAATTTGAATGGATCACGTAATCCAGTGGAGCCGCCGCTCCATTCATTCAGCTCAATCATTCACTCCGGACCGATTTCCGCAGGTTCATCGCTCAATTCATCGTCCGAAGATTACTACTTATCCTATTTCACACGATATTGAAGTGTTAGTGAGGGAATGTTACGAATAAACGTGCTTAAACTCTTCGTGGTTCAATTGCATCAGAACGAGTATCCATTTCTACGTTACAGATGTATTTTTTAAATATACGAGTAGGAGTAGCAGACGAGCATTCAAATCAGCTGATAGTAGGAATATTCATACCTGAGGTCGGCCACAGATACGCCGCTACCCCTGAGGACTAAGCTGGAATGCTTCGGAAAAGTATGTTTTCTTTACCACATCCTTCAAACCAGAACACATCAGCGCTTAACACTGCTGACATAAGACAGAAACAGGTTGATCCGTGGTGCCGCCGGAGTTGAACAACAGAGGGTTCTACCACCTTCAGAATGCTAACTTTAAGCGGACTGAATGCGAAAATAGTTTAAATACTACTTCAATTTCTTAAGAAAACTCTAGTCTTCCCTTATCGGCGATTAATATTAACATTAACGAATAAAACTTTTATATTGGTAAGCCAATTTAGATCCCATCACAAAATTATAAGGAAGCTTTTCGAACGGCTTCTTATAAGCGATTTATGATAGCGCAGAAGGCTTATTATTTGTCGATTTGCATTAATTTTGGCTTATAAGAAACGCGAGGGAAAAACGTTAAGGGGATGATAATGACGAAAATTCTTATTTGATAGCATTTTGTAAATATAGGAGTTTGTTCTGTATGACGAAATCACGAAATCAAAACTTAATAGGTTTAACCTGTAAGAGTATGTTTTCATTACAATACTTGTTTCTTTTTTTTTATAATATAGGAGAAGCAGACGAGCATGCAGTCCACCTGACGGTAAGTGACTACTACTGCCGCCCATGGACATCTGTAATGAACCCCAGATAGGATTACATATTCCTACCTGAGGTCGGCCGCGACAGATGCGCCGCTACCCTTGAGGACTAAGCTGGAACGCCTCAAAAAAGTATGTCTCCCTTACCACACCCTTCAAAACGGAACACAGCAGTGCCTAACACTGCTGTTATAAGGCAGAAATAGGTGTGGCGGTGGTGCCGCCGGAGTCGAACCACAAAGGGTTCTACCACCTTCAAAATTGTTTAATTATTCTATGTTAATAAGAGTCTATTTAATTGATGGTGAGTAGCAATTAAGCGGGCAACTATATAAAAATAAAGAAGGATTATATGTTTTTAGAAAATAAGTTGTCATGAAATAAATTGTCAGAGAAAATAAATAATGGAGTTGTAATTGGATCTTTTATTATATAAAATAGTATTTCAGGAATAATGAGCTTACACTATATAAAAAGAAAGAAAAATATTATATTGCTTAGAGAAATTGTTAGAGAAAATAAAGAATGGAGTTGTTTTTGAATCTGTTAGTATATAAAATAGTCTTTCAGGAATAATGAGCCTAAAACTGGACAGATCGTTATTGGTGGTATAAATGATGTAGCGACTTCCCGCTACTCGTCAAAAGATGGCGCTGCTGAATCACGCTATCGAAGTTTTCTAATCATCTTGCATACATACAAGCTCCGACCGAGACTGTTGGAGCAGGGCCGCTCCCCGGGCATGATCACTAGCCTGGCGGGAGATCTCCCTTTGTCAAAGTCCCAGTTTTACCCAACTGTGGAGAGTAATGTTTTTAGAGCGTATATGTGTGTCTCATTATTTGGTATTATCTGCAGCCCAATCGGTTTGACGGATTGTAACATATGAGGTCTAGGTTATATTTTTAAGCAGCAATTTTTTTAGGATTGTTTGTGCCTTTATATTTATTTGAATACTTCTTTAGATGCCTCAGTTATGCAGGTTTCCTCACGATGTTTTCCTTCACCGTTTAAGCAAGTGATAATTAATTGTAATCCTTACTAATATTATACATCCAAAAGTAACTCTGTCTGTCTGTCTGTCTGGTTGTCTCTTCTTCACGCCCAAATTTTGTACAAAGATAGTCTGAGACCCGAGAAAGGACATAGGATAGTTTTTATCCCGGAAATCCCATGGGAACTAGTGATGGCGATTTAAGATCGATTAATCGGAAAATCGATCTTTTGGACCCAAAACATGTATATTTTAATCGATATTAGTAAGGATTGAATCGTAAACTATGCATTTGATCAAGTGATGAGCTTTAGCAAAGTTGAAGGTACGAATTTTCAGTTTTATGTATGTAAGTATGTTATATTATTTTCTTTTAAACGCGGGCGAAGCCGCGGGCAAAAACTAGTATGCTCATAAATTTGAAAAAAGAGGCTGAGTTTCTAAATCACTAGCCTATCCTTCTCATTCAGAGAGGAGACCCGTGCCCAGCAGTGGGACAGTAATAGGTTGATGATGATGATAAAGTGATCAATCGGGAAGATTCCCATTTATAATTGATTATGGTTTTACGTAAATTAGCTGAAGTATGCTAATTGTTGGAAATATCAGATGTTCTAAAGTCCCAGATGTCGAGACACATAAAAAGGGTTTCAACCGTGTACCTAAACAATAATTCCAGCTTAGAAAATTGCACTTTCAAACAGTTTGATTGTATAAATTTATTTTCTTGATACAAGACGTTGCTTTTACAACTTCCATAAAACAAGTTTCATTAAACAACTTTAATAAAACAGCAAAAATAGGATTAAACGTCTCTATTTCTCGAGATACGAAACAGACGCTTCAGTCTGCTGTATGAAACTACAATGTGTGGAAATGGGCGAAGATTTTCCTGAAATTTCCCTGAAAATATCATACACGTTAAGTGGGAGCCCCGTGCAGTAGCACACACTATTCCTGTTTACGTTTGTCTTCAAAACACAGCCAACTCTATTTTATGATAAGCAAATTTTATGTCTTTTTGCAGAATTTTAAGTTTGGGTTCTTTCATATTTAACAGTTTGTTATCTTTATGACGCTTTGTGGTGACGTCATATTTGCAATTTTTAAAAAGTGTGGTTTATTTTTTTTTATAATCTCACGAGTCCGCGTCACCTCTATGTTAAGAGCATCTGTACCTCGATAAGTATTGCGTTTGACCAGAAAGTTGAATAATAATAATAATACTTAAATTTTAATAACATAACTAAAATACTTTGAACAGTAGCTACAGTTTGAAATCAGGACTGTCTGGAGCTACATGCAGATGTCCAAATTTTAATTTAGATTTTTGTTTTCAGTCTGGGTGTTCGTAATTCATCCTTGTCGGTATAAATGGAACCCACGGTACAGTATTGGGATAGCCTCACATAGGTGTTGATAGCATTATAAAGAGTATTTGTATAAGTAATATAAGCGTATATTATTATTATTTCAATTAAGTTCTATTTGGTCATCATTAGTGTGGACTAACTAATAAAATGTAAATAATGTAATAGCAACCAGACCAATGTTAATAAATATAACTTACTAATTTTGAAATTTAAATTTGTATACTACAACTAATTTTGAAATAAAAAAATACTGTTACTTTATATAATAATCCAATGCATGCAATACGTTCGTGCTATAATCCGTTTCGGGCGTAGTGTCCGGTGTCTGCGGACACTGGTGCGGTGTCGGGTGTCGGGTGTCGGCTGTGCGGACACTCGCCGCAGACACGCTGAATTAGCAGTTCCGCAAAGATTATAAGACAGAGGAGTTATTTGATTTGTACTAAAATAGAATTGGTTTACTATTTTTTTTAAAAGATGTGTGTTATGGAGTTTCTTTCGTCGCTTCTTCTCCATAACCTTGTGAAGTGGTGGTAGAAGTAATGACATTCAAAAAGTGCTCTGCGAAGAACTTATATTAAATTTAAAAAAATGATTTTTGTTTTTTTTATTTGTATCTGAATACTAGACGTAAACATTATACGTAACATAGAATTTATCCGGCTATTATATGCCTATAATATAACTTTATAACGCTTCTGTGCTACTTTCCAGTAGCACAGAAGCGTTATCCGAAACCAAAATTTCGTAGTAAATGGTAAGTAGATATTGCTGCCTGTGGACATCTGTAATCACCTCCAGGTAAGTTAGGTATGTCTCTTCTACAATTTCAAACCAGAAGAGAGCAACGCTTGACTTTAAACTTTGAACTCAGCATTAGAAGATAGAAACCACAAAAGATTCTATCTTAAATGTGTATATATAATAAATTATGTATATAAGTCGTCTGTAGTACTACAATAAGTATATAAGTCTGTTGTCATCAATTTTCATCCTTTACAATACAAGCACAACTAAATAATAGTATATTCGTCGACGAACTGTAATTGTATGTAATGGTTGAAATGGTTATTTCAGTAATGGATTTAAGTGGATTAAACCACTTATTCTGTACAACCATTCGCGTGCGGTTCCACCCTCATTCTCCCTGATTATATATATGAAGGTGGTAGAATCCTTTATGGTTCGAGTCATACCTATTTCTTTCTAACAACAGCAGTGTAAAGCGATGATGTACTTTGCCCTTAGGGGCACAGCGGGCTCCTGCCCAGGGCCCCCGACATGACAAGGGCCCTGAAAAAATATTCGCTTACACAACACACTAAGATTTACGTTCAAATTTTTCTTTCCATTTATTCCAAGGGGCCCCGAATTCTTGTGTGCCCAGGGCCCCGGCATGCGTGGTAGTAGCCACTTACCATCAGGTGGACTGTATGCTCGTTGGAGACTTTAATATTGTAAAATATAAGATTTTTATGGAACTAGCACCTGTCCCTCTGTAAGGACTCTAACTTAGACCTTAGCTGTAGCAACGCATCTGTGGCCGAACTCAGGTCTTACCCTATCTGGGGTTGATAGTTCTTCACTTCACTACTTCATGGGCAGCAGTTACCATTTGTTATCAGGTGGACTGTACCTCGTTTAATACTTGTATAACATTAATAAGTCACTCCTAAAATAAGTTGTCACTAGGAGGCAGATTATACATAATTGGGTTTTTATATCTTGGTGTGCAAAACACAGACATTTTGAAATAACAGACAAACACTGCAACTCTCTCTTGTTAATAATTAATGGTTTAATGGTCTGCATTTATACGAACATTTCGCGAGTGGATTATACTGAGTGTATTCAACTTATTTACGTATAAACACATATAAAAACAAAACATAAAACAATCCATTGCAGAGATCTTCCAAACAATCCAATAAGCTTTAAATCCCTAATCTAATTACACTGAGTGGTGAAATAGATTGCATTTTAGACGGCAGTGGCTCGTCGGCGCGTGGAGTACTCTATGACAATAGTGGGGGATTGTGTTGATCACGGGATTAGCTAAACCGTATAGGGACGCGGTAATAGAAAGTATCGATACTGTACTCATGAGTATTGTACTCGTAAAAATATCGAAACAAAAGCATCGATAGTTTTCGTAGTCAGTGACATCAGCTTATCTTCAGTAGTACTAAATAATGTAAAAGTTAATTTTACCGTTACAGTTAAAAGTTTAAATATAAATTGTAATACAATAATTATAATAATAAAATACAGTAAAATCCCAAAACAAAATGTCTTAAAAAAAAGATTAAGTAGGTACTTAAATCCATACTAATATAATAAATGTGATTTTTTTTAATTTATTTGATACGGTACCTACCAAGAAGTAGTTATTGACTAAAAGTATCGATATCGAAAGGAGAAGTACTCGATACCACAAATTATCGATACTTTTTCCGTGTCCCTAAAACCGAGCTTCGTGGTTCTAAACTTTATACTATAAGCAATACGACCGAAGTTAGACGGTATGTGATTGCATATATTCTGGATAGACGATAATAAAATTAAATTTGGAGGGATTCGTTGCAAGGGTATGGGTTTCGTAGGCGCTATCGAGTAAGGGTGTTTTATATGGATTTGCGGAAAGGGCAAATTAGGGTGTGGACGAGAGCGAAGCTTCAGCTCCACTTAACATTTTGTTTACAGTAACAGAACGAATAAATGATCCACATGTTTTAAAGATTTTATGCACACTATCGCTAGAATCTACATTCGTTTGTTTTGTTTTGTTGTGACATTATTGAAATTCACAAAAAAAAAACTAATTTTTTACTTATTATTTGATCAATTTTCACCCTTATATCTAGAACAAAACCCACAATTTATTATATTTATTTACGAAGATTAGTTCCTTTTCATTGTTGTTTTTGTTTAGCAAACGAGCATGCAATCCACCTGATTTTAAGAGGCTACGGCTTGTGCCGATGGACATTTGTAATGAACCCCGGTTATGATTAGTTCTACCTGAAAGCATAGATCATCGTATTAGAAAACATCCAATACAATTTAATATGTAGATTAAAGGTTGAAAGTGTTAGAACTCTCTGAAGATTGACTCCGGCGGCACCACCGCCACACCTATATCTGCGTAATAACAACAGTGGTTAGCGTAGCTGTGTTCTGGTTTGAAGGCTGTGGTAAGGGAGACAAACTTTTCCGAGGCATTCCAGCTTAGTCCTCAGAGGTAACGGCGCATCTGTGATCGATCTCGGATAAGAATGTAATCTCATCTGGGGTTGATTACAGGTGTCCATGGGCGGCAGTAGCCTCTTACCATCAGGTGGACTACATGCTCGTCTGCAACTCTAATATTATAAAAAAACAGACACAGTAAACATTAATCTAGTAATGTAATACTTTATCGTTAATGCTATTAAGTGTAAGGAAAGCAATTAATTGTATCACTCGAGGGCGAGACGTATTGGACGGCGGCTGTAAATCATTGGCTCTGTGTGGCTCGCTTGTTATGTATTGACTATGTATTGTATGTATGGAGTATGGAACTTGTAATATGTCATCGTTGTCATCAATCCATTACTGGCCCACTGCTGGGCACGGGTCTCTTCACAGAATGAGAAGGATTAGACCATAGTCCACCGCGCTGGCCAAGTGCGTATTGGAAGACTTCACATACCATTGAGATTTTTTTAAGATCTCTCAGGTATGCAGGTTTTCTTACGAGGCTTTCCTTCACTGTTAAAGCAAGTGATAATAAATTTGTAATATGTATGAGGTAAATTGTAATATGTTGTACATATGTACTCGTATGAGGAATATATTATTTTGTTCATGAAAATGTTACGTGAAAAATTTTACGTAAAAGTTTAAAGGCTTGCTAAGTTTACCCATCCACAAAGGACAAGTTTCTTTTGTCGCTTCTTCTCTGTACACAACACGTTAAGATAGATTGTTGACGTTCAAAAATAATTCTATAAAAAATCTGGGTGTGGTAGGGTGAGACATACTTATTCGAAGCATTCCAGCTTAGTCCTCAGGGATAGCGGCGCGTCTGTGGGCGACATCATATATTGATTACAGACGTCCATGGGCGGCAGTAGCTACCTACTATCCGGGTAGACTGCATGCTCGTCTACTAATCCTATATTGTTAAGAAAATGTGAAGTTGGAGCTACTTCAGACCACACAATTTTATCCGTCAAATTTGTTACATACTTACATAGGTTATTATTACTTATAGATAGCTGTAGATATTGTTATAAAAAAGTATTCATACAATAGTTTCAGTATTTCATTTTGTATTAGCTGATATATAGCAAATGTGACGGGGAGCATGATGATGACACGTTCAAGGAGACATTCATTTGATTTGGAATCCGTCCAGAATCGTAATATTATTTGATTGTTGTTTAGTTCTCGTCTGATGAAGAAAGATATGCGATGAATATTGGGTAAAATAATTGAAGCAGATTTTGGGATTAAATAAATTACTTTTCTGGCAATTGTACTCTCTACAATATGTGCTTAGGCTTACGTGAAGAGCCGTATGAATCTTATAAAAAAAATAAATTTACCAGACTGCCAAGGAAGGGTTATGTTTTTCGCGCGTATCTTGTATGTTTGTCTTTCTTTATTTGATCCGATCTAACAAACGGCTGGATGAATTTCAACAGTTAAAGTGTCATTATATTTGTCTCAATGACCCGAGTGTCCTTAGATAGGTGTTAGTAAAAAAAAATCAAAATGGCGGATTTTTGGCGCGAAATAGTAACACATTTAAAAAAAAAAGTTAACCGAACCTATCGAGTAGGGTATCAAATGGAAGGAAATTAAACGGAGATTATAAAAACATATTTGTATATATATAAAACAGTAAGGTGACTGACTGACAGACTAACTAAATGACTTTTTCATTTTTCAGAAATCAACGTACAGCCTAAACCAAGGACCTTACAGTTCTGAAATTTTGCACACAGGTTCTCTATATAGCTTGAATAAGTACTAAGAAAGGCCTTTTGGAAATTCTACCCTTAAGAGGGTAAAATAGGGGAAAACAGTTTTTTTGAAATCCTTTAATTTTGAAGCAACTACTATAAAATTTTGTATTTGGCTTTCTGGATAGGAACAAGGACGCTCTTATTTATCCCCCTCCGAAAAATCAACCCCGTAGAGGGTAAAATAAGGGTTAAAAGTTCATTTGAAAAATCGTCAATTTTGAAGCAAACACTATGACATTTTTTATCAGGCTTGTTGGATAAAAATAATGAAATGCTACCTCTAACGAGGTGAAATAATGACCGAAACTTTGATTTACTGAAGTTATATATTTTATAGACCGTAAATGGTTCGGTAAATGGTAATTTTTTCGCGAAATAGTAACACGTTTTAAAAAAAGTTAATCTATCGAGTAGGGTGTCAAAATAAAGGAAATTAAGAGAAGATTACACATACATTATATAATATATCTTATATATAAAATTCTCGTGTTAGTTACCGTACTCCTCCGAAACGGCTTCACCGATTTTCACCCAATTTTATATACATATTCAGTAGGTCTGAGAATCGGCCACTATCTATTTTTTTTACACCTAAGTGATAAGGGTTTTTCATCCTTAACATTTTTTTATTTATATGGCAACACAACGTTTGCCGGGTCAGCTAGTACATATATACTCGTATATACACATCGAGATGACTGTCTGACTAAATGAGTGAGTTGCTATGCCAGAGATCAACGCAAAGGGAAACCGCTGAACTTAAACGTGCTGGAATTTTACACATAGGTTCTTTATATAGCGTAAATGAACACTACGAGGATAAAATAGGATAATATTGTTTGAACATGTTTTGTTTTTGAAGCAGACACCTACTATGAAACTTTATATTTGGCTTTCTGGATAAAAATAATGAAATGCCTATTTCACTGCTTTTGGAAATTCTACTTCAGCCTTTCTGGTGCAGTCGGGTTTTTGATTTTTTAAATTAATTACTTGTTTAAATTATTTTTTCACGATAAATTTGTAAATAAAGGAAAGCTTATAAGAAACTAGTTTTTGCCCGCGGCTTCGCCCGCGTTTAAAAGAAAATAATATGACATACATAAAATTGAAAATTCGTACTTTAATTGGAACGACAGTGACGCCATCTGGCGAAAATTGGTCTTACCAACTCTGGAACCTTCGTGGGCTCATGGACAACAACATTGCTAAAGATCATCACTTGATCAAATGCATAGTTTACGATTCAATCCTTACTAATATCGATTAGAATAATCGATTTTTTTAGTCCAAATGATCAATTCTCCGATTAATCGATCTTAGATCGCCATGCCTAGTTCCCGTGGGATTTCCGCAATAAATACTATCCCGGAAATCCCACGGGATGTATCCTATATCCTATGTCCTATCTCGGGTCTCAGACTATCTTTGTACTACAAAATTTCATTAAAATCGGTTCAGTGGTTTAGGCGTGAAGAAGAGACAACCAGACAGACTGACAGACAGAGTTACTTTCGGATTTATAATATTAGTAAGGATAATGTTGGAATTTGTGTGAATTCTACTCATTTTTCGTGACTATTAACTCTCAAATCGTTATGACCATAATTTTAAACTAAGATGTAGAAGTATAGACCCGAATTTTTACTGGGTTGCATAGGGTAATTGTAGTGTATTAGTAAGTACGCTCATAATTAGACACTAAACATAGATACGAGAACTGGTGTGGAGTGCGGTAGTGGTGCGCATTTGGCGACATCGAGTTAGCTGTCAGTTGATCTGGCACGTCACTCTTAGTGTGGACGGCGTGCGGGTAGGACGGTAGTGGACCGATTTGCATTATATTTGTACTGACCGAACCAGTACAGTAAGTTTGTTTAGGGAAATAATGGTGTTGCCCAAACGACTTCACGGATTTTAACATATGAGGTGTCGTTGAATTCGTTTGAATTGTGGGAGTGAGATAAGATACAATTTTAAGTAGTAAAGTATTTTTTTTGTTTTAAATATTTATGTAGCTACTTCTTTAATACTCGTGTCTTATTTGGAAACTAAAAACACGACTCGAATGTAAAATCTACTTGCAGACGAATCCGAGACGTGTTAGAATCCTTTGTGGCTCGACTCCGGCGGCACCACCGCCACACCTATTTCTGCCTCATAATAGCAGCGTTAAGTGCTGCCGTGTTCTGGTTTGAAGGGCGTAGTAAGTGAGGCATGCTTTTCTGAGGCGTACCAGCTTAGTCCTCAAGGGTATCGGCGCATCTGTGTCCGACCTCAGGTAGTAATATGTAATCCTATCTGGGGTTGATTACATATATCGATGGGCCGCAGTAGCCACTTAACACCAAATGGGCTGCATGCGCCTCTACTACTCCTGTATTATAAAAAAAAGAAAACTAGTAAACGATAAATTCCCAAAAAAGATACTCGTACATAGCATCGCTATAGCAGTGAAACAAGTACCTTATAAAATAATACATGTACATTTTGCTATGGATCCGCAGATTTGCGATGATAATAGACGCAATCAAATATACGAGCCAATGGAGGCTGTGTTTGATATATTACGCTGCGCTGATTGTAATCAGGCCAATGATATAACTTGTGTTTGTTTTAGCTATAGAAAATGCTTTGTGTGATTTATACAAAACTATATTTTATTCAAACTAAACTTTAAACTGTCTAGCTTACTTAACTACTAACTTACTAAGTAACGTAATAACTAAGTAACTAAAAACTCATAATTTGTATTTTATTAAAATTTTAGTAGAGAGAAAAAAAATTATGTATGTTTTAAAAATGACATTTTAAAAGTTCTAAAGCAGATTTTCACTTGCTAAAGTAAACGTTTTCACGGTATTTGATGGTATATGGTCACTACCACCCGTCTCAATTTGGAATTTTAATTTGAATTTTACAAAACGACATGTACGATACTTGAATTTAAGAAAAAAATCAAGGTACTTATAATCTGTGGACTAAGTTATTACGCCTTAAATAAGTATGTTTGTCTTCATGTACCCTGAACATGAAATTAATTTCAAAAATTGGTTTATGTGGCCCTATTTTGAAAATCCATGTTTTGAATTTTTGGTATAATAATGGGCCTAAGTGTCGAATACCAAGTATCGTAAGGACCAAAGGTGTCAATAGGAAAAGTACTTAATACCACCAAGTTATTACTATTTCCATGAGCCGAAAGGACAGAAACAAATTGCTTAGCATTTTCGAGTGACTGGTACGACTTAATTGTTTCGTTAAATGTAGCGTAGAAAGTATTCAAACAGTATAAACGATTCGCTGGATTTGTATGACTGTATAGAGGGGAATAAATGTCTCTATTTACCTACAAATAATAAATACCTACTGAGGTCATAGGTCTTCGAATCCATCGTGACTATACTATGTCGCACCTATTTCTGCTGTATAATCTTCTTAGGCATTACTGTGCTCTAGTTTGAAGGGTGTTATAAGAGAGAGAGAGAGAGAAACTAATACGAGGCGTTCCTACTTAGTCCTAAGGTAGCAACGCATGCGTGTCGACATTATATAAAACACCTATCTTATTATTTATTTAATTAATTAGAACGGTAGTAGACCATTTACACGAATTAATAAGAATTTAACTATTTAATAATAAAAACACGATTAAAATAACAAAATAAACTTAAAAGTAAAATAATAATGTAAGTAAGATTTCAATAAATAAAATGTTATCTGGGAATAATTACAGATGTCCATGGGAGGCACTTAACAGTTATCATAAACCATCAGATTGTAGTAGCAACGTGTAGGCAAAACTTCAAACATAACGTACGAATTAACTTAAACAAAAAATAGCTTGTTAAAAAAATACACATTAAAATGAACATCTCTTTGGCTAACGGCTTTTACCGTTCAAATATCGTGGTATTTGATATATAAATTGGTTAATTGCTAAAGTAAATTTCTGATTGATTGATAGCGTCCGGCGGGCGTGTGTGCGCTCTACCTGTTTGTGTGCGTAAGCCTTGAATGTAAATAATGAGAAATGTTTTCGAATTTCATCATCAGTTTTATTCTACAATTTGGACGCTTTACGAGCTGTAAATCTATTTATACTACCGAAGTAGCAAACGAAAATGTAGTTAAATTGATGGTAAGTGGCTACTGCCTCCCATCGACATCTGTAATCAACTGTAGATGAGATTAGATTCCAACATGATATTGGCGATAGATGCGTTGCTACCCCTGAGGACTAAGTTGGAACACGGATAAGTATGTCTCTTTCTACACCCTTCAAACCGGTAGTGTTTTTTTATGATATAGGGTTTCAGACGAACATGCAGTCCACCTGATATTAAAGTGGCTGCTGCCATCCATGGACATCTGTAATCAACCCCAGATAGGATTAGATATTTCTTACCGGAGGTCGGCCACAGGTGCCCCTTAGAGGACTAAGCTGAAACGCCTCGGAAAAGTATGTCTCCCTTACCACACCTATCAAACCAGAACACAGCAGCGTTTAACGCTGCTGTTATGATGCAGAAATAGGCGTGGCGGTGGTACCGCCGGAGTCGAACCACAGAGAGTTCTACCAAATTCGAATACTATGTATACAAACAAATAAAATGAACGTGTCGTTCGTGGTTTTGAGGCGTTTTTGTAGAATAAAATCTAACAAAATAGGATTTTGTCTCTCCATTTGTCTAAAAACGGCTAACTTGATTTTGCTGTCAACTTCAGGAAAAATTATGACGTCACAGTGGGAGTTTTGACTTTTTAGGGACGTTTCAATTTTAAAGCTAAAGCTAAAATTCTACTTATCCCGGGGGAAGGAAAATATGAATCTTTGTCCATAAAAATGCATTAAAATAGGTTGTCTTAATAATTGTACCTATTTTCGTAATTATCATCATTATGAACCCGTGACTGTCCCACTGCTGGGAACAGCGGGTCTTGAATATCTCAGAATAAGATGGTTGGCCTACCATAGTCCACCGCGATGGCCAAGTGCGTATTGGAAATGGCGAAATTATATTTAGTCAATTGCTATCACAAAGAAGTTTTGTTTTCATATAACATCTACTTACATAAAATATTTTGTTAGTTATGAAATTCTAACCTTTAAGCATACGGCAGTAGGTACTGCAATTACTTTATTTTAAATTATTACTATGGTTGTTTTCTACAATAAGGTTTAATTTCGCTTGATATATTCTAAACTACAATGTAAAAGTTATTGCGCTGTTTATTATTATCACAATACGGTTTATTTTCGCTCTGATACTCTGTTACTCGTATTGTAGAACAAAAGAAAATGTAGAGTGGCATTATGAAGAAGTTATGGGATAATATAAACGAACTTGCAGGATTAATCACGATATATTACTTGGAATCTGTACACTACATTATACACACACTTGACAGACAGACTTATCAAATCAAAGAGTGACACATAGATATATTTAAAAGTAAATTAATTTACATTGAGTTTATATATGTATCTTCAACACTAGCCCTTAAACCAATATAAATTAAACTATGTGTCGCTTTACACTTTAACAATCTCAATACAACATAACAATAGATCTTTAAAAACAACTAACTTAACCTTTGAACAATTGACTTACAAAATTATTGTGAATTTCTTTTGACAATGGTTTGGTTAATAAATCGGCTAACATTTCCTTAGAGCATAAATATTTTACATCTATAAAACCATCACAAATGTGTTGCCTAATGAAATGGTGGCGAATGTCTATGTGCTTAGTTCTAGCATGAAAGACAGTATTCTTACATAGTTTTTGTGCAGATTGGTTATCATTAAAAATTGTAACTTTAGATGACATACCTAATATTTCCTGCAAAAGATTACGAAGAAAAATAGCCTCCTTGCAAGTGTCAGAGAGACACATGTACTCCGCCTCAGTACTTGACAACGCTACGGTTCTCTGCTTTCTGCTCTCCCAGGAAACTACAGATTTACCGACTCGAAAGATATACCCGGTGTAGGATTTTCTATCAACGTCATTTCTCCCCCAATCAGCATCTGCATAGCCTGTTATTATTGTTCCACTCTTCTCAAAGTTCAAACATAATTCTTTTGTTCCTTTAAGATAACGAAGTACTCTTTTGGCACATATCCAATGAGATTTGTTGTAGCAATTGTTAAACTGGCTCAGATAGCTGACCGCGTGTGCAATATCTGGACGCGATCCTACCGCAATATACATCAGCGATCCTATTAGACTCCTGTACTCAAACTTACCACTTTCATCATTAAGTGATTTTTCAAGTTTTATACCAGTCTCCATAGGCGTCACTGCGGGTTTACAATCTTCTATTTTAAACCTCTGTAAAACTTTCTCAATATAGTTAGTTTGATCTAGGGTTATCTTATCTTTCAACTTACAGATTCTCATTCCTAGGACGTGTCTTGCTGGCCCTAAATCTGTAATTTCGAACTCACTGTTGAGTTTCTTCTTAATTTCAATTACTTCCTGAAAAGTATTAGGTGTTGACATTACCAAAATGTCATCAACATAAAGTGCTATTATAATAAGCTTATCTTTGCTATGTTTATAATAAACACATGCTTCTAATGTTGACCTCGAAAATTTTAACTTGTCACACAAAACCATATTAATCTTCTCATTCCATGCTTTAGCTGCTTGCTTTAAGCCATAAATAGCTTTATTAAGCTTAAAAATCTTATTCTCACTTCCTTTAATTTTAAAGGATTCCGGCTGCTCCATATATACTAATTCTTGGAGATCACCATGAAGAAAAGCTGTCTTTACATCCAAGTGTTGAATATCCATATTATATTCAGCAGCTATTGCTAACAGTGTTCGAATACTTGAATAACGAACAACAGGAGAGAACGTCTCATTATAGTCTATCCCGTATTTTTGTGTGAAGCCTTTAGCTACTAATCTAGCTTTATATTTAAGAAGTTCACCATTGAGACCTAGTTTCTTTTTAAATATCCACTTACATTTTACCGGTGTGCGACCACTAATTCGATCAGTAAGTGTCCAACATTTGTTGACAAGAAATGAATTATACTCATCTTGCATTGCCTTTTTCCAGTTGTCTGCTTCTGGACCACTCAAGGCTTCCTTTACTGTCTGTGGTTCATCACCGTCAGTAGTACGTGACATTTCATTGACCATATAGGACAACATAGAATCAGAGTTCATTTCTTCTTCCGCGTATGAACTAGAAGATGACTCCTCTTCCTCTGGAACATAAGTTTTATCCGCAGTATCATTTGAATAAAAACTCTCCTCGCTGTCAGAATCATGTACTGATATCACGCTATATCTCGGTTCAAGCTGAATTAAAGATGTGTCATCAGAATTAACCGTAACTGAGATATTTTCCTCAGTAGATGATTCCTTAGGAGGTTCCTTGTCATTTAAATTGAAAGTCACTCGTTTAAATGATTCTTTATGATTATTATCATCATTTGACACATTCATAAATCTATCCTCTAAAAATGTAACATCCCTAGCTTTAGTACAGTCCCTAGGGTTGTCAGGGTCTAATAATCTATACCCCTTAGTATCTTCGCAATAGCCTACGAAAATATACTTCTTAGCTTTGGCTTGCAATTTGTTTCTTTTATTTATATGTACATATGCAATACAGCCAAAAATACGTAAATGTGATATGGATACCTTTTTATTCATCCACTTCTCCTCCGGAGTGCAGCCTCTAACTGCCAAAGTTGGAGATCTATTCTTGAGATAGACAGCTGTGTTTACGGCTTCAGCCCAAAAGTTCTGCCCAAGGTTGGCTTCTCGAAGCATGCAGCGTGTCTTCTCCATTATGCTCCTATTAGCACGTTCAGCAACTCCGTTTTGCTGAGGAGAGTATGGCACTGTTGTCTGGTGTACAATACCATTCTGCTTCAGAAATGTCTGAAATCTAAAATTACAATATTCAGTTCCATTATCACTACGTATACGTTTTAATTTCTTATTCGTCTGATTTTCAACTAAAACCTTCCAAAATTTAAATGTTTCAAAAACTTCATCTTTCCTCTTCAAAAAATAAACAAAAGTCTTCCTAGAAAAATCGTCAATAAACGTTACGAAATATCTAGCTCCACCAATCGACGTAGAAGGCATTGGACCACACAAGTCAGTGTGAACCAACTCTAAGACTTCCGTCGCTCTATTAAAAGAACGCTTAGGAAATGATGCACGAGTTTGCTTTCCCTCGATACATGATACACATTTTTGGAAATTAGTTTTATCATATGAAATTCCTGTAACCATACCTTGTCTTAATAACTCCATACTACGAACATTAAGATGTGCAAGACGACGATGCCATACCTGCTGAGAAACACTATCTTTCTCAGTAACGGCAGGTATCGCCACAGCTGTACCTGTATCTTGCTTATTCACATCTAATTTCTTCTTAGTACAACCTGAATCTGAAATGCTATTAAGACTAATGTTACAGTTAAATTTAGACGAATCAACTGTGTCTAAGCAATAGACACCATTACATAAAGTGGCTGTAGCAATTACATTCTTATTATCAAAAATATTGCACTTGCTATTGTTAAAGACCAATTTAAGCCCTTTTGCAGTCATAGCGCTAACAGATAACAAATTTGTTGTTAAATTGGGTACATAATATACGTTATTTATTGTTCTAACGTTACCTTTTCGCATATTGACCCTCACTGTACCTCTGCCAGCGGTATATAGCTTATCACCGTTCGCTATGGTTACATCTATTTTGTCTTCATTTACAAAATTCCTTATAATACTTTTGTCACCGCTCATGTGTTCTGTGGCACCGCTGTCCACATACCAAGAACCATGCATAATGTTCGCTGACAACGCAGATAATAGGCCTTTCGATTTGTCAGTATTGGTCTTCTTTTTACAGCTCGACTTGTGACAATCTTTAATGACATGACCTAATTTCTTGCACCGGAAACATCTTGTCTGTTTTCGAACAAACAAGGCGGAAGCATCTTCACCCTTGTCATATCTTCGGATATTCTCCTGCAATAACTTTCCTTTAACAATTTCACTGGATAGTACCACATTCGAATTCTCTAAAGCCATTATAAGAGGATCGTAGTCAGATGTTAAACCGCTTAACATAATCACTGCTACAAAATCATCCTCTAAAGGTGCGCCTATCTCGCTCAACTGCTGTGACAATCCCGTAATTTTGTTAATGTAGCTTTCCATGTCCTCACTCTCATTGAGTTTTATTGCAAATAATTTTCTGAGGAGACCCAGCCTGCGACATAAACCTTTGTCCTCATATGCTTTCGACAAGCTGGTCCAGGCTTCATGTGCTTACTTCGCGATGCGTATGTGTGGAATCACTGATGATTCAACAGACAAAGCAATTCGGGCTAACGCTTTCTGTTGTTTCTTACTATCATCTTCCTTATTTTCCACGCATTCCCACAAATCTTCTTGTATTAAAATCATCTTCATCATGAATTTCCAGGAAATGTAATTTTCCATTCCTTTTAATTTTTCAAAGGAAATAAAATTCGATGACATTTTGTGAAAATTCGCCGTATTTTGTTTTTGTAGGCGACTTTTATTTTTACAAGATATTATTCAATATTATCCAATATTAATATTCGCGCGGTGTTCTTGTGATCTGGGAACCATAACCTGAAGAAGTTATGGGATAATATAAACGAACTTGCAGGATTAATCACGATATATTACTTGGAATCTGTACACTACATTATACACACACTTGACAGACAGACTTATCAAATCAAAGAGTGACACATAGATATATTTAAAAGTAAATTAATTTACATTGAGTTTATATATGTATCTTCAACACATTATACCCTTTGTTTTCTTTAATGGAGTCATTATAAGAGCATTTCTGTATAAATGTTTTTGTTAGTATAAAATAAAATTACTTTAATGTTGTTTCACGATGAAGACAAGATGTATTTTGTAGGCTGGAGTTATACAGTCATTTCATATAGGATTGTTATTTAGTCAAAGCGATCTCCATATAGGGCAGTGATAGCCTAGTGGTTAAGAAACTCGGCCTCTCGATCGAGGGGTCCGAGGTTCAAATCCCAGGCACGCACCTCTGATTTTTCAAAGTTATGTGCGTATTAGAAATTAATTATCACTTGCTAAACGGTGAAGGAAAAAATCGTGAGGAAACCTGCATACCTGAGAGATTTATAAAAAAAAAAACTCAAAGGTATGTGAAGTCGCACGTGGCCAGTGCGGTGGACTATGGCCAAATCCTTCTCATTCTGAAAGGAGAGCCGTGCCCAGTAATGGAGCACACAGACCCAGACGGTAATGGGTTGATGATGATGATGATGATCTCCCTATGGGCTAGGTAATCATCCCCGAGGGGCGGCCATGCTCCAACAGTCTTCGTTCGGAGCTTGTATAAAATGTTAAGAAAACTTCGATAGCGTGTTTCAGAAATACCACTAGTGACATCTGATGAGGTATGCAAAGCGTGCATTATGAATAAAGAACTATAAAAAATAAAATGACACTTACTGTTCTCAAAGCCCTAATATAAGATATCATTGGTACAGTGACATCTTATGAAAACTAAGCTTAGGTGCCTTTACATAATTATGCGTATTAGTATTTCGAATAAATTATAAAACTTCCATCCTTGGGCCCTGTGCTAGGGGCCCATTTGTTCTAAATATATTTCTTTTGTCCCAACTTGTAAGGCAGAGGAAAGATAGCACGTGCCGTCCTAATTAATCATTACCTAAGAATATAATGATTTTTTCCGCAAAAAAGGGCCTTGGGATGGAAGAACTCGCTATCTAAGATAATTATCTGGTAAAAAATGTGGTCTTTGTTCCCTTCACACCCCATTTGTTGCCTAATGAAAGGTCTATCTTTGGTAATAAAATCAAAGAAAGGGAATATAATAAAAGAAAACGTGTTATGGAGTTTCTTGTGCGAGCCGTTAACGAAATGTCTTATCTGAGACAGTGGTTTGTTGATAATTCAAAGTAATTCTATAAAAGATATAGATATAGATAAAGACAAGAAACTCACAGATGATGACGATTTAATACAAACAGATAAAATTTAAGTGTCTCTTTGTAATGACGAACTATCAGTTTTTTATTACACAGAAAATGCATCAGCGTTCCACCTAATCTCCAGAATATTTAAACTTTTAACCGCGGGTGAAACCGCGGGGCTACGACTCTCAATAAGTCGGACGATGAAAAAGAGAAATTCTTGGATTCTATTTTGTACCCGACTGCTAAGGAAAGGTTATTACGATTTTATACTAGGCAGATTTCACATATTAAAGCCATAGATTAGTAATGATACTTCGCCGCCTTGAAATTGAATGAAGCCACAAACGGCTTATTTTAGTAAGTTCTTTTTTTGAATCCTTGACAAATAAAAACATTTTTAGAGAACATTTACGAATAAATAACTAATTTACGTAATAATTACGTAATTTACGTAATAAATAAATATTTCAAATATTTTAGGGACATTTTAGCACGGAGAGGTGGCAAAACTTTTTTACGCAACTATTTCAATTCTCAAAAAATGGGTACATTTTCTTGTTAGGAGTGAGTAATTTTTATTAATCTATGATTAAAGCGATGAAAATTTGATGATTTCTATTCGGTTGGGTGTCTATTTATATTTATATTATATTACTATTTATATTTATTTATCTTAATATAACTTATAGTTGAGGTTTAAAACCTATGAATTTTCAAAGGGACGCACATTAAAATAGTATAATTGTTTAGAACTTAATTGAGGGTTAATAGATCCACGATTTTTGGCCAGTAATGTAAACATCGTCCCATTTTAATCCTAAAACTAACAAAGCGCTTCCTACGGTCAACAACATAATCCTTCCCATACAAAATTATACATCGTCGTGCCTCTATTAATAACAAGCAAAGCCTGGATTACGAGTGATTATGTCCAGTCGGCTTACATCGACGGATTAGAGCGTGTTCCCGAGCTTATCGTCCGATGTGATGCCGCAATGTATACTGCACAATAGGCTAATGTATTAAGGTGTCAAATGCTATTACTAGTTCGGGATCCCCATAGTTCATCATGTCTTCTAATTGCGAGTAGATTTCACGAGTATTCCTTCAAGTTTTTGTGTCTCATTCTTTGGTAAGATCTGCAGCCCAAACGACTTAATGGATGCATGGAACATATGACGTAACGTTGGATTCATCTAAATTTTGGGGTTATATAGACTGTATTTATTTAAGCAGTTAAGTTTCTGGCTTTTCTTCTTACTACTTCAAGTAAATTCTTCGTCAGTAACCTCAGGCAGACTGCATAACCTTGCTACTTCTAATAACGAAAAAGCTACATTGAAATTACAATTTTGTAAAAACAACAAGCGATGCAAACAGAAATTTGACTTTCAATAAAATGGAAATTACGTTAAACAAGTAGCGAATGGTATTGTCTTCTTCCTCCATACTTTCATTTCCCTCTTTTGTTTTGCTTTCATTAAACAAGTGCACTTCTTTATTCAGTTTTAATTATTTTATCAGTTTTGTTTATCGTTTCGTGGCTTTTGAATATTTCAATTTTTAAAATAACAGCATATAACTGATGATTGTGCATACAATTGATATTGAATTATCACTTCTTTAGTTTACCTTTTTTAATATAGGAGTTTACGAGCATGCAGTCGACCTGATAGCTACTGCCGTCCAAGGATATCTATAATCAACCCCAAATAGGATTAGATTCCTACCTGAGGTCGCCTACAGATGCGCTGCTATCCCTGAGGAGAAAGCTGGAATGCCTCGGAAAAGTATTGACCTCAGTTTCTATCGAAGACAATCACAGATCTAAGTAATGCAGTAAATTGATATTTCCTTTCAATCAAAACACAGCAAATGATATCTGTAAATTTTCTCCGCTAAACTATTTATAAAATTTGATTAATACAGAAAAGTTAGGATTTTCACGTTTTCCCTCGCCGCCAAAGCAAATGATAACAGTTTTTGAATTCAGAGTTTTGAATTCCTATAACGTTGTTTTAACATCGTGTTTTATAAAATTCCTACCGTTACCGTGATCCTTATATTCAAATTGTGATCTGTCATCCAAATTCCATTTAGAGCGATATCACGATTCTGTCCGGCGGCTGAAGGCGTGTGTCCAATTAAAAAGTTTCCACGGTCCCCCGTCACACCAGCTTAGCGGGTGTCATCCACAAGAATTAATTTCTCCCTACTTCAAATCTAGGAGGCAACTTTTTGAGAATTAGGCCTTGCAAAATTGCTTTGTTTCACTTATTGGTTATTTTGTAAATATTAATGAACTGTTGTTATTCGTTTAAAGTTAAAAAAAATTAAGTTTAAATATTAAATTTGAATTGGAACCCAAAGATTATTGATATTATAATTCGATAATTTGAATTCTTGATGAATATTTGAAAATTAATTTTATTTCGAGTTTTAGGAACGATTTACTTTTGTATTTAAATTTCTTCCTTAAACGTAATAATAAGCACTGTCGTTCTGATGCTGCTAGTGAAAAGATTAGCAACAATTGTTATCTGGTAAATTGTTGCGTAAGTATTTCCATATTCCATATCAGCCTTCCCATTACTTGACAAGGGTTACTATTAGAATGAGAAATTTTCTCTTATTCGTTGTTTAGCTGTGCTTGTCGCTGGTCGTAGTAGATGATTAATCTTACAAGATACCTTTCTTCTATATTTATTCCGTTTTTAGTAAAGGGAGATTCCTTAGCAGGTGATCATGCTCTGGGAGCCAGCTCTGACGGTTTACTCATAAGGCGACTATCTTAATCCTTAGGAGTGACAACGCATCTATGATCGGGTTGAGGTAGAATCCATATTCCATAGAGTTGATTACAGATGTCCATTGAAGACAGTCATCACTCAGCATCACAAGGATTACGTGCTCGATTGTTACTGGTTCCAAGGTGGTAGAACCCTTTGTTGTTAGACTCCAGGCAACACCTCATATCTATTTCTGCCTTATAACTGTAGTGTTAAGCGCTACTGTGTTCTGATTTGAAGGCTGTGGTAAGGGAGACATACTTTTCCGAGGCGTTCCAGTTAAGTCCTCAGGGGTAGCGTTATATCTGTAGCCGATCTTAGGTTCTTGGGGTTGATTACAGATGTTCATGGGCGGTAGTAGCCACTTACCATCAGGTGCATCCTCATTTGCTACTTCAATCTTATTAAAAAGGCAATGAGTGGTGTTATTCTGTCACATAACGTTATTCAAGTGTTTGTGTCTCCTCGTCAATGCCTTCCCCATCTTGTTTGGCGACGTCGTTAAGTGACGACGTTATTTTTAACGGCTAATGTATTCACGGCTTGAGGTTAACGCGGCTCCCTCGCCTCTCATCAATATTAACAATATTATCATTCGGGAGGTTTTTCGTCGAGAATTTTTATTTTGATAATGATGAAGCGACGGTGTAGAGTGGGCGACGCGCTGTGGAAGTGGTATTGAAGGATACAGTACCTGTTCTATAAAAGGTGAAGTTAATTATAACGATAACTTTGACAATTAACGAATTAAATTAATTAACTAATTGAAGGTGGTAGAACCCTTTGTGGTTCGACTCCGGCGGCACCACCGTCACACCTATTTTTGCCTAATAACAGCAGTGTGTAAGGGAGAGATACTTTTCCGAGGCGTTTCAACTTAGTCCTCAGGGGTAGCGGCGCATCTGTGGCCGAGATCAGGTAGGAATATCTAACATATCTGGGGTTGATTACAGATGTCCATGGGCGGCTGTAGTTACTTACCATCAGGTGGACTGCATGCTCGTCTGCTACTCCTTTATTATAACAAAAAAATGGTAGAATGTAACAAATCTGTGTTGTACAAAGTTATTTGTCATTAACGTCATTTGTATCAACGCCGACTTAAAAATTGTTGGAGACGTTACGGATACGATAGTTGACAAAAACTATAACTTTAACCGACCGAGAATAAACTGGTTAACATTAAGTACATATAAGTCTTGACTTCATAATAATCGTAACTAAAATGGTGCAATTCATTAATTGCTTAACCGTTGATTCGACAGTGGGTTAGGCTTTTGTTTTAACGTTAAATATTCTTCTTCTTGTGGTAACGGTCACTTTTGCTTCCAAAATATTTAGCAAACGAAAATCATTGCGGGCGGAGCTTTCTGCTTGTAATTCAACTTTATTTAATTCATTGCTTATACTCCTACCCTAATCTTTGGGGGATGAAGGCGTAATATTTTTAAGGCTCCTGTAATGTATTCATGGGCTGAGGTTCGGCTCCACCTCTCGTCAATATTAAACCGCTTGTTTGATCATCAGCGAGTAAGCGATTAAAGCGCTATATATTTTTTTATGTATTGTCTTCAAAATATATATTTTAGAACTCTCAGTGGTCCGACACCGGCTGCATCGCCGCTACACCTATTGTTTCCTAATAAAAGTAGTGTTAAACGATGCTGTAATCTGGTTTGAAGGGTGTAGCCCTCAGGCGTAGCGGTGTATCTATGTTCGACCTCAGGTAGGAATCTAATCTTATCTTGAGTTTATTACAAATGTCTATGGGCGGCAGTAGCCACTTTAATCAGGTGGACATACTCGTTTGCTGTTTTTATAAGAATCAATTCAAAACCTTCGCAATATTTTTGATTTCCCTTTTGTTATATGCCTTTTTTGCTCAGATTTTTCAAAAATTATGTGCGTATTAAAAGGTAATTATCACTTGCTTAAACGGTGAAGTAAACATCGTGAGGAAACCAGCATACTTGAGAGATTTATAAATAAAAAATCTCAAAGGGATGTGAAGTCTACCAATACGCACTTGGCCAGCGCGGTGGACTATGGCCTAATCCTTCTCATTTTGAGAGGAGACCCGTGCCCAGCAGTGGGACAAGAATGGGTTGATCATGATAATGATGATGATATGTTTTTTTTGTTTGATGTTATTTTCTCTTTCTGTCACTTAATTTGTGTTACGATTATCCGAATAAACTCCTTTCTTTCTAATAAGCACCAAATTCCCAGCCAGTTTTCATATAAATTTTGACTTTGCACATGGTGTGATGCGGCGGTGGGACCAACACCGAGTGCGCCGTTAATTACTCTGATTTACAATTAACAATAAATTTAGCCGCAGGATGACGTATCGCCCGTAATAACAACAATACTTTCGAAACAAGTGCTTTTCGCTGAAAGTTAATTAAACAAAATTATATTGTGTATTGCTACAACTGTAGCGCTTGAGTGCTGCTGTTTATTATATAGGAGTGCATACAGTCCACCTAATAGTAAGTGGCTACTGCCGCCCATGGACATCTGTAATCAACCCCAGATAAGAATAGATATTCCTACCTGAGGTCGGCCACAGATGCGCCGCTACCCCTGAGGACTAAGCTGGAACGCCTCGGAAAAGTCTGTCTCCTTTACCACGCCCTTCAAAGCGGAACACAGCAACGCCTAACAACTTATTAAATATTACAAATGAGGTAGCGATGGTACTTTTTTAAGGTAGCCCTTATGGTGTTAATAAATTTGTACGTACATAAAAAATAAATTATTCCTTATCAATAAATTGGGTACAAACACTTGAACGTCCTACTAAATAATACTTTAAGAACAAGAATATTTTCGTCTAAACGATCATTAAATATTGAATGATTTGAAGGTAACATTGGGAATCAAATATTTCAAAAGTAAATGTATTTGTAATTTGTGAAACATCAATTTTGAACAATGAAAATGACATATAATTTTGAACAAGGCAACTCCTACGTATTTCTTCGTCTACTTTTATGAAAGGTTGGTCTGTTTTGGAAGGTCATAGTATTAAAAGGTTTACTCAAAAGGTTTACTTCTAATCACATTATATCAAAGATAGTCGTCCCATATATTTTAGCTTTAACATGTGAGGAAAAGTTACCCACGAGTTATTACCAATTCGTCATAAGTTTTTTTATAATATAGGAGTAGCAGACGACCATGCGGTCCATCTGATGGTAAGTGGCTACTGCCGCTGCTGGACATCTGTAATCAACCCCAGTTAGGATTAGATATCCCTTGAGGTCGGCCACAGATGCGCCGCTACCTCTGAGGACTAAGCTGGAAGGCCTTAAGAAAGTATGTCTCCCTTACCACACCCTTCACACGAGAACACAGCAGCGCTTAACACTGCTGTTATGAGGTAGAAATATAATATCCTATTCGATTGATACGGCATTACGTTCTATTCTACCACACTTGTACCATTTTAAAACTCAACATTTAACAGGACTATTTTATACTGTAAAAGGATGTTCGCTAAAATCCTAGGGATTATAGTGTTAAATCGAATAGAAAGACGTATTGGCTAGTGGCCAAGGGTATGCTTAGAAGAGTTTTTGTGAAGTAAATTCTAGGAAAGAAAAAGAGGTCACAGGGATATCTATAGAGTAGATCTATGTCGCCCTGAAATAGTTTGTTTTGCTTTCTTTTGAAGTTATTCACGTTAATGTACCACGAACATCTCAAGAAGCTATCCATATAGGTGTTTTAGAACATGGATTGGAACAAACTGTCGAGAATGACCATAAGTTTAGAGGAATACAGATTTTTTCTTAGGTGGTGGCGGACTTTCAAACGCCCTAAATTTCCTATATTCAGATCCAAGGGTCATAGGCTTTAGATTAGAAGGCGTTAAAATTAAAATACCCTTTTTTACAGGTAATTAGAATTAGATGTAAGTTTCCACTGCAAATCGAATTCAAGTATATAGAACGGTAACTAAGTTTAGATAGGGGAAAACACGCTGATACGTTTTGTGTATTATACACATTCTGCTAGAAGAATTTGGTCTGGAGGCACCCCGTGCGTCTAGGTATGAAATATTGACGAAAAATAGCACATTTTTACGAGTGGACAAAAAATAGGGAACCAAACGTTGTTTGGTACAATCTGGTACACAAACCAACTCAATCACGATCCAAACGTTTGTATTTTTGACTATACTTTGAGGTTGGCAAGTGTGTGAATGCGACATCAACAAACCATTACTCTGTATAATATATTTTAATAGACACAGTTTCACAATTATATTATATCAGTAAAACAATTTTATTTTATCAGTTAAAAAATAAAATGTGTTCAATTTGTTTCAACATTTTATGTTCGACCGTGTATGTCAACATAATATTTTTTCTTTGAAGTGAAACCTTTGTAAAGGCCAAATTGAAGCGTTGTTAAAATTAAGATATCAAAAATGCTTGGTTGTCTGTACATCAATCAATATTCATATAAATGGATGCTTGTAAGAAGTTCTGTACTCGGGATATGTTTTATTAGTCTGATGCACAGAAGGTTCCAGGTTCAATCCCCGGTCAGACTGAATCTGAATATAAAATATATAAACAATTTTACTTACCCTGACTTTGATGGGTGAAATGTAATAATTGCAACTTTACCCACTTCCTCTTGAGCAATTGATTTGAAATTTGGTGTACACCTTTATGTCTGATGACAATAAATTTATTCAGTATCATTGTAAATCCATGATAGGCTCTGCAAACAAAATGACGGAGATTTTTTCAACTCGCAATATGAGTGTCAAATGAAAGAGCTCGACTAGTTAAATTTAAGATGCCGGCTGCCACAAAATGGCGGATTCGATATTTTTTGCAGTTAACCAGGACAAGCGATGATTAATTGTAGTAAGCCTATTTTAACTTCATAAATATTTAAAACGTGCCTGGAGTTGAACTCTGAATCCTATGCTTGAGAGGCGAAAAATAGTTATTACTAAAATAGTCATAATATTTTATTTAGATTCTCGATAAACAAAGTCGCGGGCAATACCTTGATTTCTTTCACATAACTTCGAGCCTTTCACGTATTTATTGAGAATATTTACTTTTGAAGTATCATTCGATTCCTTTGGCAACGTGCTATCCAATTAGAAACGTTTTATAAATAATTGTTATTGACTTTGATACTTTTTATATTGTAAATAAGTAAGATATGTTGTTTTAATATTTAAGTTGAAAATGACAATGTAATCCGTCTGATCGTAAGAGGCTAGTGTGCTAACCCGTGCTGTGTTCGCGTTTAAAGGGTGTGATAAGGGAGACATACTTTTCTTAAGCGTTCCAGCTTTAGCCTCAGGGGTAGCGGCGCATTTGTTGCCGACCTCAGGTAGGAATCCAATCTTACCTGGGGTTGATTGCAAATGTCCATGGGCGGCCGTAGCCACTTATCATCAAGTGGACTGCATGCTCGTCTGCTACTCTTATTGTAGATTATGGGTTTTCAAATAAAACTCCAACTTGAATCTTCAGTTCTTTTCTTCTTGTTTTTATTCCGAGGCGTACACACTTTTCCATACAAAAAGGCGAGCTTAAGTACTTATTTTGGGTACCGCAACAGGCGCAGGCTCAGTCAGCAACCGCGTCCTATTGCCGTCCCTTTCTAACATAGCCTGTCTTACTCTTACAATTCTATGCTTACACTCTATTGCTATCCTACTCTTACATATCTATTCTTATTACGTAGGACTTATATCTATTGCAATAAAATGTCTTATTTACATAGTCTTAATTACATACACAAGTTACATTAATCAACATTTACATTTAAATTCTTAGGCCGTTGTCGTCCGTAATATTCTCCCCCCGGCGTAGATTCTTCGAAGCCTCCTCCATCTGAAGGACGGCAAGCTTCGTCGCTGGCCTCTGGAACACACCTCCCTTTGTGCGGACGTCTGCAGACCGGACGATGCCATCAGGTCCCGGGTGAACTCGCTCGACGACTCCTCTCGGCCAGGTATTGCGGGGTAAGGCGTAGTCGACCACAATTACGAGATCGCCTTCCCGCAGTTGTGACGCCTGTGCGTTGGACGGCCCCCGCGGAATGAGCGTAGGCAGGTACTCTCGCAGCCATCGCTGCCAGAACTGGTCCGCCAGTGCCTGCGCCCTTCTCCACGTGCTGCGGTCCGCCTCGGTGCATGGCCCCGTCCGCGGTAGCCCCGTCGATGAGCCGATGAGGAAGTGATTCGGCGTTAGTGCTTCCTCGTCCTCGGGGTCCACGGAGACGTGCGTGAGCGGTCGCGCGTTCACGCTGTACTCGGCCTCGGTGATTAACGTCTGCAGTACCTCTTCTTTTGGCGACTTTTCTTTGAGCGTGGTGCTTAGTGCGGTTTTTACTGAACGCACTAAGCGCTCCCAGGCTCCTCCCATGTGTGGCGCCCCCGGCGGTATGAAACGCCAGTCGGTGTTGTACTGCAGACCGTAGTCCCGTAGTGCTGCGATCCATGCTCCGTATGTATTTCTCAGTTCGACGTCGGCCCCTCTAAAGTTAGTGGCGTTGTCGGAGTATATGACGCGCGGCCAACCCCTTCTGGCGGCCATCCTTCGCAGCGCCATAACAGCTGAGTCCGTAGAGAGCGACTGGACGATCTCTAAATGAATGGCCCTTGTGGTGAGACAGGTAAATAGTGCACACCACCTCTTTTCGTGTCTTCGTCCGATAGTCACCGTTAGGGGCCCGAAATAGTCCACGCCACAATAGGTGAAGGCGCGGTGCCCCGAGTCCAACCTCACTTTAGGTAGGTCTCCTTTCGGTGGTGTCGTCGGAGTCGCCTTGTACACGCGACAGTATTGACACGCTCGTGCTACTTTCTTGACTGTAGGCCTCAAGCGCAGTATGATGAATCGTTGACGGAGCTCGTTGACGACTCGTTCGTTATTCGCGTGTCCCGCCCGGCGATGATAATGCTCGACAAGCAGGTGAGTAAAGGGATGCTGCCCGTCGAGTATTACCGGCTCATTAGAGTGCGTTGTAGAATAGAGCGCACCTATACGGCCTCTTGCGGTTATTAGCCCGTCGTTCAATACTGCGTCGAGCCTTTTAAATTTGCTGTGTCGTTGTAGCGGCTGGTTGTGACTTAACCGCGCTAAGTCTTCGCTGAAGGAGTCCCGCTGCGCGCGTTGAAACCACCGTCGTTCGGCCGCTTCTAAGTGTGACACTTCTAAGTGTAGAGTCTTGTCTCTAGATCGAAGCTTCTCGACGAATAGCTGAGTAAGTGCCGTCGCCCTTATAAGCTTCAGGTAACTGGAGAACCTTCTAATGTCGGGTAATGAGTCGTTGCGGTCCGAGTCCTCTTCTGAGACGGTGTAACACGTCTCCCCGGTCTCTTCACCTTCCCCGTTCTCCGTAGGCCAGTGCTCTTCTGTGGCTCGTAGGAATTGCGGTCCCGTGAACCACCGGTCCCGGCTGTCGATCCCGTCGGTTTGAAGCCTGGTCGCATCGTCGGCTACGTTGAGTGTTGTAGGCACCCATCGCCAATCCTCTTGTATGTGTGAGCTCGGCGATCTCAGCTAGGCGATGTGAGACGAACGGCGTGTATTTTTTCGTCTCGTTTCTTATCCACTGAAGGACGGTGCGGGAGTCACTCCAGTATATGACTCGTTTGGGTTTCCAACAGCTGTGCTCCCTGACTATAGTGTTAGCCATTCGTGCCCCGATTAACGCAGCTTGGAGCTCCAGTCTCGGAATGGTTAGTAACTTCAGTGGAGCCACCTTCGCCTTGGCCATTACTTGTATTGTTTCTATGTGATCGCCGTGTGCGATCCTCCAGTAGGCCACCGTAGCGTAGGCTTGCTCGCTTGCGTCGACAAACACGTGTAACTCGATGTGAGTTTCCGGCGTTACGTTGTAGCTATAGCACCGCGGTATTGCTAGTGCTGAGACATCTGGGAGTCGCCTTATCCACTCGTCGAATAGGTTAGCGTCTTCAGATGGCAATTCCTGGTCCCAATCAACCTTCTTGAGCCACAAGCGTTGTAATATCATCTTGCCGACGATCGTATATTGACTGATAAGCCCCAGTGGGTCGTACACCGACATAACCGCGCTTAGGGTTTCGCGTTTAGTCGGTGCTCTCAACCGCAGTCTGACCTCATCGGGAACCCTCTTGATGTCAGTGTTGAAGGTGAGGGTGTCGGAGCTCGGGTCCTCAGCGCAGCCCCAATGTCTTTTCCTTCTGGTGTGCTGCTAACTTTACATTCGCGCTTTCAGACTTCTTATCTTCGGGTATGCTAGCTAAAACTCTCTTGCTATTTGAGTTCCATCTTCTTAAGTTGAAGTCCGCTTGTTGATGGATGTAGGTAACTTCGTTCACCATTTTAATAGCCTCCTCTTCAGATGGGAAACTGTCTAGGTAATCGTCCATGTAGTGTCGCTCCTTGACCGCCGTGGCCGCCTCTGGGTATTTACTTTCATAGTCGACGGCGTTGCGGTTTCTTACGCTGTGAGCGAGGTATGGCGAACTGCTGGCTCCGAATATCATGGAGACCATTTTAAATCTTCTCGGAGGGTCCGTAGGCTTGTCCCTCCATAAAAACATCTGTGCCGGTTGGTCCTCGGGTCTGATTTTAACCCTAAGGAACATTTCTTCGATGTCCGCTGTGACGGCGATTCTCTTTTCTCTGAACCCGAACAATATTCTTGTGAGTGAAGCTAGTAGGTCGGGTCCTTCTAGTAGGAAGTCATTGAGACAGACTCCCTTCACCTTAGCCGCCGCGTCGAAGACCATTCTAACTTTTCCCGGCTTGTTGTGATTGGTGACGGCGAAGTGCGGCAGGAACCATTTTACGTTGCTATCCCTTTCGCTGCCGTCGCATTGCACCGCGTAACCCTTTTGTATAAGGTTAGCGATCTGAGCCGCGTATTCCTTTTTAAACGCCGGCTCCTTAGTCATCCTCTTCTCGAGCGTGTGTAGTCTCTTAAGGGCAGACTCGTAGCTATCTGGGAACGTGGGGTTATCTATCTTCCAGGGCAAACCCACTTCGAAGTGGCCGTCCTTTCTTGTGGCGGTCGCTTCGAAAATGTCGTTGGCTCTCTTCTCATGCTTATTAATTTTTTCTTTAGTCGATACGCCAAGCGAGTCCACGTCGAAATGTGACTCGACGAGCTTCTGTAGTTGGACGTCGCTCGCGCAGATGTGAAGTACGGCCGCCTGGTCTTGATAAATCGATTTCCTGGGTACCGACCCGTGCAGTACCCATCCCAACTTCGTTCTCGACGCGGCGGGTTCATTTCTCTTGCCGGCGCGCAGCTGTCGCGATATTATTAGATGCCAGTTGTCGGCACCTATCAATATGCGAGGTCGAGCTTCTCCCTTACTGATGCTATCTTGTACAACTCGCAGGTGCTTGTACCGTTCTAAGTTGTGCGGTACGCGTTGGTGATGTAGCTGTAGTCCTTTTACTGTGCGGGCTGTCACTAAGTAGGCTTCTTGTTCGTGTACCCCTTTGACACGAACCTTGACCGCTTCGCTGTCGATCCTTCTCTGATCGTTAATACCCCTTATGTTCAGAGGTCGATTCGGTCCGCCGTTAGTGAGTTGCTTCGCTAATTCTTCGTCTATTAGCGTCACAGTAGACCCTTCGTCTAGGAGGGCGTACGTATTTACCTCCCCCCGTGGACCGCTGAGTTTCACCTCGCAGGTTTTGAGCAGTACTGATGTAATAGGCGACCTCCTTGTCGTGACGCTCATTACTAGCGCGGCTGCTTCGTCTTCCCTGCCGTCGTCCGGAGTGCTCACTGTAGTCGTAGACTCCGTTACTTTTTCTTTATGTAGTAGCGCGTGATGTTGGTAGGTACATCCGTGGACTCCGCAGGCCTTGGCTTTGCATGTGAACCTGCTGTGCTTCCTTTTCATGCATTTGAAGCACATCTTGTTGTCCTTTGCCCACTTCCATCGCTCGTTGACGTCGAGTGCTTTGAGTTTATCGCACTCAGTAGTGTAGTGTCCCCCAGTTGGACACATGAAGCATTTTCTTTCTTCCGGTTGACTTTCCCCCCGCAGTGTATACGCCCTTGGTAGCAACCCGCTTTGGTGCTACTTCTCTTCTGACGGGTACCGGAACGCTTCGCTTCGTTGTGTGGGTGTACCTTATCATAAGGTCCGCTTCGGCCATTAAAAACTCGGAGAGTACTATCATTTCATTATCTTCCATGATGCGTGCTTCGTTATTGGCTGCGTACTCCGCCCATTTGCTTATGAGATGAGGACTCAGTTTGTCCATTACGTCTCGAACGAGTAGCGGGTTTCGTAGGTAGCCTCTTCTATCTATACTTTTTATCGTATAGACAATATTTTGAATCTTCACCGCGAACTCATACAGATCGGTGCTCGCGCTCCCTAATTTCGGGATCTTTTTGAGCTCTTCCATGGCCCGATCTATTATGAATTCCGGTCTTCCATATTTCATCTCTAATGTGCGCATGATGATATCTGGGTTAGATGCGGTGAAAAGCTGTGACAGCACGGTTTCTCTCGCTTCCCCTCGCAGGCTGTTTCGCAGTCGAAGGAGATTTTCCGTTGGAGAGAACTTAAAGAGTCTTGTAGAATCTTCCATGGCGGCCTTATACGGTAGCCACTCGGCGACGGCTCCCGTGAATATAGGTAGTTCCGCTGTTTGGCGAGGCAACGGTCTTGAGGCGACTAGTTTTTCTAAGGTGTCGGCTAGCCGTTGAATGCCTTGGAATTTCGCGTTCTCCCCCCGTTGCTTACTAACGGGAGGGCGAACCTCTTCCGGTTCTTCCCTGTATTTCGTCGCCGTTGGTTGTTCCATGCTTCTATCCACCCAGTCTTGTACCCTTTCGTTGCATGAGCTCGCCGCATATTCAGATTCGGCTTCGATTGCAGTAATTTCGGCGGCTAATCTCGATTTGATTAGCTTTTCTTTCATAAGTAGCCGCTTCTCTTCTATAGCCGCGAGTTCTTTCTCCGCTTCGTATTGTGCCATCTTCATACGTGCGTCGATGCTTCGCTTTGAAGTGTTACTGCGAGCGGTGTGTGCCGGCGACGTAGGTCTCCGCACCGGCGATGTAGGTCTCCGCACCGGCGATGAAGTTTCACGCCTTGGTGGCGTGCTAGCTGGTCGTGCAGGTGGCCCCATGACGGACGTCCGCGTTGACGTCGCTGGTGCTGTCTCTCTCGCCCCTTCTGGCGGAGAGTGCTCCATCCTTTTTTCTTGGGAATTTCCTGCGACCGTCGACGGCGACTGCGGAGAATCTTCATAAATTCGGTGTAGCGATGGCCCTGGCGCACCCTTAGCGCCCGGGGCTGCTTCTGACTCGCTGTACCCCGATTCGGAGCGAACACGACCCCTTGTGTTCATTGCGATCGGCGTATTCATCTTGAGTCTTCTTTAAATCCGGCTTCTCGAAGGACCAATGTAGATTATGGGTTTTCAAATAAAACTCCAACTTGAATCTTCAGTTCTTTTCTTCTTGTTTTTATTCCGAGGCGTACACACTTTTCCGTCGTTGGTGTCTTCTCGCTTAGGCCTTGAGGCCTCAGCGGGGTGTCCTTATTAAGGCCAAGCCTTCTGAAGGAGGGTTCTTCCGCTGCTCGTAGACGCGAGCAGGTCTTGGGGGGTTGGAAGACAGGGATCCCCTGTCGTCCTGGCTGGTCGCGGAGGTCTGGTGCTGCTGGCGCTGCAGGACTGTCTGGTGTTATACTTCCCCGCATTCTGCGGGGGGAATCTTTGTAACAGGCGTAGGGCCCGCTACTCGCAATGGGCGGACATCATTATGATGCCGCTCCGAACAGCCGGCCCTACGTCGTGGCCCTCACTTAGTGCAGAGATGATGGTCTGCAGCATCTTGGTTAAGTCCTGCAGCAGCCTTAGTTGGTTGGTGCAGGCCTCCTGGTAGCTCCCCCGGCTCTGCTCCTCTCTGGGAGTGGGAGCAGGGGTTGCGGTGGTCGTCTTCTCCTTCCTTTTCTTCGGCAGCTGTTGTGGCTGCTGAGCAGCGGGTGCTGGTGCGGGTGGTGCTGGGAGAGGGGCGGCCTTGGCCTTCTTCCTCCTTCTCCGGCTCTTCTTTGGAGCTCCGCGACGGTCAGTTGGTCCGTTAGCTGCGGCCATGAGGGAGCCAGCCTGCTGCTGCTCAACCTCCGGCTGCGGCTGTACAGGACCGGCCGACGGATTCGATCTTGGCCTCTCTATCGGTCTGGTGGAGAGGGCAATCGTGCCAGCGCGCTTGTTGCGCGCCTCCCGCCGAAACACCGGACATGCGGTGTGGTTAGCGGGATGCGGTCCGCCACAGTTCGCACAAGTGGCAGGTTCTTCTTTTGGTCTTGGGCACTGGTGGGCCGCATGCTGCTCCCCGCAGCGCACGCAGGCCAAGTGCCGGTGGCAGTTATGCGAACTATGTCGGAACTGCTGGCAGCGGTGGCATTGGGCCGGTCCTTTCTTCCCGCGCCATGCCTCGATCTTGATACCGGGCATACACAGCAGCTCTCTCACTGCGTATATACCCGGTATGAGGTCTTCTGTTCGCTTCAGAATAGCGAGATGGATGCAACCGGGCCGTCCTCTACGGGCCCGGATGGCGCGGGCGTACTCTGGCGAGTACCCCAGGTCGCGGAGCTCTTCAATAATGTCCTGCGGGTCAGTGTTGGCAGGCAGCCCCCTGATGGCCACCTTCAAACTCTGTTCTTTGGGCAGGGAGTACGTGTACCAGGAGATTCTCTCCCGGGCTTCAAGGTCGGTGAGGTACGACTGAATCAGTCTGTACTCACCGGCATCCTTCGGGGAGAATCTCACTCCCTGCCCGAAGGGGCGTGCGTTGAGGGTCCTCCCTAACTGCTCCTTAAGCACCTTGAGGTGCTTGAGGGTGCTTGAGGGTCCCGGCGACCGCGGCGTGGATGGGGGAGCGCGCTGCACGCCAGTGAGCGTCTCCGCTGATCCACGAACAGGCGGCGCAGGGACCCCCGACGCCGAAGGTGGGAAGCGACTGCTGCTTGCGCGGCTGGTGGTGCTCGCGGTCTCGCTCCGACTGGTGCCGGGGCGACCGCTGGCACGCGACGAGTCGCGCTGCGGCGGGGTTGGTGCGGCTCTGCCGCGGGATTTTCCTTGTTGTTGGGGCATCTCGCCCTCGCTGTGCTGGCGCCGCGTCCCGGGGGGCGCGGCGCGGATGCGGATTAGCAGGATGCTCCCCTCAAGCGATGTTAGCGCTGTCCCTTTCTCACCCGAATATTAAAAATATTCGGGTGAGAAAGGGTGATATCTTTCTCCACCCGAATATTAAAAATATTCGGGTAGAGAAAGATATCGGTTGGTGGCACACGTGCGAGCTGTATGGCGAGTTGTGGCGATCCACACTTTTCCATACAAAAAGGCGAGCTTAAGTACTTATTTTGGGTACCGCAACAGGCGCAGGCTCAGTCAGCAACCGCGTCCTATTGCCGTCCCTTTCTAACATAGCCTGTCTTACTCTTACAATTCTATGCTTACACTCTATTGCTATCCTACTCTTACATATCTATTCTTATTACGTAGGACTTATATCTATTGCAATAAAATGTCTTATTTACATAGTCTTAATTACATACACAAGTTACATTAATCAACATTTACATTTAAATTCTTAGGCCGTTGTCGTCCGTAATACTTATATTATAAAAAAACGAACTCCACATAAGATTAGATTTCTTCCTGAGGTTGACCACATATACATTGCTACCAGAGACCTAAGTTGGAACGCCTAGGATAAACATGTCTCCCTTACCACACCCTTAAAGCGGAACACAACAGCGCTGTAAAGAGTTAAGCGCTGCTGTGTTCTGGTTTGAAGGGTTGTAGTGTTAAAATTAATAATATGTTATTCTTTTATAGAATAATGCTCTTGTCCTTTGAAGAATAAATAATATAATTGCCTAATATAACGGCAGAATGTTTTGGTGAGAATATAATTAGAGAATGTCACGAACATTATTGTGAGTATACTAAAGTTTTCTAAACACAGTTATATTTGATGAGGATCCTGTTTTACATAAAATATTCATTAAATTAATTAATTCATTATACAATTTATTACGTCACGTAATAGTTAATTTGTAACAAGAGCTAATAATGTCAAAAGCTAATTTAAAGACTATTTGCGTCTTTTTGCTTCGAATTTTTTTGATATCTCTCTGATCATTTTGGAGAATTTCTAGATAATAGCGGCCTTCAAACCATAGGGGCCCATACGTAATACTTTTCAAGATATGAAAAGCTTATTTTTTTTCAAAATCAACAGGGTTTCCATTACTTTCCTAAAATTAATTAATCTGTTATTATGATCCATTGAGAGATAGCGATATGAAGGTTCTACGCAAGCCCTGTGACTTCCGTATAGATCAATGTTAAGCATATTTTTCGAAAGCATTCCAGTTGAGTCCTCAGGAGTAGCGGCAATTGTGGAGAATGAAGTTTATCAAGCGTATCTTTCACGCTGTACTGCCCAAACAGCTTGACGGATTATTACATATGAGGTGTCGTTTGTTCATCTAAATTGTGTGAGTGATATAGAGTATAATCTAATATATAAAATTCTCGTGTCACAGTGTGAGTTACCGTACTCCTCCGAAACGGCTTTACCGATTTTCACCAAATTTTATATGCATATTCAGTAGGTCTGAGAATTGGCTATTATTATGCTATCTATTTTTCATACCCCTAAGTGATAAGGGTTGTTCACCCTTAACATTTTTTATTTATATGGCAACACAACCAGTGGCGGATTTACCAGCAGGCTGAGTAGGCTTCAGCCTAGGGCGGCAGATTTTTGGGGCGGCAAATTTGGGGACCGAATTTTTTTTTTCTAATTAGGAAACTAGTTCGTTCATGCCTTAAACGTTTCATGAACTGGCGTGACGAGCAAAAAAAAAACGGGAACCGTATCATAAGCCGGCGCGACGAGCAAAAAAACAACGGGAAACATTTTCTGAGCCGACGTGGCGAGCAAAAAAAAACAGGAGCGCAAACTACCTAGTCCGATAAACTACCTAGTCCAGAAACTACCTAGTCCCTGAACCTGTTCCAGTATATACGCCTCACTTCTAGTAAGACATGACAATTGTAGAAGCAGGGGCGGCAAAAACTGTAAAGCCTAGACCTTAATTTTTTTTTAATTCGCCACTGAACACAACGTTTGCCGAGTCAGCTAGTTTTATTCTATATTTCTGTAATTTGAATACCGAAATCATAATCTTACCACTTCCAACCTCATCGTTGAAACGTTCCCTTCTAAAAAGCAGCATAAATCCTTTTCAATATAACAAATTTCCATCGCGAGCAGTAAATTGGTTCGAAGGATTTCTAAGCGGTACAAATTTAGAGCACTTTACGAGAAAAATGTCTCGCATTCCGGACAAACTACTGGCAACCAATACAGACCCTGATTTATGGGTCCGCATTAAAGTAATCCCAAGTACCGCCCCGAGGCTACACTGTCACAACTTTTCACTTCTACTCATTACCTCTTCCTGCACTCAGTGCTATCGGATTCAATAGATTCCGCAAACTAAAGTATCCCCTATACATTCCAAATAAGGACGAGTATCCCACGTAATCAGGTTCCAACTTGTTTGCTACTAAAAAGTACTGAAAAGTAACGTATAACATCCATTGCGCTGTGGATTTGAATCCTCAATCACTCTGGAACGACTCATTTTTCAATGTACAACTACCACGACCAAACGCAACGTAAGGACAGTTGCTTCGGGAATTTCAATTTTGCTTCGAAACAGAAAGATTTATGTACAATGAACAAGTTTGGAGATTAGTCTTAGATTTATTTTTATTGTCCACAAAAAGTACTTTGACGAGGTATCACTAGACATGCTAATTGGTTTTAAGTTTTATTTCTGTATTCTGGTTCAATTTACATTGGTATATAAAGGTAAACAGTAGGTACACTTATTGGCTTATTTTTTTTTAATCTTGAAGTAGCAGACGAGCATGAAATACACCTGATGGTAAGTGGCTACTGCCACCCATGAACATTTGTAATCAATCGTAGATAGAATAAGAGTCCTATCTGAGGTCGGCCAAAGATACGCTGTTACCGTAACCCTATTCGTGTCGCTACCCCTGAGGTCTAAGTTTGAACGTCTCAGCAATATGTCTCCCTTACCACACCCTTCAAACCAGAACAGAGCAGCGCTTAACACTGCTGTTAGCAAAAATAGATGTGGTGGTGGTGCCGCCGGAGTCGAACCACAGAGGATTCGACTACCTTCAAAATGCATGCTAGTAGTTACATTAATTGATCATATAACAAACGTTACTTACAAATAAATGTAAGATAAATGAATGCCAGAAACGTAATAAGTAGTATACACAAACGTACTACGATAACCGTTCTTCAAAGTTTAAGAACTACTCTTTGGCTTCGAGCGGTATTTGACATTCCTTTTGAAAAGTTTTGTATTCATAAAGCCTTATTCTTTACACAAACCTGATCGATTATTTTATATACTTATCATGGAATATGAAAAGAAAAACAGAGTTTTTAACTGTAGTATCTTCTTGGGTGCATACAAAAATGAACAATACAACCGAATTCTATGTCACAAACTAAAAAAAAATTAAATAAATCTTGGTGTGGCGACTTCCCGCTACTCGTCAAGAGATGGCGCCACGAGTATTCTGAATCACGCTATCGAAGTTTTCTAAACATGTTGCATATATACAAGCTCTGAACTGAGACTGTTGGAGCACGGCCGCTCCCCGGGCATGATCACCTAGCCCAGCGGGAGATCTCCCTTTGCCAAATTGGTTTAGTACTTAATTCTGATATTAATTTAGTAGTTTTGGTTTGATACGATTTCAAAGATACAAATTGCTATAATAACTTATTCTCAGTTCTCCTAACTTTGTCCCGACTTCAAAGAAGGTGGTTCTGTATTCAACCGCTATGTATGTATGTAAGCATGTATGTATGTATAAATGTATGTATATATGTATATACGTATATTCATTCATTTTTCTCAAAAACTACTCATCCAATTTGGATGGGGTTGTGGTTATTTGCAAATATATTCAATGTTCAGTCTCACCAAGCTCTACATTCTTATTATATGTATAAATAAGATAACACTAAAGCTAGTTACTAAATGCAAACGCCGTAACGTCTTGTCACGAGATATTGCGGTACTAAAACGCCTTTGCAGCTTCATAAAGCATTAATTAAGAGGAACGGAGCTTATTAGCAGTATCCGCTCCGAACTAGTATAGAGTCAGTGTTAGTTTATCAGACTACACGTAATTGAATCTGCCGTGAGGGATTAGGTATCTGTTGCACTACTACTTAAGAAGCAAGATCTAAGGATTTTCCTGGTAACATTTTGGCGACTTTTTTTATAATATTCCTATATTACTCGTCTGCTACTCCTGTAGCAGATGAGCATGCAGTCCACCTGATGGTAAGTGGCTACTGCCGCCTATAGATATTTGTAATCAACACCGGATAAGATTAGATTCCTACCTAAGCCCAGTCACAGATGCGCCGCCACCCTTGAGGACCAGGCTGAAACGCCCCGGAAAAGTATGTCTTCCTTACCACACCGAACAGAACACAGCTGCGCTTAACACTGCTGTTATTATGCAGAAATAGGCGTGGTGGTGGTTCCGCCGGAATGGAACCACAAACATTACTGCATCTATCAAGCTTGTCTATCTATCAAGCATTATCTACATCTATCAAGCATTATCTACCAAGCATTATCTACATCTTCAAAAGCTTGAAGGACTTATGATATTCTGGTAACGTTTTGCCGACTTCTCAGAACTCATTAGGATGCCGCTTTATGAATCACCCTATCGAAGTTTTTTCAACATCTTGCAAACGAGTATATACAAGCTCTATACTGAGACTGTTGTAGCACTTCTGTGTTGTAGCACTGCTTTGCTGGTCGTCAAAACTCCTGCTTTGACGACCCGTATAGCAGAGTCACCATACCGGTCTGACGCGAACGGTCCCGGTTCGATCTCCGGTCACACAAAAGTCTGGATTTGATGTTAAACCGGCATGCGAAAGTTCGAAAAAAGAACTTATATTTCTGTGACGTCTATCAATTCGCATTTGGTCAGCGTGGTGGACGTTGGTCTAAACTCTTCAATCTGAGAGAAGACCCGTGTCCAGCAGTGGGACAGCAATTAATTGACGACGACTTCTTTATCTACTACTTTAATTTCATAAATTCACGACATTAAGTCTTGTCTAGACACATTAATTAATTATTTATCTTTATTCGTTAAACATAAATAATTCCTACTGTATTTACTTCGATGTTTCGGTGAAATATAGAAGTAGTTTCTCTTGTCAAAAAAAATACTTTTCACCGTGTAAAAGAAATATGTAGGACTTATTTTATTTTTGAAGGTTGTAAAACCCTGTAGTTTGATTTTAGAATTCTATCATACCTATTTCTGCTTCATAACAGCAGAGTTAGTGCTGCTGTGTTCCGGTTTGAAGGGAGTGGAAAGGGAGGCAGACTTTTCTGAGGCATTCCAGCTTAGTCCTCAGGGGTAGCGGCGCATCTGTGGCCGACCTCAGGTAGGAATATCTAATCCTATCTGGGGTTGATTACAGATGTCAATGGGCCGATTAGCTACTTACCATCAGGTGGATGCATGCTTGTCTGCTACTCCTATATTAAAAAAAAAACCTACGACGCATGCTGATGCGGCCTGTCGCTCCTATGTAAGAGCCCTTACGAGAATTTCGTGCACTATTCGATAGTGAGACAAGTACCTTACCCACATCCGTAACTAAACTTTCATTCGCTACCAGAAGACCTACAACGTGTACTTCTGTAGTAAATGTGTGAGAGTAACTTAAATGAAGCCGGTGATATGTGGCATGATTTGCGATCTCGCCTGCTAAGGACTTGATTTCGAATTGACAATACGTTTAAGACAACAACAAGGCAATAATTCACCAAGTGCGAATAAAGATTGCACACAGTTGGTTCCGTACCGTCAAATTTTCGTTTATTTTCAGTATTTGTTAAATGCATTGTAAAAATGTGAACTGTCTAACTATTACGGTTTAATACATAAAGCGAAAAGCCAATAATTGCGGTTTTTTGGCGAGACCCATTTATTTCAAGATTTTTTTTTATTTTTTTTTACGTTTCATAAGATAGCGCCCTGTGATAGACGGACAGACAGCGAAGGGAAAAGGGTTCCGTTTCTACCCTTTGGTTACGGAACCCTTAAATTTGAAAACTATTGGAATCTATTAATAACATGCGATATTAGAAATTGTCGAATTCCAATCTTTCAAAAAAAAGTGGATAAATCACAGACCTGTATTTTTTGTACCCATTTTTGCCTAAAACAATTATTAATAGAGCGTAAATCGATAACAATTCGTTGGTCCACGTAAAAACGCTTCACTGTAAATGTTTCTAAGATTATAACCTTAATTGAAGGCTTGTTAGGATCAATGGCCGAGACAAAGCCCCACAAAGCGGGCGGACAAATGAAATTCTTCACCGAACTTATTGATTCGCCCCGAGCCCCTAGCGCGGCTAAATTGATTCTTCTAACATTCTTACAAGAAATTAGAATTTAGTAACGTGTTTACAGTAAGGTTGCTTACAATAGGGCTTACATCTATTTCTGGCTAATAACAGCAGTGTTAACCGCTGATGTGTTCTGGTTTGAAGGGTGTGGTAAGGGAGACATACTTTTCCGAGGCGTTCCAGCTTAGTCCTCAGAGGTAGCGGCGCACCTATGGCCGATCTCAAGTAGGAATATCTTATCCTATCTGGGGTTGATTACAGATGTTCATGAGTGTCAGTAATCACTTACCATCAGGAGGTACATGAGGTACATGCTCGTCTGCTACTGCAATCACTTACCATCAGGAGGACTACATGCTCGTCTGCTACTCCTATATTATAAAAAGAAAGGTAGTGCAATTATAAAGTTTATAAAGAGTCTAACTGTTTAAATAAGTATTCGTTTCAAAGTTCAATAATCTCCTAAATGCCCATTGCTACATAAAGACGTGCTTTCAATTTTTATTTTACTGCGATAGGCGGAGTACAGTTTTCAAATATGTCTATGTATGCGTTTGTGAATGAATGTATGTAAGCATATATATGGCAGTGACAGCCCAGAGGTAAAGAAACTCGGCCTCTCGATCGAGTGGTCCGAGGTTCAAATTCCAGGCACGCACCCCTGATTTTTCGAAATTATGTGCGTATTAGAAATTAATTATTACTTGCTTAAACAGTGAAGGAAAACATCGTGAGGAAACCTGCATACCTGAGATTGAAAAAATAAATCTCAGAAGTATGTGAAGTCTACCAATACGCACTTTGCCAGCGCGGTGGACTATGGTCTAATCCTTCTCATTCTGAGAGGAGACCCGTGCTCAGCAGTAGGACGATAATGGTTGATGATGATGATGATGTATGCATGTAGGTATTACGGTATAAAAAATAAATAATATGGTTCAGGAGATAGAACGACGACAGACGGACAGACAGCAGAGCCTTAGTAATAGAGTTCTGTTTTAACCCTTTGGGTACGAAATTAAAAAAATGTATTCAGAAAGTGTGTTCACTAATAAGGTTTCCTAATTTCAAGGGTCATAAACTGACCACCCGACTACGGGCAAGTAACACCGTTAGAGGAAATTATGGTGCAAACTTTAATTACTTGAGTTTTAACAGATTTGTTTGTTTATTCCACTAGTTCAGGTTAATATATGCCGGAATCTCCGACAATTGGGTCAGGGGAGAGAGTTATGTATGAATAGAAAGGCCAACATTGTCTGCAGCACAAAAACAATTTACATAGGTTACATATACCTTATACCTTACCTTTATATATATCTTTTTTTTTTGTTAACGAGGAGGAAATCTTCATAAGGTACCCGGTGCCGTTGGAGCGACAGAGGGTTATGTGGGATTCTTACCGTACTAAAACCCCCCCGGTGGCCGTCCTCGGCGCTGCGTAGAGGACTCCGGGATATCCAACGGAACGCAACCGGAGTCCTCTTAGCGCGTTGCCCCGTCGGGCTGCGTCCAGGTGAGCTTGAAGCTCGCCACACCGTCTGGTGCGTACGACGGTATGCGACCACACATACCGTCGTCTTCCCCGGGGTCCGGGCCGGGCTGTTTGAGCTCCCACTATTGCCGTCCGCAACCCCGAAAGCCCCATTTTACGACAGGCAGAGGATACCGTAGCCCTATTCTGGTCCCGGAACTACAGGGACATACTCGTACTACATATGCCTACAAGATATATAACAAATACATAAGAAGTAAGTACAAATAGTAGATGAATGAAATATATGGTCCAACTTTCATTACATTGGTTTTATAAGCAGATGGTTCCGGGTTCAATCTCCGGCCAGACAGACCTTTACATAAAGCTTCTAATAATTTAAAAAAATATATTTCGAATTCCATAAAAGGTTCTGAACATTATACATATTGTATGAGTCAAGTAAATAAAGTAAATTCAATTATCTGATTGTTAATTTTTGCTACAACTTATCAGTTTTAGTAAAAATCTGATTCTGTTGCGAGTATTATTGTTCAACCATATCCTTTTATAGGATAGTAAATAATATGAATCTTTTTGTCATCTTACTGCTGTTAATAAATAATATTATTGTAATATTTTTTACTGTTGAGTCTGTTACATTATGCCATCTGTTGTATAAGCCACAAAAACTGTTATTTGTCCTACACGACCTGTATCTTATACGAATTTATATAAAAATATTTTTTTGTTAAATATTGGACTCGCGTTTTGCAGGGAGATAAATATCAGTGTTCAATTCTGACAATAAACTTTTGCAAAAAAAATCTTTCACAAATATCAGTCCTATAGTTTTTCCGGGGTTCTTCAACATACAGATAAATAAACAGCTTCATAATGATAGTACCTAGCTAGATTTATTGCCGGGAAACCCCTGCATACTCAATTTCATGAAAATCGTTGGAGCTTTTTTCGAGATTCAGATTATTGTAGTCAACCTGATGCTAAGTGGCTATTGCCGCCCATGGACATCTATAATCAACCCCAGATAGGATCAGATATTCCTACCAGAAGTCGGCTACAGATGCGCCGCTATCCCTGAAGACTAAGCTGGAACGCCTCGGATAAGTATGTCTCCCTTATAGATTTTATATAAACAAGAATAGCTCGTTTAAAAGTATTAGATAGCTAAGCACCAAGCACTCTGAGTATTTTAAACAAAGGATCGTTACGCACAAGCAATGCCCTATCTATTCCAACACTTGTCTCTGGGTGAGAGTTCAAGACGTACATTTCCGGAGTAATCTTGCAGCTTTCGGCTTCCAGCCATTTTGTGTAAACGACTTCTGATTTCCTTTTATGTCGTGGAATGGGAAATGTTGTCGGGAATACAAAGAGGACAATTAACATCTGTGGAAACGTGGAACCCTGTGATCTCTTGAAATTTCGCTTTGATGACGTCACAAACAAAATAATGACGAAAAAACGCGCAATTTATACGTTTTTTGCTAACGAGCGTGCAATCCTCATGGTGTGATGTTAGTGCTGCTATTGTATATAAACAAATCCACCTGATGGTAAGAGGCTACTGCCGCCCGTGGACATCTGTCATCAACTCTAGATAAGATTAGATTCCTGAGGTCGGTCACATGTGCGGCAATACCACTGAGGACTAAGCTGGAATGCCTTCGAAAAGTATGTCTCCCATACCACACCCCGCAAATCTGAACATAGCAGCCCTTAACGCTGCTGTTATGAGGTAGAAATAAGTGTGGGGGAGTGTCGCTAGAGTCTACCACCTTCAAAAACGATAGTCGACAACGAAGGTCACCGCATACGTACGTAGCCGGTCACATACTTCCAACGGAACGATAAAACTACTTTATTAGAAAAAAGTGTGGCATTGGTACTATCCCAGTAGCACCATACTGAATCGACGATTTAAATATCTAAGCCCAGCCGTGGGACAGTGGGCGTGGGAACACAAACGATGTCACGAACACAGCTGCCTTCGCGGCGCGAATAAGAATTTCAAGGAAAAATAAAATGTTATCCGTGGAGAAACTTCAAAATATTCTCACACACGCGAGTTATCTAGCAACTCGGCGAATTTGAGGCAACGCGAAGAATAACAAGTCTGAATTTCAGCTGAAATAAGAGAAATGCGATGTTTGTTCGGAGCGAGATCCGGAGTCGCGCGGCGTCGCGCTGAAATACGATGGGACCACTTCTATGTCTATTTAATAAGTAAAATATTTTTATTAATGTATTTTTTTATTTTGTATATTTTAATAACAAACGATCTTACCTGATGGTTGGCTACTGCCGCCAATAAACATGTAATTAAACCCAGATAAGATAGTTCCACCTGAGGTTAGCCACAGATGGTTTGCTACCCCTGAGGACTAAGTTAGAATGCCGCGAATAAGTATGCCTAATCTATGATTTCGATAAGTGTAAGTATAACCTTAACCCATCTTTAAGTCAGACCACAGTAGCGCCTAACATTAATGTTATTAATATAGATTAGTAAAGATTACTCGCTCCTATAAGACAATGTAACCTTTTGACTTATCATTGTAATCTATTTTCGTGTTTAAAAAATATTTAAAAAATGTAGTTTTTAGTTCATTTACGAATGAAACTATATTTCTTCGCACTTTTTCTTCGATTTCGTGTCTTAACTGCGCATGTTGGCATTGTTCCGCGTAAATTACAACATGACAGCCATTAAACGGCTGACAGAACAGTCAGCCCTTTAAGTAATTTAATGGTTATTAAGCAAAAAAAGGTGTGGCGGTGGTACCTTTGGAGTCGAACTACAAAATGTGGTGCTACCTTCAAAATAAAAAATGAATAGAATAACAGCTTCCTACAGCAAATACTTTAAAATGTGTATACAGGTAATTTAACTTTAACATTGGTTATTTTAAAATTATTTAAATTCCACTAAAAATGAAGCAAAAATGTTGTATATAAAACATATGCGACGAATAAAGAATCTCTCATTTCGGATTTCGCTTGAAAATATGAAGACATTTGTTGAAAACGAAAACTTTTCTATCAGAAGTCAAGTTTGGTGAAATATAAACTTTTTACTTGGCACGAGACGAACCACTTCCGTTTCTGTATTTGTGATAAAAATATATTTTGCATAAAAATATACGTATTTGAAGTTTAAGCCACGAGTTGAAAGAGTGCACTTTTGTAAGATATATTTTATTACGAAATGATACTCTACCTAGTCGGTGGTAGAACCCTTTGTGGTTCGACTGTGGCAACACCGTCACACCTATTTTTGTCTCGTAACAGCAGTGTTAAGCGCTGCTGTGTTCTGGTTTGAAGGCTGTGGTAAGGGAGACATAGTTTTCCGAGGCGTTCCAACTTAGTCCTCAGTGGTAGCGGCTCATCTCTGGCCGACCTGAGGTAGGAATATCCAATCCTATCTGGGATTGATTACGGATGTCCATGGGCGGCAGTAGTCACTTACCATAAGGCAGACTGCATCCTCGTCTGCTACTCCTATATCCTTACTAATATTTTAAATCCGAAAGTAACTCTGTCTGTCTGTTTGTCTCTTCTTCACGCCTAAACCACTGAACCGATTTTAATGAAATTTTGTACAAAGATAGTCTGAAACCCGAGAAAGGACATAGGATAGTTTTTATCCCGGATATCCCAGGGGAACTAGAGATGGCGATCTAAGATAGATTAATCGGAGAATCGATCTTTTGGACCAAAAAGTCGATTATTTTAATCGATATTAGAAAGGATTGAATTGTAAAATATGCATTTGATCAAGTGATAATCTTTAGCAAAGTTGTTGTCCATGAGCCTACGAAGGTTTCAGAGTTGGTACGACGAATTTTCGCCAGATGGCGCCACTGCCATTCCAATGAAGGTACGAATTTTCAGTTTTATGTATGTTAGTATGTCATATTATTTTGTTTTAAACGGGGGCGAAGCTGCGGGCACTACTAGATACATATAAAAATAAAAGTTTGTCTACTAGGAAAAAGTTGCGCAGTGAATTTGTTAGTCCCCTGTACATAACACAGTATTATAACAAGGCGCTCGCTCCCACTGATCCCGGGTCCCGCGGCTCCGGGATGTTATTTGATTATCCCCTTCCGCCGGGAGATGAAACTGATTGATTCTATTCGCGACAAACATACACACGTATCATCACCTATATTATATTACGTTGCTATATTCGTGGCGACATTTATATGGAACGAAATATTGCTATAACTTTACTTTATGAAGTTGAAGCAGTAGTATTTTTTTTGAGATGGAAGTAGCAAACGAGGTTTGGGCCTGATTTAAGTGGTGTCTGCTGCACTTTAACATCTATAATCAACCGATAGTATTAGATAATTTAGATATTCTTACCTGAGGTTGACAACATATGCGCCGCTACCCTTGAGGACTAAGCTGGAACGCTTCGGTAAAGTATGTCTCCCTTAATAGCCCTTTCAAACCAGAACACAGCAGCGCTTAACACTACTGTTGTAACCACAAAGGGTTCTACCAGCTTCGAGTCAGTCGAAATCCACATAAAGTTTGCGGACTACCGAATGTTATGCAATTGCTTAAGTTTAAAAACATTTATAATGAATTCCCAATCATATATAAGTTCTTTATACCTTTAGCCGTTTTAGAAGGGATCTAGTAGTAAGTGTAAGTCAGTATGTCTCTTATATAATAATCATATCCCTACAGCCTTTAAACCAGAACCCAGAAACTTTACATTGCGAATTTCTCTGCCTGGCTAGCGATCGAATCGTCAACTCTAGCATGTTACAACGTTTTGGTCACTATTGCGCCATTCGGGTTTAAGCATTCTTCATATATATTTGAATAATTCAAAGTAAAAGGAACCGTATGGCATGAAATTCCCCCTTAAATCAATCAAAACGTGTCCCTCTCCTTGAAAGTCCAGCTTAAATGACCCCGTGTTCAAGATAAGTCCAAACAAACAAACAGACACGCAGAAATCTCTGTACAATACGCCGCAGAAACCAATTTCCGTTCAGCCTTGGTTGTGATGACGTCACAGAACTGGGTAAAACAAACAATAGTTCCTTTCAACTTTCATTTCCTTGGTCTAATAAGAGATGGCGCTGTACACTTTTAAAATTAAGTTTTGTGTATTCATTCAACTTGTCCCAAAGATATGCGTATGGATTCGTGTTAAATATAGTTTGACAAACTTTGTAGGTGTAGTGATTTCAAAAACATGTATTCTATAAATTGTCTATGATTATTTGTTGTCACTTAGTGAGCGAATTTTCAATATCCCTGGGAAAAGAGTTTTTATTTTTCACGTTAATTAAATAAAATTGCGACCTCAAAAAATTAAATTCTGGTTATTTCTCAAAATGAATCATTTTTAACGTTATTAAGTAGTTATGGTTCAATTCAGGAGGCACCACCGCCACGCCACTTCTTTCCGCATAACAACAATGTTACGCGCTATTTCGTTTGAAGTATGGTAAGTGACACACTTACCCTATACGTTCCAGCTTAGCTCTCAAGGGTAGCGACTCATTTGTGTAAAACTCAGGTAGAACTCTAATTTTATCTGGGATTGTTTACAGATGTCAATGGGCAGCAGTGGACACTTGCCTTCATAGACTGCATAGTCGTTTTCTACTTTTTACCACGCTTTTATTAGCTTGTGTTGTATGTATGTAACCGATGACAATACACGATTTTAATAATTTTATCCCATTCTCCTCATCAGGATCGTCAGGAATCAGGAGTAACGGTTTTTCAGTTTTTAAATTATAAATGTTATTTTTAAGTAATTGGTTTCTATTATTTATTTAAAGAATGTACAGACAAACCTAGAGAACGTTAAGTAGTTAAGAACCTACCTGTTTATCTGGGTATCGGTAGTATGGAGTTTAATTAAAATGTATGTTGGACTTCGGCTTCAGTAGGGTCAGGGGCCTTGAAGATGTTATTAGTTTCGGAAATGTAGGTTAAACTCAATCACAACCAATGTACCTAAAAGCAGTTTAGTTATATTGAAGATGTGTGGTCTATATCTCTAGAAACGAGAATAAAATGAAATAACTTATTTCATTTTATTCTCGTTTCTCCCTATTTTTTTTTTGTTATGTGTATGTGTTACTTTATCGTTTTATCGCTATGTGACGATAATTAATTTCTAATGCGCACCTTTGGGAAAACTAAAGGTGCTGGGAATTTGAACCTCGGACGCCTGCTTAAGAGATCAAGTTTCAATCACTAATTAATTACTAATTTTAATAATTAATTATTTCTAGAAATATAAAATCTTGGACAGCCGATTTTTTATGATAAAGAAAACGACTAATATGGATTATTTGCTATTTCAAATCAAATCAATTATTTTTATTCACAATAGGTTCTTTACAGAGCACTTTTTGATTGTCAGTAAAACTACCACCACTTCACAAGGTGTTTCGTTATGGAGAAGAAGCGGCGAAAGAAACTCCATAACACACATCTTTAAAAAAAATGTTTTTTACAATGTTAAACTTAACCTAATGGTACATGTGGAGCTGGAACTATTTTAGACCACACCGTTTCACCATTTCACCCCTAAAGGGATAAGGAATGAAAATATGTTTGAGGATCCGCAGATTTTGAGTCAATCGCTTTGGAAATTTGCATTTTATTTTCTGGTTAGATACCTATTACCGTACCGTTATATACTATTATAAAACACATACGTTTTTTCGGAAATCTCGGGAAATTGTGGGAGGGAGGGTGGTACATGCTGCATGATTTAAAATATGCCATCATAGATACTGATAGCAGATTGCGAAGTAGTTTTAATCCTAACTTAATTGATAGAAATTCCCACAGAGCCTCCCGAGATCAACATAGTGCCTAGGCTAGCTAACTAACGAACCTAAACCTACAAATGCCAGATTTCTGTTAGTTTAGGTTCGCTATCGTTCGTTACAGAGATAGAGTGGATTCGATTCTGTCAGCACTTTGCGTTTTATCTCTGCTTGGCTTCTGTTTTATTAACCGAAAAGTGGGGTTATAAGTTTAATCTTTAGTTGTGTATAAAATGTAGCTTAGAAATTGATGTACTAATTATAATTGTGGATTTAATGGGATTAAAAAGATTAAAGGGATCATTTAAAATTATCTCTCCGTTCTGCTATTTGAAGATCTCGTGTAAGAATCTGAGTTCAATAGTAGTCAAATTATAGAGATGAAAATATGTGGAAAATAAGTGGCAGGTACGTGTAAGGCAGGTTAGTAGTGTGTATCGTTAATAACAAAATTGATCAAAAGAGAACAAATCCGAAATTAATACATTTTAATATTAAAATACAAATCAACCCTTTGGCGTAGTCTAGTAAAAAATTGCGTGGCAGTCCATATGAGTGTATCACAAAAAATCATATAAGTGTCATTCTTTTCAAAGTCAGACTTACATCAGACGTCAGATTTCAAAAATTTGTATTAAATTCATTTCACCAAGCAACAGTAGTAGCATCCAGTAGTTTAAGAAAAAATAAATTAAGTGACAATTTGTAAGTACTTCTGTAGGCCCATACAAGAATAAACATTTTATTTAATTTCATTAACAATTCAATTCGGATAAACAAAAACAATGTAAACACATACAGCCGTAAATGCAGAACATGAACGGGTTCAGCTGTCCGTCCAATATACAATCAGTTATCGGTATCGGGGCCAGTTGCCAATCACAGCGGATTGCTTGGTAACGATTTATGCACTCGAGCAAGGATTAGGTGGAAATGGTATAAGACGGACAACGGAAAATGTATTTGATTTACAGTTTCAGAGTTTCGAAGGTGGTGGAACCCTTTGTGATTCGATTCCCCCGGCACCACCGCCACACCTATTTCTACCTAATAACAGCAGTGTTAGGCGCTGCTGTGTTCCGGTTTAAAGGGTGTGGTAAGGGAGACAGACTTTTCCGAGGCGTTCCAGCTTAGTCCTCAGGAGTAGCGGCGCATCTGTGGCCGACCTCAGATAGCAATATCTAATCCTATCTGGGGTTAATTACAGATGTCCATGGGCGGCAGTAGCCACTTACCATCAGGTGGACCGCATGCTCGTCTGCTACTCCTATATTATAAAAAAAAGAAAAAAATCACACCAGGGGTCCTAGGTTCGCATCTCAAATCGAGATCGAGACCCACTTTTGGTTAGAGTGATCAAATTAATTATCATGTACTTTTTACAGTAAGTATTATGTCTCTCAGGTTCATATCCCAGTCTTTAATTCTTCAGAGTTATGGGTTAGAAATACAATATTGATGAGTATTACACGTATTTACGCATTTTATTGTAATGAAATATATTGTAATGAAACTTACATGCCTGGGAGGTTTCGTTAGAAAATCTCAAAGGAATATGAGGCTACTAATCCACACTTACTAGGACTATGACTTAATCCTTCTCTGCCTAAGTACTATAAGGCCATTAAAAGACGTTATTACATGATTTAGGGCTAACTGATAAATATTATGTATTACACATCGTCCGCTAAGCATAAGATAGGCTAAATCCTGATTGTTATTTCTACTTTTACAAATAAATTATTTTTGAAATTTCGGGACAAATCTGTTTGCCAGATATGTACTTTTAATATTAGGTATTGAAGTGCAATAAAAAAACGCTTTCTACACTCACATCTCCACACTAGGATTCCCTGGGTCGTGGATGCCACGGACACACACATAGACAAATACACAAACACCCAGACCCAGAAACAAAAATCTAAATTCATAATTTAGGTGTCTGTCTGGCCGGGGATCGAACCCGGGACACTCTGCGCGTCGGGTCGGTATGGTGACCGCTCCGCCACAAGGATCGTCAAATAAGCTAAATTTACTCGTCTGTAAAATACATAATTAGTTACCGAGGATCGGGGTCACTTGTCAATCACTAATCAATCAATGTTATGATTTATGCACTGAGTCGAGCAAATCGCTTTAGATAGAGTGGAAAATTATTAATCATTTGCTTTTACAAGAAAATTAATCATATTGGAATTGTTAAATATTATTTTGTTGTTTGCAAGGAAAACAAATCATAGCAGAAGTAGTTGTAAACATTCAAAATTAATTTTACAAAAGAATCTATGTTGAATAACAGTTTGATTGGTTTTTGATAAATATTTATATTTACTGAAATCAATTGTTTCTCTCTCTATTTCTTTCTATTATATGCGAATTTATGTTTGTGTGCATCTATCCAGATTCAGTTAAACGAGCTTCACTTCTTATATATTTTAATAATCCATGAGTTTGTAGTCCATCTGATGGTAACGGCCGTCCATCACATCTGTAATCATACCCAGATTATATTATATTCCGACCTGAGGTCGGCCACAGCTGCGCCGATTCTCCAGAGGAATAAACTGGATAGCCTCGGAAAAGTAGGTCTCCCTTACCAACTCCTTAAATCATAACACACCAACGCTTAACACTGCTGATATTAGGTAGACATAGGAGTGGCGGTGGTGCCGCCGGAGTCGAACCACAAAGTATTCTATCACCTTTTTTATTTATTTCCTTGTACCTGTTGACCATGCCATACATTTCGAGCATTGTAACCGTCCAACTACAGTATCGGCGAGCAAACATTAGAGCCGCATCAGTTGTCAATCAAATTGTAATTGTTGACTCGAAGCCTTTATCAATGTTTGTTTTCGTTCTTCAGTTGTACGTGTTCATTTCCTAGAATCAATGGTTTCATGTATAACTTGTCCTGATAAAGAATGTATTTCGAAATGACTGCTTGTATGTGTTTCTTACTCACTCATTAAATAGAACGAATGAGAGGAACATACAAGTGTTGCCATTATGAAATACATTTTTTGGAATAAGTCATAAAACAAAAGTACAATGTAACTACCGTGGACTTATTAAAAGCAGAAGCTTTATGCTGTTCGTTGATCTACAACATAAATGTCTGTTCAAATAAATTGCTATTGTGAAAACATTGTGAATACCTTTCACAATACTTTCTCATTAATCATTGAAAACGACAACAACACTCGTTTGATATATTAGCTTCATTTAGTTTAATACATAAATGAACTACATTTTCTTATTGTTATCCACGGATTATTTGATAGTTCGCGTAAAACTAATCCGCTCTGAATATAGAAATGAATCGCGTCGCCATAGTAAATTGTATGACTACACCTGCTCGCAACAACTTCAGAGCGGACTAGCAGTTTGGCGCGGACTATACCTTTTATGAGTTAATCATATCAACACAATTCAAAGCATTAATTCTAACTGAAATGATTAAAAGCTCTTCAAATTTTACTCCGTGTTCATATAAATTCTACTCAGCTGGATATTTTTAAGCGCTGTACCTATTGTACAACAAAGCATGTAAAGGGTACAATGTATCTTCAGAATAGCGTTCTGGTATCACCGTGCATACATTTGTATCGAGGCCAGTGTTCAATCAATGGGGCCGATCGTTTGAAACAACCCTTTGTGGCCGTTTGAACGCCGAAACGTTGATTTTCACGACACCCCACTATTGTTCAGATTGCTTCGATTGGACAGGAATACCAGATACCTAGTGTATGCTTAGATTCCACTAGCTATACTCACGGATTTATTAAGAAAAATAGTTGATACATCTATACAAATTATAAAGTCGAGGTGTCTCTTTGTGGTGTCAAAGTAACATCTTTACTGCATATAAAAGTGCATAAGGATGGCATTCACAACAATAAATAATATATTAAAAATTTCGTCTTTCTATGTGTTTGTTCCGGATAAGAAAACATTTAAACCGGTAAAATTAACATTTTGATTTTTGTCGATAAGTATTTTTTTCAAGAATCAATCAAATAACGTAAACAGATCAAAAAATACAATCACCAATCTATTTAACGTTGGTGTTTCAATTGACGAAAATAAAAAAGACACGTTCAATATATAAAAGGTATTTTGCGAATTTTGTGAGGATCAGTTGTATCGTAGGATTCAATTGTTTGTTTTGTTCCGATGTCAGTTACCGGTGATCAAACAACGGCAGACGAGGGTGCTGACACCCGAACACAACAGTACAACACTTCCTGGTAATGAAATGATGTAACATTTAAATCAATTTAAGTTAAAGGTTGTAGAAACACTGAATCAAATTCAACGTCATCTTTTTCTGCCTAATAACAAGAATTCATGTTACGTTCTAAGGCATTCGTATTCATACTTAGTTCATAGGACGATCAAGATAGCGGCCCATATGTGACCAGCTTTACACTCGCAACGTCAATTCAACTGTATTTAATACTAGTGATTGCCCGCGGCTTCGCCTGCGTTTAAGAGAAAATTATATGACATACTAACATACATAAAACTGAAAATTCGTACCTTCATTGGAACGACAGTGGCGCCATCTGGCGAAAATTGGTCGTACCAACTTTGGAACATTCGTGGGCTCATGGACAACAACTTTGCTAAAGATCATCACTTGATCAAATGCATAGTTTACGATTCAATCCTTACTAATATCGATTAAAATAATCGATTTATTTGGTCCAAAAGATCGATTCTCCGATTAATCGATCTTAGATGGCCATCCCTAGTCCGTGGGATTTCCGAGATTAAAACTATCCTATGTCCTTTCTCAGGTCTCAGACTATCTTTGTACAAAATTTCATTAAAATCGGTTCAGTGGTTTAGGCGTGAAGAGTTACTTTCGGATCCGTAAACAGACAGACAGACAGAGTTACTTTTGGATTTAGAATATTAGTAAGGACTAGTAAGGAATAAGGATAAGGATTAATTTTATTAATGTTAGCATTGGCCACTTCAATTACTCACCATTGGTTATGTCAATTTTATACATAACAATTTCAACAAAAAATAACTACATATATTCAAATTGATGTATCCGATGCTGTCACAGACAAACCCAACCATACAATCCGAAACCCATCCTTTTTGAGTTGCGGCTTCTAAAGTACTACTTAATCAAGTGATTCTAAATTATATACTAAGTACAGTTGTTAATACGAGTTCTTACCACTTAAATTGGATCGTAACAAAATCAGATATCCGAGGGTCACGTGCCAGCCAATTTATTCAGGGTCGAACGGGCAGCCCTTAAATGTACCTCTCCAATTTATATGCTATAAAACAGGTTTATTGCTTCTGAAAGAGCATTTAAATTATCTGGTAAAAGTTCTTATTAATGCCACAATAATTGAAGTATTGTGATGAAAATTTAAGAGGAAGGTTGTAAGAATTTTAATACTAGGAGATTTCCGGTGGCACCACTGCCACACCTATTTCTGCCTAATAAAAGCAATGTTAAACGCTGCTGTGTTGCGGTTTGATCGTTGTGGTAAGGGAGACATACTTTTCCGAGGCGTTCCAGCTTAGTCCTCAGGGATAGGGGCATGTGTAGTCGACCTCTGGTAAGAATGGAATCTTATTTGAGTTTGATTTCAGATGTCCATGGGCGGTAGTAGCCAATTGCCATTAGGTGGACTGCATGGTCGTCTGCTACTCTAATATTATAAAATAAATAATAAAATATTGAAACTGAGTCCTCCACCCTGGCCATTCAAGAATCTTTCAACAATCACACAACTTTAAACACTAAAAATTCAAACGTAGTTAATATGAGAATGTTTGAAAATACGTGTCTTTTAGTAAAAGTCCTTACATTAAACATTTTCTTTTAGTTTGTTATAAATAATTTCTTCACAGAGTCTGGGTTTTATAAGCGACACTATAAGATGACGAAGTAATACAGTACCCTATCCAGGAGTTTTTACGTTTCGACAAATATGACTGTTTTGGTATTTGTTTACGTATTTGCCCATACAAATTCCAATCAGCGCCCCTAGCGGATTGTGTCAGAACTAGAAAATCGTATGGGCCAATACGTAAGCAAATACCAAAACAGTCATATTTGTCGAAACGTAAAATCTCCTGGTAAGGGTACAGATTTTTTTTAAATAGACTGTGTATAATGTCGCCGGCATTATTCCAGAACAAAGTTGTCTATTCTCTATAAAACTATTGCGCTACAAGCCAGCGATTCGTTTGTTCTTAAAGGATTAAATTCACAATTTAAACTCAGTAATTTCACGAAACGAAAGCTGTTTTCGCAAATTGTAATAAACGCGTGTAATCCTAAGAAATACGGCCGTTAAAAGTTTATCTCTTACTTGTTTTATATTACGCTAAGTCAGGGGTTCCAAACCAATAGTCCGCGGAAGCCAAACTATGGTCCGCGAATGATTTTAAGTGATGATTTGAGTAAAAATATTAGCCCTAGGATAGCCGAACTGGTGAAGAAGATGCAGGCTCATCAAACATCAAAAACATCAAACGCTTTCTACACTCACAACCCCACGCTAGGATTCCCTGTATCGTGAGTGCCATGGACACATACAGGGACAAATGCACAAACATCCAGACCCAGAAACAGAAATCTAAATTCATCATTTAAATTTCTGTCTGGCCGGGAATCGAACCCAGGACCCTCTGCGCGTCAGACCGGCATGGTGACCGCTCCGCCACGCGCCACGCTCAGTAATCACATTAGTATGAAATTACAAAATTTCATCCTAGAATATTATATTTATTTTCATGTATGTTCCTTGAGTTTTTAAAGTTTCAGTTTGTTTTTTACAGTTTATTTTTATTACATACATACATATATTAGTGGTTATCAAGAATGACGTAAAAGTCCCTTAGCAAGAAAAGGTTGGGAATCGCTGCGCTAAGTAAATAATGTGTTAAGAAAGTATTTGGAATGCGAGAACACAGTTGTGTTGGAATTCCTTTTCGACTCTACTTTTGTGAAGTAGAGCGTTCTGGCTTCAAGGTATTATAGAGCGCATATCTCATAGAAATGTGAGGCGTTTTAACTCAATCTTTATAATGAGATCTAACAGAGCGTCAGTCTAGATTATTCCCTGAATTCCTTGCCCCTTTAGCAGAATGCTTTGAGGTCATTTTTCAGACTAGTCATTTTACAGACCCTAGTATTTATCTAGATAAATACTATCTATTTATTTACTATCTGTCAGACTTTGATGACTGCATGGTATTTTGGTCGGTAATTGGTATTGGTAAATGAATGAAATTATGTGCGTATTAGAAATTAATTATCACTTGCTTAAACGGTGAAGGAAAACATCGTAAGGAAACCTGCATACCTGAGAGATTTATAAAAAATCTTAAAGGTATGTGAAGTCTACCAATTCGCACTTTGCCAGCGCGGTGTACTATGTCCTAATCATTCTGAGAGGAGACCCGTGCCCAGCAGTGGGACAGTAATGGGTTGATGATGAAATGAATGAAATAACTAGACTATTTTCTAGCGTGAAAGTGGTAGAACTCTTTGTGGTTCGACTCCGGCGTCACCACTGCCACACATATTTCTGCCTCATAGCAGCAGTGTAGGCGCAGCTGTGTTCTGTGTTTATAGGACTCTTCACACAGGACATAGTGGAGGACTACGAGTGAAAAATATTAAAACTTAAACAAATTGGCAATTAAATAATATTATTTACATTGAAATTCTGAATTATATCAATAGTTGACTAATTAACTATTAAGATTATTATATTATATTAATTCTTTAAAATAATTGACATATAATATATCATTATTTCTAATAATTATAATTGTTTCTTGTTTATATAATTATTTCTAATAATAATATATAATTAATTCTATATATAATAATAATTAAATAATAATTGACATATAATATATAATTATATATAATTATTTCTAATATATCATTAATTCTATCTTGACTATGTTACAATTGATATAATTATTACCATTAATTTAAAAATATTTGTTTAATAATGATAAAGATATTTCGGTGTTAAAAATAAAATTGTGAATATTATATTGCAATACCCTATCAGGGTGCATGCTTGCGCTATAATTAATTTGTAAGACCTATGATAATAAGCATGAACAATAAAGAATTTGAATTTGAAAAAAAATAGCGTTGTGTTCATTCCACAAAGCTCAGTTTTCTGGTAAATAATCTCAATACACGAGCTTCAGTGGCCATTAATATCAAGCGGTTAGCCGCTATTTTTATTAGAACATCAAATGGAAAAAGAGCAGGCAATTTGTAGTAAATTTTTCTCTTACGTAAATTACCGTGGAAATAGCTTCAGCTGTTCAAGGTTAGGCTGAAGGCAGACAGAAACTAGGTTTATGTATCGGTATCGTTGTATACCGTAGAAAATGTGTTACGTAAAAGTATAGTTTTTTTCCAAACAAGATTTTTTGTACACTACACCAGAAAGTATTTTGTATCAGCACTGAGATATATTTTTTTAGGTAATACACTTGCAGTATTAGCAATAATTTAGTTCGAATATGATCCTTGTTGTCTCATATTGGGCTGGATTTTTCGACATGTTGAGTTTTAAGTTGGTGAAAATCAGTCATTTAGAGTGACTTTAATCTTAATTATTGTGATAATAAAAATCAATACTACTGATTCCGATCCGGTAGGAAATATAACTGATGTAAGTTGAAAGTGGTTCACGTCCAGCGGCTACACCGAATTCTGCCTCATAACAGCAGTGTTAAGCGCTGCTGTGTTCTGGTTTGAAGGGTGTGGTAAGGGAGATATAATTTTTTCAAGACGTTTTAGCTTATTCCTCAGAGCGGCACATCTGTAGCAGACGTCAGGTAGGAATATTTAATCCTATCCAGGGCTGATTACAGATGTCCATAGGCGGCAGTAGCCACATACCATCAGGTGGACTGCATGCTCATCTGCTACTATTATATTATAAAAAAAAAAGTTTGGAAAATCCAAAAGTGCACTACTCATAATGCTCATTTAATTATGAAATATAAAAAAAAAAAAAAATACTTAAGTCGTTCAAAATTAATTGCCGAAAAAACAGCTGTAGTACGAAGAAGGTACTGCACAAGCGCCCCTGGTGGAATAAATGTACATAATATCTATAGATATACAGTCTTATAGTTTTCGTTTTTTATTAATTGCAATTAAACGACAGTGAATTAATTAATCATTCGCATTCAGTGACCTACAATCGTCGATTAAAATTTAAAAAAAAAAATTAACTCAAATGATGGATTTTTTCACAAGTTACAGTGTTTTCAGGTTTCACACATGACGGACAGGAAATATTTTTGACCTATTTTGGTGTTTTTTTCCAATTCTATTGCAGTAAATCAATTTTTAAAAAGTATGGAATTAATCTCCATTAAATTATCTCGACAATAGTATGCAAAATATCTTGATTCCGTGAACTATCAAGGCTATAATAATAAAAATAGCCGCCAAAATGAAGCGAAAAAAATTTTTCGATCGTAAAGCACTCTCTGATGCTTCGCATCATGAGTCGTGCAATTAATACACCCGTAAGCAAATATAAAATAAATCCCGAACAAATCATTCCATTTACTTTCAATGTTATTTAGAATCATAAGTAGTCTCAGAAACCTTGATAAGTAAAATAAAAAGATACTTCACCGCCTTCAAATTGAATGAAGCCACAAAAAGATGATTTTATCATTTATTTTTTGAATTCATGACCAAAAAAAAACATTTTAAAGAAAATTTACGTATTAATAACTGATACATAATAAATAAATATTTCAAACATTTTAGGGACATTTTATAATGGAGACGTGGCAACACTATTCTAAACTGTTTACACTTTCTTGTTAGCAGTGATCAATCTATATATTTTACTCATCTAAGCTCAGAAATAAGAATTTGTGGAAATCCAATAAATAAATTACAAAGGTTCGTTACTCAGGCCGGTATAATGCTCGCTTCGTTTACGGCTCTCATAACATTCGCTAATAAAAGTTTTCTCTACTTTCTGCATTATTACATTCATATGTTAGCTGAAAGTATTGGAACTATTTATTATATTTGTAAGTTTATGCCTTTGTTTCTTGAAAAAAAAATGTTTATTACATAATCTAAAGATATGCCCTTGGACGGGAAATTAAGAACTCCGCGTATCGACTCTGTAAGGTGAATAACTAAGAAATTATGTCATTATCTCAAAGACCTATCAAAATCTGTTCAGCTATTTCCAAAAACGTATGAAAACAAACTATACCACATTTTATTTTACTAAACCATATTTTATTTTGATATTTCATTATATTATGAAACATAGGAATTATATGTAAAAATAAATTAAATTGAATTTTCTGTTTGTAATTTCAAAATTAATAACAACAAAACACAAAAAAATTGTTTGTCTTTCTGCGTGTCTGCTAGCTTTGCTAGCTATTTTTTAACCGACTTCGAAAAAGGAGGAGGTTACTCAATTCGACCGTATATATTTTTTTGTTTTTTTTTTTTTTATGTTTGTTCGGCGATTTTTTCGCGATGCCGCGACCGATCGGCATGATTCATACACCATTGTATGTGGCTAGTTTCACAGGGGGTCCCATTTCGAGGAAATTTGAAAATTTTCGCCAGTTTTCCCGGAAAATTGGAAAAATCCGATTTCATATAAACTTGAATAAGTCGAGTATTTCTTAACCAATTTTAATTTTCTTTTTTTCATATGAAAGGGTGTTTCTTTGCGGTACTTTCCTACCTTAACATTAGTACGCTCTGATGATTAGAATTTAAGTTATGGGGTGGAACTCATCATCACTACCCCTGCTTTTTACATATTTTATGACAACTTACCTTCTGCCCACTCAATTCTCATGAAACTTAAAATGAACATTGAGTGTCTAGGTTATCATGATATGATGGAAAATTTGACCTTCAACTCTTCAACCCTGGTAATGCAGAAGTGCCTCCTGCCTCAACCATACAAGTTAGGCATTTGGAACTTATGGATATTTAATAAAGTCGATAAGTTGAGATATATGATGGAAAATTTGACCTTCCACTCTTCAACTCTGATAATGCAGAGGTGCCTCCTGCCTCAGCCATACAAGTTAGGCATTTGATGCTTATGAATATTCAATAAGGTTGATAGGTAGAGATGTATGATGGAAAATTTGACCTTCTACTCTTCAACTCTGATAATGCAGAAGTGCCTCCTGCCTCAACCATACAACTTAGGCATTTGGAGCTTACGAATATATGATAAGGTCTTTGAATAGAGACATATGATGGAAGATATGACCTTCAATTCTTAAATCCTGCATGCAAAGGTTCCTCCCATGTAAAGTATATAGATTAGACATTTGTTGTAATGAAGTAGCTAGACAGAGATATATGATGAAAAATTTGACCATCAACTCCTTTTTCTTTTCTTAACTTGAATTAAGGTAAATTGGACCGGTTCACTCGCAGAGTTTTACCACCTAGTTTGATTTATTTACTTATCTGTTCCTACCTAACCTAGCCAATAATTAGTATCTCATAAAGCTTCGCCTATAGTGTTTCGTATTGATTTGGTTAGGTTAGGTTGGAACATATAAGACAATATAAAACTAAGCGAAAAGGGCGCGGCAGCGCCCTGCGAGCGGGTGGGTCCAATCCGTATCTATTCAGACCTTACCTTTATTCATGATCACATTTATACAATTTTACATAATATTAATACAAACGTTAGCATATCATCACTAAAAAGTTGAAAAAAAAAAATTTTAACAAAAAAATAAAACCGACTTCTATGTCACAACAAAGTAAAAAATAATTGAAATAAATGTTGGTTTAGTACATATTTCTGAAGTCGGCGCTCATATTGGACACGCTGTTATCAAACGAAATATATTGAGCGCCGACTTCAGAAATATGTACTAAACCAACATTTATTTCAATTATTTTTTACTTTGTTGTGACATAGAAGTCGGTTTTATTTTTTTGTTAAAATTTTTTTTATAAGGAGTAATTTAGGCTACTTTTATTTTTGTAAGAGATTTAGAATTTCGCTCAAATACTTAATGAAATCTTTCATATATATTCACATTTTAAAATGCGAGTGGAACCGCGGGACGAAACTCGTTTTTCTCTCTACATATATAGATAATACAGCAATATAAAGATGTCTGATTCCTATTAGTGACGAAAAGCTCTTAATATAATTGCCGAATTGTCGACTCTGTTTTTGTTCGTAATATTTCAAGAATTGTTACGTTAATAAGATATAGACGTAACTTTGCTCCAAGTTTGGGAAAATACTCATGTTAAGTACCTACGTATAACGTAAAAGTATATTACTGTTATACGAGTAAAATAATAAATGGAGTTTTTTTATGTAGTAGAAGTATTATTATAGTACTTAGTTCTGCTTAATAACTGCAGTGTTAAGCGCTGCTGTGTTCTGGTTTGAAGGACGTAGTAAGGAAGAGATACATTTCGAGGCGTTCCAGCTTAGTAATTGGAGACTGTTTCTATTGAACTAGTAGGTAGGTAGGTAGGTAGAAAGTTGAATTTTTCACAATGCGTTTACTTCTATGGCTACTATGATCAAATAGGTACTAAAAATAAAAAATAATGAAAATTTGATGGTACGGAACCCTCCTAGTGCGAGTTCGACTCGCACTCTGCCATGTTTTTAGAAGCTGTTTCCATTAATTTATTTCTTAGCCATAAGCTATGGCATCCACTAACACGAAAAGATAAATACAGAAATAATTTGTGTAAGTGATTCAAAACTCAGTTAGACTAGTAAGAAGAGGTACAGTCAGCAGCGAATTTGCGAAAGAATGTTGAAACGTTTGCCAAACGCTGCTGCAGAAAAGCGTCGTTCAATATAACAGGTATTTTTAGCGGATAGCGATTCGCTTGAGACCACAGTTTTTTTTGTTTGTATAAAGTACCAAGTGACTAATAGGTACTTTATATTAATTACGATGTAGCCAAATTTATGACTAATGAGTAATTCTACGCTAACTGCTAAATAATCATATAATGAAGGTGGCGTCCTCTGACACTGCAATTCTTTGTTTTAACACAAGGGCTAATTAACTCGCTTAAGACCGCAGTGATTAAAAATACTTTTTATGTCATATAAGGATTTTTATCATCTTTTTCAAGGATTATGAATTAAATATTTTCAGGGTAATCAGTATGTGTCTATAAAATTATAATAATAATTGTAAATGCATATTATAGTACAGCCACTTCAACCAGACGTCATCGTCGTCAAATCATTACTATCCTACTGTTGGGCACGGGTTTTTCACTAAGTAAGATAGGCTAACACCATAGTTTACCGCGTTAGTCAAGTTTCAATTATTGTTAGATTTCGCACACTATTGACAACATTTTTAACAAGTCGTTTAGGATCCCCGTCGCTGTATTCTTTCTCCGTCACCGTTAAAAAACTGATAAATAATTATTTTTTAATGTACACTTTAAGATCCGAGACTCAAAGGATTCGAACCTCAAATTAAGGGGTCGAGTTTCTAATAATTGGATATCACTGTTTTTATAGCCCAAACAATTTAACCAAGATAACATGCCAGAACTCTTAAAATTCAGTTTGATTTTTACAGTTTATTTTTATTACATACATACATATATTAGTGGTTATCAAGAATGACGTAAAAGTCCCTTAGCAAGAAAAGGTTGGGAATCGCTGCGCTAAGTAAATATTGTGTTAAGAAAGTATTTGGGATGCGAGAACACAGTTGTGTGGAATTTCTTTTCGACTCTACTTTTGTGAAGTAGAGCGTTCTGGCTTCAAGGTATTATAGAGCGCATATCTCATAGAAATGTGAGGCGTTCTAACTCAATCTGTATAATGAGATCTAACGGAGCGTCAATCTAGATTTTTCCTGTAATTCCTTGCCCTTTTAGCAGAATGCTTTGAGGTCATTTTTCAGACTAGTCAATTTACAGACCCTAGTATATATCTAGATAAATACTATCTATTTATTTACTATCTATCAGACTTTAATGACTGCTATCTATCAGACTATCTATTAGACTTTAATGACTGCATGGTATTTTGGTCTGTAATTGGTATTGGTAAATGAATAATAATAATAATAATAATAACATTTATTTGCAGAAATAAGGTACAATTTAGATGGCATATTTCATGTATACAAGTCCTCTTATTTTACCTAATGAGGCATGCAAATTACAATAGCATACGTAATATGTAATTATTACGTACAAGTCACTATGATCAAAAAGTTAATAGTATTAAGATAGATATGAATGATATAACTAGACTATTTTCTAGCGTGAAGGTGGTAGAACTCTTTGTGGTTCGACTCCGGCGTCACCACTGCCACACCTATTTCTGTCTCATAGCAGCAGTGTAGGCGCAGCTGTGTTCTGTGTTTATAGGACTCTTCACACAGGACATAGTGTAGGACTATGAGTGAAAATTATTAAATCTTAACCAAATTGGCAATTAAATAATATTATTTACATTGAGATTCTGAACTATATCAATAGTTGACTAATTAACTATTGTGATTATTACATTATATTAATACTTTAAAATAATTGACATTGTATAATTAATTCTATCTTGACTATGTTACAATTGATATAATTATTACCAGCAATTTAAAAATATTTGTTTAATAATGATAAAGATATTTTGGTGTTAAAAATAAAATTGTGAATATTATATTGCAATACCCTATCAGGGTGCATGCTTGCACTATAATTAATTTGTAAGACCTATGATAATACGCATGAACAATAAAGAATTTGAATTTGAAAAAAATAGCGTTGTGTTCATTCCACAAAAAGCTCAGTTTTCTGGTAAATAATCTCAATACATGAGCTTCAGTGGCCATTAATATCAAGCGCTTAGCCGCTATTTTTATTAGAACATCAAATGGAAAAAGAGCAGGCAATTTGTAGTAAATTTTTCTCTTGCGTAAATTACCGTGGAAATAGCTTCAGCTGTTCAAGGTTAGGCTGAAGGCAGACAGAAACTAGGTTTATGTATCAGTATCGCTGTATACCGTAGAAAATGTGTTACGTAAAAGTATAGTATTTTTCCAAACAAGATTTTTTGTACACTACACCAGAAAGTATTTTGTATCTGCACTGAGATATATTTTTTTAGGTAATACACTTGCAGTTTTAGCAATAATTTACTTCGAATATGATCCTTGTTGTCTCATATTGGGCTGGATTTTTCGACATGTTGAGTTACTTAAGTTGGTGAAAATCAGTCATTTAGTGTTAAGCGCTGCTGTGTTCTGGTTTGAAGGGTGTGGTAAGGGAGATATAATTTTTTCAAGACGTTCTAGCTTATTCCTCAGAGCGGCACATCTGTAGCAGACGTCAGGTAGGAATATCTAATCCTATCCAGGGCTGATTACAGATAGATCCATAGGCGGCAGTAGCCACATACCATCAGGTGGACTGCATGCTCATCTGCTACTATTATATTATAAAAAAAAAATTAATACACCCGTAAGCAAATATAAAATAAATCCCGAACAAATCATTCCATTTACTTTCAATGTTATTTAGAATCATAAGTAGTCTCAGAAACCTTGATAAGTAAAATAAAAAGATACTTCACCGCCTTCAAATTGAATGAAGCCACAAAAAGATGATTTTATCATTTATTTTTTGAATTCATGACCAAAAAAAAAACATTTTAGAGAAAATTTACGTATTAATAACTAATAAATTAATACATAATAAATAAATATTTCAAACATTTTAGGGACATTTTATAATGGAGACGTGGCAACACTATTCTAAACTGTTTACACTTTCTTGTTAGGAGTGATCAATCTATATATTTTACTCATCTAAGCTCAGAAATAAGAATTTGTGGAAATCCAATAAATAAATTACAAAGGTTCGTTACTCAGGCCGGTATAATGCTCGCTTCGTTTACGGCTCTCATAACATTCGCTAATAAAAGTTTTCTCTACTTTCTGCATTATTACATTCATATGTTAGCTGAAAGTATTGGAACTATTTATTATATCTGTAAGTTTATGCCTTTGTTTTTTAAAAAAAATATTACATCTAAAATGTGTCCTTGGACGGGATTCGAATCCAGAACTCCGCGTATCGACTCTGTAAGGTGAATAACTAAGAAATGTTGTCTCAAAGGCCTATCAAAATCAGTTCAGCTATTTCTAAAAACGTATGAAATCAAACTATACAAAATTTGAAATTAAAAAAATGAAAACCACATTTTATTTTGATATTTCATAATATGAAACATAGGAATTATGTATAACAATAAATTGGAAATTTGTTTGTAATATCAAAATTAATAACATTAATAAAAACAAAACAACCACAAAAATGTTTGTTTGTCTTTCTGTCCGTCTGTTTTGCTAGCTGATTTTATAAGGAGTAATTTAGGCTACTTTTATTTTTGAAAGAGATTTAGGGTTCCGCTCAAAAAACCCCATGAAATCTCCCAAGTATTCACATTTTTAAACGCGAGTGGACCCGCGGAACAAAACTCGTTTCTCTCTCTTCACATATAGATAATACAGCAATATAAAGATGTCTGATTCCTATTAGTGACGAAAGCTCTTAATATAATTGCCGAATTGTCGACTCTGTTTTTGTTCGCAATATTTCAAGAATTGTTACGTTAATAAGATGTAGACGTAACTTTGCTCCAAGTTTGGGAAAATTCTTATGTTAAGTACCTACGTATAACGTAAAAGTATATTACTGTTATACGAGTAAAATAATAAATGGAGTTTTTTTATGTGGTAGAAGTATTTAAAGGTGTTAGAACCTTCTGTGGTTCGACTTCGGCGGCACCACCGCCACACCTAGTTCTGCTTTATAACTGCAGTATAAAGCGTTGCTGTGTTCTGGTTTGAAGGGCGTAGTAATGAAGAAATACTTTTTCGAGGCGTTCCAGCTTAGTAATTAGAGGATAGCAGAATATAATTCGGCGTTTTTCACTTTTTCTATTCAACTAGTAGGTATACAGTTAAATTATTCACAATGCGTTTACTTCTATGGCTGCTATGATCAAATAGGTACTAAAAAAAAATAATGAAAATTTGATGGTACGGAACCCTCCTTGTGCGAGTTCGACTCGCTCTCTGCCATTTTTTTAGAAGTTGTCTCCATTAATTTGTATTTTGGATAAGCTATGGCGTTCACTTAACACGAAAAGATAAATACAGACATAATTTGTGTAAGTGATTCAAAATTAAGTTAGACTAGTAAGAGGAGGTACAGTCAGCAGCGAATTTGCGAAAGAATGTTGAAACGTTTGCCAAACGCTGCTGCAGAAAAGCGTTGTTCAATATAACAGGTATTTTTAGCGGATAGCCATTCGCTTGAGACCACAGTTTTTTTTGTTTGTATAAAGTACCAAGTGAGTAATAGGTACTTTATATTAATTACGATCTAGCCTAATTTATGACTAACTTAAACTGCATTATTTTGCATTAACTAATCCGGGCTAAACAAAAAAAAAAAACAAAAAACTTAAACTGCTAAATAATCATATAATGAAGGTGGCGTCCTCTGACACTGCACTTCTTTGTTTTAACACAAGGGCTAATTAACTCGCTTAAGACCGCAGTGATTAAAAATACTTTTTATGTCATATAAGGATTTATATCATCTTTTTTAAGGATTATAAGTACATATCAATTAAATGTTTTCAGGGTAATCAGTATGTGTCTATAAAATTATAATAATAATTGTAAATGCATATTATAGTACAGCCACTTCAACCAGACGTCATCGTCGTCAAATCATTACTCTCCTACTGTTGGGCACGGGTTTTTCACTAAGTAAGATAGGCTAACACCATAGTTTACCGCGTTAGTCAAGTGTCAATTATTGTTAGATTTCACACACTATTGAGAACATTTTTAACAAGTCGTTTAGGATTCCCGTCGCTGTATTCTTTCTCCGTCACCGTTAAAAAACTGATAAATAATTATTTTTTAATGTACACTTTAAGATCCGAGACCCAAAGGATTCGAACTTTGGAACCTCAAATTAAGGGGTCGAGTTTTTTAATCATTGGATATCACTATTTTTATAGTCCAAACAATTTAATCAAAGTAACATGCCAGAACTCTTAAAATTAAGTTGTTAAAGTTAAGTTGAAATCACCCAAAGCTTCCCCGCTAATCGCTGTTAAATCGCTCTCCTTTGAACACATCTCACTGATAATGTAATTTGGAGGCTCTTACGCTCGGCTAATATCCATTGAATAAATTAATATGGCTTAATACTGCCGCTACTTTATCAGGCAAAATTACTTTTTAATTAAGGTAATTGCTGAGAATGGCGTGCCTTTCTTGTCATGGGTAATTTTATAACAATGTCCTAATTTTCCTAATTTTACTATTATACGTAATATGTATCGTTGCATTAATGTTATTAATTAGAAATTAATTATTACTAGCTTGAACGAATGGAACTCTACATACGTCAGAATCCAAAAAAGTTCTGAAAGTGTGCAACGACCATCAATTGGCACTTGTCAGCGTTGGACTGTGGCCTAACCTGCTCACTCTGTTAGGAGACATGTGCCCTAGCTCGAACCGCCCGGCTAGCGACCCCGGGAAGGACAGCGGTATGTGTGGTCGCATTCCGTCGTATACACCAGACCGTGTGTTAATACAATCTCACCTGGGCGGAGCCCGACGGGACAGTGCGCTGAGAGGACTCCAGTTGCGTTCCTTTGGAGATCCCGGAGTCCAGAAAAACAATAAAAAAAAGGAGACGCGTGCCCAGTAGTGGGATAGTATTGGGTTGAGAAGAAATATTATTAATTATAAGCTGATAGAATTCTTAGTTCGATTCTGTAAGCGCCACCGTCATTCCTATTTCGGTTTTATCAGAGGAGTGTAGCCTGTGTACCTAATGTGTTTGAATGGTGTGCTAAGGTTAAAACAATTATACGAGGCACTCCAACTTAGTTCTGATGAGTAGCAAAACTATCTTCGATCTAATCCACTTAATAATGTCTGTTATTAATACTTAATCTATCCAATTTTCGCGTACCAAAGATCAACATTTGTAAATGTCTAGTATGAAGTATGTCGACTTTGTAGACAAAACATTCCATAGACTCATTAAACGAGCATTAGTCTGTAGACATTTTCTGCTTACTAGACATTATCAAATCACAATCTTTGGCAACAAATAGATAGATCGAATATTAATAACCGTATAAGTATAGTTACATATCCATAGATAGAGGATTGCCTTTCCGGTTTCCCGGCACGAATAAAATGTGGAAATAAATAAGCGATCCATATAATCAGCAGTTATTGAGGACGAAGCAGATCAAATTGAGATAACCATTGAGCGGCCGAAGCCTATTTACGTGTATTGTTTTACAATATCACCCTGATAGGGTTGCCATTTGACATATTTTTGGACTTAAATGAATATTATTACGGCTACATTCTTTTATTCCATAAAAATTGAACACATTCATAATTTTGCTTTTTTGATTATTTTTATTTACATTGTCTCATTGCCAGATAGAGACTTTGCCACTTTGAGATGATTGCTTTAAAAGTCAGTTGGCATACAGAACCTTTTAAATAAAACAAAAGAATTGCTTCACGTTAGGTAAAGGGTACACATTTGCCCGGTTGAATTATCTGGTTCCACAACCTTTCAAATTACTACTTCTGGTTCACTCTACATTCTCTTTTAAAATGAACCCCTAAGGGGCTCTAATGCACTGGTATAAAATTAATTTATTACTTGTGAGATGAACAATAATATAATCAAAATTATCCGAAAAGACCCGCTATAGGGATATAGATCAATATAAATAAATATATACGCGACGAATAGATAAACTCTCTTCCTTTGGAAAGTCGGTTAATAAAATACCTTTTAAACACTTCACAAAATATGAGCTGTAGACAACCCTAGTAGCAAATCCCTTCCCAAACAGCCCGTAAATACGGGTCAGTAGCTACCTGTTGATGGCCTCAAATCCGACGGTACGCCTCGTCTCTGAGGAGTCGTTTTGAAAACTACGGTGCATCAACGTCTTTTCCACGCTCAACCGTTTTGAAGATGATAGAACCCTTCGCGGTTGCCTAGTTACAGCAGTGTTAAGCGATGTGGAAAGGGAGTTATACTTATTTCTGGCTAATAACAGCAGTGATAAGCGATGCTGTGTTCTGGTTTGAAGGGTATGGTAAGGGATTCCCGCATTCCAACAGCATTAAGGCGTTCTAGCTTAGTTCTCAAGCCGACCTCGGGTTCTGGGATTCTCACAGATTGGGTTGATCACAGATATCCATGGGCGGCAGTAGGCACTTACCATCAGGTGGAATCCACGCTCGTCTGCTACTCCTATACAGATATAGTATAGATACAGATTACTTCCCGTAGACAGACGCTATGCTTTAAATAAAGGCTTAGAATTCCATTCAATTGAGATCTCTAATAAAATTAAAAAATCCATAGCTTTGCAATGAAAGCGTACAATGGGTAAGATTAAAAAGTACATATCAGTCGTCTATGTCGTCTGTTTGCCCGCCGTCTGTCCTCACTGGCCTTTATTGAATCCTTCAATTCAAATATTGGTTTCGAAAGTAGATATTGAGATTTTTTTGAATTCGCTATTTCATATCCAGTCTTCTGGTTTTGTTTCAATATTCTTGGCACTTCGAACTTAGAATACAGAGGAACCATTGTTACAGCTACTTCTGTTATAATAAAATTGTTAAGCGCTGTTGAATTTTGATTGGGATGTAATAAGGCTGGCTATACTACTTAAGGCTGACTATAGACGCATTTCATCGTAGTCCACAACACTTTTGACAGCGATTTCAAACGCGTAAATCATAACATAAACTTTACCCCCTATTTTACCCCCTTAGGGTTGATTATCAAAATGACAAAGTAGACGTTTTATTATTTGTCACCAGAAATCTAAATACTAAGATTTATAGAGCTTGTTTCAAAATAAGCGAAAAACTGTATAAGCTTTCGACCCCTGTATAAGCTTCTTAGGGGTGAAATATGAAAAAAAATACTTAGTGGATAACCTAGATCCTAAAATGACATTTTTGTCCAAATTCCACGCTTCTGCTTTTAGTTGTTTAGGCTCAATGATAATAAATCAGTCAGAGGAAAGTTTTTTAAAAGTAAGAATAAATAATGTTTTGGTTAATAAAAAATGTAATTCAAAATTGCAGCTTTTATCTCATCTCACTCGTACATTACAGAAAACGAGAGGTAAACAGATGTTGCAATTTCGAAACCAACATTTTTCGGCCTAGTTTTATATAAAGATATAATAGCAGTAGTAATCAGTTTAATACTGATTACATTTTGTCGCGCGGCGTTAAATCTGGCTCCGAGCGCTGCGACAACGTCCCCTAATGAATAAAATTCAAGGGATGCGAGCAAATGCGTGAATTATTTTACTGTACCATTATTTTTGCAAGTTTATTGAAATATAGCGAATTTAAAAGAAATTTCATTGATAAAGTTATACAGTGAATTCAGGAGGAATTTGATAGATCTAATTGATTAATATTTAAAATTATGTTTGTGTTAATATTGAAGGGAATTTGAAGCAGTCATGGACATAGCCAACTCCGTACATAACAGAAGTTCTACTAAAAGTCGATGCGTAGCCACGCCTGAGGACTAAGATGGCCGCCTCGTAATTATTATCTAATTCAGTCAGCCTCCACACTCATCTACCGAAAGAACTGCTTCAGTCGAAAATGATAGCTCTACCACCATTCAGTGTGTGCTAGTGTCTCTTATCTGTGCTGCTATGTATACAGTAGTTATAAATATGTCAATTATTACACAATCATTGTATAAGAGAACACTTTTGCTTGCCACATCACTCTTCGGAGATGCACCGTCTGTCGGTGAAAATAAACAGTTATTTCTATGTTCCCCCGTATGCCTATACAAAATAAATTACACTTCATATTCACTGTGTATTAGAGGAACTAACAATTTTTCAGCTTATACAATGTGATAAGTGATGGTGTTATCAGCCCTGACAGAAGGTCCATTCATTAGCCCGGGGACGTTTAGGGCCGGTCCTTGCCGGAAGATTTAATACGCTCCGGAAAATAACATGATTGTAATCGCTATAAGAACTGACTTACAATATGTATGTATGTATAAAGTTGTGTTGTTTTTACCCGACTGAGGAGAGAGGAGAAATGTGTGTGAAATCGTATGTGTGTATGTAAGCATATATCTGTGTAGTGTAGGGTATAGATGTTTTGGACCCATATTCTTGGCCTGTACCCTTACCATGAGTTTTTACGTTTTGACAAATATGACTGTTTTGGTATGTGTTTACGTATTTGCCCATACACATTCCAATCAGCGCCCCTATCGGATTGTATCAGAACCATAGTGTCAGTAACGTAACATTAAATGTCTAAATTGACATAATAGCGCTTTATGTTTTGTCTCACTTTTTTGCGAACATGTGAGGCAGACAAAAAGACCTGAGCACTTACTTATTGTTACGTTTACTCAGTCTCATCCCACAAAATTGTGGGATGTTTTGAAAACTCATGGTAAGGGTACTGGTACCGACTAAAAACCACCTCTCGCGTCTGCCTTCATTGCTCCCCGTGGGATCACCGCTAAGTATGCAGTGTGTATGCATGTCTCATGTGTCATTCTTTAGGTCGTCCTGCTGTTAAACGGCTTGATGGATTTTAACATATAAGGTGTTGTTGGATTCGTTTAAATTGTGGTAGTGGCATACGCTATATTTTTAGCAACCAAGTGTTTTATAAGTTTTTCATAAGAATACGTTTAAAGAATTCAGTTTTCCCTTAAGACTCTTAGGTCATTTATGAGAAAAATACTAAATATTATAATAAAATGTGTATACGCGCGTGTGTATGTAAGTGCTTGTATGTATGTGTGAGAGAGGTATTGAAGAAGAAAGTAATACAATATTATAAAGTGGCCGCCTCCGCCCATAGACATCTGCGATTAGTTTCGAATAGAACAGGGGTTTTATTTGCACAGATGCGTTGTGGCCCTCTAGGGGAGTGTTGTACATAAATGATGTTAAATGGAAAACGCTTAGCTCCCTTTAGCTATGTGTATGAGGTGATTGCATGTATGGTTTGTTAATTTTTTCTTTAAATTTTAGAGTAAGTAATTTAGCTTAATGAAATCTGAAAGTCGATTGTATGTTTTATTTAAGTAACTCAATATATATTGTAATGCTTTACAATAATAATATATGTTTTCGTTTGTTTCAGGTAAGTTAACGAAGTCGAGCTGCTGAAGACCAAACTTCTTTGCCATAGGCATATCTAGGTCTTTTTTATTGCTTAACCTAACGATTAGGCAGACGTACTATTTGATGGAAAGTAGTCAACGCCGCCTATGGACATTTGCAACACCAGTGGAGTCGCCAATGCATCGCCGGCTTTGTATGAGAGCTCTTTTTGCACCTTTTTTTGAAGAGCCCCATGTCATAGCGCTTCGGGAATACCTCAGGAGGAAGCTCATTCTACATCTTACACGTCCGCGGCAAGAATGACGCTGCTCGGTCTTATGAGTAATATGGATTAATGAATAGGTATATTTTCTATTGTATTAGAATACTTTAGCGTAATTATAATATAGATGGAGCAAAGGATAATGCAGCCCACTATGGTAAGTGGCTACTATCTTCCGTGAACATCTGTAGTAATCAATCTCAAAGTCCTCTCTGAGGTCCGTCATATATGCGTTACTACCCTTACTAGGTACATCCTTCAAACCGGAACACATCAGCATTTACAATATCTGTTTCAGGTATAAATAGCTGTGATGTTAAGCAGTGATAGCCTAGTGGTTAAGAAACTCGGCCTCTCGATCGAGGGGTCCGAGGTTCAATTCCCAGGCACCTCTGATTTTTCAAAGTTATGCGCGTATTAGAAATTAATTATCACTTGTTAAACGGTGAAAGAAAACATCGTGAGGAAACCTGCATACCAGAGAGATTTATAAAAAAAAAAACTCAAAGGTATGTGAAGTCTACCAATACGCACTTGGCCAGCGCGATGGACTATGGCCTAATCCTTCTCATTAAGAGAGGAGACCCGTGCCCAGCAGTGGGACAGTAATGGGTGGATGAGCTGTGATGTTGATGCCTCCGGAGTCGAACCAAAGAGGACTCTGCCACTTTACAAACTCACTAACTTACTCTACTGCAACATTACAACGCAGACAGTTACGGGTCGTAAAGCTAGTTACGCAATAATTTATTATATAAACAGAGGACATGAAAGTTCTAAAACCAAAATGTAAATTTATCGCAAATACACTGACCGTTACTGGGCATAACTTTACATTTTAATCCCACTGGGTGCGTTTATATACAAACAGTTTTTTTTAATTGAATATCATTTTTTGATTGGAATAAATGTATAACTCAGATTTTATTGACTTACTGCCTCTTCTATATATTGACGTAACACACTGCGGGTTCCATATTCGATTCCCGGTCGGGAAGAATCTAAATATGTGTTTCCTAATATGCGTTTAGTTTTTTGTATACTTATATGTACATTATGTAGGTAAATATTTTTATAAGTGTTTCATTTCACGTTTAAACAAAAAAACCAGTGATAGCCTAGTGGTAAAGAGACTCAGCCTCTCGATCGACGGGTCCGTGGTTCAAATCCCAATCCTCTGATTTTTAGAAATTCGCATAATGCCGTAATTAGAAATTAATTATTACTTGCTAAACGGTGAAGGAAAACATCGTGAGGAAAACTGATTACCTGTGAGACATAAAAAAAATCTCAAAGGTATGTGAAGTCTACCAATACGCACTTGGTCAGCGCGGTGGACTATTGCCTAATCCTTCTCATTAGAAGACCCGTGCCCAGCAGTGGGACAGTAATGGGTTGTTGTTGTTGATGATGATGATGATAGTAAGTCATAACAGAAAAGTAAGGTGAACCTCATTTTTAGGTCAAAAATGTTTTTTTTTGTTGTTCACTTGATTCAACTTTGAAGGAAAACATAAAAACTATATGACCAAAGCTTTAAGTGAGCAGGGTGTTTATGCGAATCGGCATCCCCATAAAGTACCCTTACGAACCCTACCGCAAATAACCAAACCGTTCACCCTCCAACCTACTACTCCAACTACCAACTACTCCAACTACCAACGTAGAAGGTGGTAGAACCCTTTGTGGTTCGACTCCGGCGGCACCACCGCCACACCTATTTCTGCCTAATAACAGCAGTGTTAAGCGCTGCTGTGTTCCGTTTTGAAGGGTGTGGTAAGGGAGACATACTTTTCCGAGGCATTCCAGCTTAGTCCTCAGGGGTAGCGGCGCATCTGTCGCCGACCTCAGGTAGGAATATCTAACCCTATCTGGGATTGATCACAGATGTCCATGGGCGGCAGTAGCCACTTACCATCAGGTGGACTGCATGCTCGTCTGTTACTCCTATATTATAAAAAAAAAAAAAAAAAAAAAAAAAACCCTCGAATTAAAACAACCCTACGCCCTTACGACCCTCGCACAATTCACTCCACAATTACGCAGATGTCATCATTTCGTGAAATAAATTAAGAGTTATCTATCAACATCAACACTTTATTCTGATTTCCTCAGATTGATACTGGTTTACCATTGTTAGCGAGCAAGTACTTGATGTATTTAAGAAGATTACAGATTATATTTATTATTACATAGGTAAGATTATATGAGTGTAGAAGGTGGTAGAATCCTTTGTAATTTGACTTCGGAGGCACCGCCTTTTCCTGCCTAATAGCAGTGTTAAGCGCTGCTGTCTTCAGTACTCTTACCATGACTTTTTACGTGATATCAAATATGACTGTTTTGGTATTTGTTTACGTAATATTGCAATTGCAATTAGTGCCCCTAGTGGATTACATCAGAACTATAGTGTCAGTAACATAACATTAAATGTCTAAATTGACAAAATGGCGCTTTATGTTTTGCCTGTCTTTTTTTTCCAAAAATGTAGACAAAAAGTTCATCGTTACTTGAGCACTTACTTATTGTTACGTTTACTCAATCTACTGAAGCAAACGGAACAGAATAATGGATTAAGTAAACGTAATTATTAGTAATTAATAGTATTTGTTTGAACACATGCTATTTTGAATTTAAGACTGCACTGTAAAACGTTGTTCTGATTTGAAGGGTATAAGGGGGCGACAATTACATGCGTTCTAACTTAATTCTCTAGGGAAACAGCACATTTATGGCTGACCGCAGATTAGCTAGGACTTCTATTTTATTCGAGTTTTCTTGCAGCTGCCTATGTAGGTAAATTCCTATATACTCGTTTGCTATTTTATTTCGTTTAAAAAAATAAATTACAAAGCTATAAATAAATAATAGTTAAAAAAAACTAAAAAATACGCTTTTATAAAAAAATCGACCAAAAAATGAAAAATAAATAATAGTTTAAAAAAACTAAAAAAATACACTTTTTATAGAAAATCCAACTAAAAAATAGAAAATAACTTTTTTAAAATTTGAATTAAGAATAGTGTAAATAAGATAAAAATATTTTTTAATGTAAAAAAAGCGTGGGGTGCATGGTGTCAATAGTTATAAATATTTTATTGATAGATATTGAGTAGAAGGATTATCATTTTGATAATATCTTAAAAAGCACAAGGTGCAGATGTTGAAGTGCTGAATGAATAAGGATGATGAGACACCGCTTCATGATGCTATTAACAACGGACACGTCGAAGTTGAGGTCAGGTCAGGTCAAGTCAGGTCAGGTCAGGTCAGGTCAGGTCAGGTCAGGTCAGGTCAGGTCAGGTCAAGGTCAGGTCAGGTCAGGTCAGGTCAGGTCAGGTCAAGGTCAGGTCAGGTCAGGTCAGGTCAGGTCAGGTCAGGTCAGGTCAGGTCAGGTCAGGTCAGGTTAGGTTAGGTTAGGTGATCGGCGCGCCTGGTAGATTCCTTTATTGGTCTTAACGCAGACCTTCCGGGTCTCAGGAAAACAAAAATCGCTGATCCTGATTATCCTAGTAAGGATAACGGGTCAGAATGTTTAAAATATTGAATTGTCATCGGTCCTTAATAAGTATGCCAAATTTCAAGTTAATCCGACGTTTTGAAGGGGGTTAAAATCATGTTCAAAGATTCCGTTACATACTAACATACATACGTCTGAAGCTAATAAAAGCGTATTAAAAAGAGATTCGATGCAAGACGTACTGTCTGAACTCTGAGTACTGTCTAATAAAAAAAGTTGAAAAGGAGGAGGTCCTCATACAAGCAACCGGTGTTTTTAGCTACTTTTCATACTATACCGTAGTTTAATTTCGTCATCATGAACCCATTACTGTCCCATTGCTAGGCACGGGTCTCTCCTCAGATTGAGAAGGATTAGTCCATAATCCAACGCGCTGGCCAAGTGGGTATTTGTAAACTTCACATACCTTTGAGATTTTTTTTTATAAATCTCTCAGGTATGCAGTTTTCCTCACAATGTTTTCCTTCACCGTTTGTAATGAATGAACTTAGTTTCGTATTATACAGTAATGAAATGAAGTATCTATCGTAATATTAAGAGAGTTTGTATTTTCACCTCTTGCCCCACACTACTTATAATCTATACTCATATAAATAAATATAAGAACGAAGCAAAAACGCAACTTATATAAAATCACAGACAGACACTTTTTTATTTATATTCCTATATTATTCCCTTAGGATCGGTCGGGTTCAGCGGACAATCGATATCGAGACCGTTCTTCCCGGAACAAGCGGCTGTAATAATCCCGACTTAGCTCTCCCTCGGGATAGGGTCGCTATGGTAACGGGAATAAATTTCGGGATTATAGATTTGAATAAGACATTGTCGTCGGATTTATCAGAAAGTGTATTATGAGAGACATGTATTAAGTTGAAGGATTGAGACTATGGCAGTAGTCAGCCTATTACTGTCCCAGAGTTAACCAATAGTCTCTTCTTAGAATGAGCAGGATATTGCAATAGTATATTGGGTAGGCTAAGTGTATATCTCATATTGGACACGTTGTTTACGCCGTTATCCAACGAAATATAATGAGCGCGGACTTTAGAACTAAAGCAACATTTATTTGAATTATTTTTTACTTTGTAACATAGAAGTCGGTTGTATTTTTTATGTTAAATTTCTTTTTGAGATTTGTCGATTTTGCCAAGTTTTTCTTCGTCGTTAACGTAAGCGGTAATTAAATTCTAATAACTACATTACTATCTACGCTCATAACAAGTTATTCTTCTTTGGTGTAATTTGTAATTGTATTCATAGCGCATCATATCATAATATCATGTCTATAAGTCGATAATAATTGATTATTCTTATAATAACGTTCCAATGTAACAGATTCCGTTACACAAATCGTTTCACAAGTACCCTTTTAATCAAGACGCGCCTAAAAACCACAAAAAATACAACAGTACTAATAAACCAGCAAAACCCATTTTTTTTTTTTTTTTTTTTTTTTTTTTGTTTACGAGGGGGAAACCTTCAAAAGGTACCCGGTGCCGTGGGAGCGACACAGGGTTATGTGGGATTTTTACCGCACTAAAACCCCCCCGGTGGCCTTCCTCTACGTTGCCAAGAGGACTCCGGGATCTCCTACGGAACGCAACCGGAGTCCTCTGAACGCGTCGCCCCTTCGGGCTCCACCCAGGTAAGCTCCAGGACTCGCCACACCGTCCGGTGTTTACGACGGTATGCGACCACACACACCGCCGTCCTTCCCGGAGTTGCTTACCGGGCGGCTCGACCTCCCAATCTTGCCACCCGCAACCCCGGAAGCCCCCTTTTAGTCGCCTCTTACGACAGGCAGGGGATACCGTAGCCCTATTCTAGTCCCGGGACTACAGGGACACCGCGCCGGGAGGCGCTATCTGCGCCTTCGGCGCCTCCTTCTCCGCGCGGGATCGGCGCGCTCCCTGGCCCGTTCGGCGTCCTCCTTGGTGAGCATAACGCGCTCGCAGAATGCAACCACGCTATCCCACGCCTCGCCAGAACGGACCATTGCCGCGACGACAGCCTCCGGGGAGAGGTCTGGTCCTATCCGTTGCACCAGGATCCGCCGCTCGGACTGCCACGCTGGACAGTGCTCGAGCGTGTGCTGCGCGGAATCCTGGGCATGCCCGCAGTGGTGGCACTGCGCTGTCGCTTCCCTGCCTATTCTATGCAGATACTCACCGAAGCAGCCATGTCCGGTGAGCATCTGTGTCAGCCGGTAGGTGACGCATTTCCTCCTTTTGAGCCATGCTCGGAAGTTGGGCAGTACTGCACGGACTACACGTTGGCGTGCGCCCCGTGGCTCCTGTAGCCGCTCACGCCAGCGTCTTAACGCGCGCCAGCTGGCTCTCGTCCGAAGCATTTTAACCGTCTGAGGATCAGCCCTCTGGCGGAGACCGCGGATCTTAAAGAAGATCTCTGCGGTCATATCCGCCAGAATGTCCAGGGGCGGGAACCGCCCCAGGAGTGTAGCCGCCTCGTACGATATTGTACGGTACCCACGCGCGACTCTGATCGCGATCAAACGCTGCGCGGCATTCAATTTGGCCGCGCGGCGCCGGCAGCCCGACAGTCTTTGCGACCATACGGGTGCACCGTAGAGCGCGACAGAGTGCACGACACCTGCGTAGAGGCGACGGACTTCCTCCTTCGGTCCCCCGAGATTAGGCAGCAGTCTATGCAACGCACCCGCTACCTTATGAATCCGGGGGACGAGACGGCTAAAATGCTCGTCGAAATTCCAGCGGCTATCCAACACTAGCCCGAGATACTTTAAGTATCTGCCCACTTCAATGACTGCGTCACCTACCCGCACTGACATGCAGGGTGGTCTCACATTCGGCCTTAGGCCGTGGAACCACAGCGCTTCGGTCTTGCTCGATGCTATGCGAAGACCCAAGGCGTTTATTTGGTCAACAACGCGTGCCACTCCCAGTTCGGCTAACCTCGCCGTCCTTTCATAGGACTCTCCCTCCGCCAGGACCAAGGTGTCGTCTGCGTAGCAAACGATGGTGACTCCTACAGGAAGCGCTGTGCGCAGCACTATATCGTATGCGAGGTTCCAAAGCAGTGGCCCTAATACTGACCCCTGCGGAACTCCGCACACGACGCCCCTTTCATGGACTCTTCCGTATCGGCCCGGATAGATGACGTTCCTGTCCGACAGATAGGCCGCCAAAACGTTTCGCAAATAGGGAGGCACCTGATGATGTACGAGGGCCTCCCTTATCGCTTTCCAGGGCAGAGAGTTAAAGGCATTAACTATGTCAAGACTTATTGCCAAGACTACTCTGCCTCTGGAAAAAGCCCTCTCCGTGAGCGCTCGGACGCGAAGAACGGCGTCTATTGTCGAGCGCCCAACGCGGAAACCGAACTGATTGTCGGACAGGTCCGGGCCAATGCACGATAGATGTCTGCTGACGCGAACGGCAATTATCCGCTCGAAGATCTTTCCTGCCTCATTCAGCAGACATATCGGCCTGTAGGACGCTGGTGAGTCCATGGGGCGACCCGCCTTGTGTAGGAGCACCATCTTCGCTACCCTCCATTGCGCAGGGAACTTCCCAAAACGAAGGCAGTTGCTAAAGAGGCGCCGCAATCTTTCCCCCAACACGGGCAACGCAACTACCCAAGCCTGACCTGGGATTCCGTCTGGGCCTGGGGCAGTGTTTTTCGCGGCCAGCCGTTTTACCGCCCACTCCAGCTCAGCCTCGGTAACATTGTGCGTCTCTGACCACACAGACGGGACCAATACTCCGTTCACGGCATCAGGGCCATCCGAAGGGCAAGGAAACAGGTTTTCCATGACTTCTGCGACAAAGTCGGGATCGAGGGTCTCTGTCAACGGCGGAACCCGTGGGCGCAGCTTGCCTAACACCATTCTATACGGGCGTCCCCACGGGTCCCTGTCCAGACCATCCAATAGTCCCGACCAACTTCGAGACTTGCTGTCCGAGATAGCAGCCTGAAGTGCCACAGTCGAGTCACGGTACTCCCTGTACCTTTGCTCCTTCTCTTCGGCACTAGTGGTCCGACGCCTGCGGGCGCGGGTATACCTGCGTCTGGCTCGCAGGCAAGCCGTACGCAGCTGCACAATATGTTCGGACCACCAGTATACCGGCGCCCTTTTGCCGGATCGAATCCGCGGCATGGCAGCGTCGCAAATCGAGGCCATGTCCGCCTGGAGTCGGGCAGCTTGTTGCTCGAGGTCTGCATCTTCGACGGCAGTTCCGGACCAGTCCACGACGTGGGCAGCGGCGACGAGCATGTCTCGGTCCAGCCGCTTTAAAGCCCATCGTCGCGGGAGTCCTTCGCCCTGACGGCCAGTGTGAACCGGGAGCCTTAAAGTCACGTCGAACAGGATGTGGCGGTGGTCTGACAGTGTTACTATTTCCTCCGCCACTCTCCAGCCCGCTGCCAAGCGCTCGGCAGAGGCAGTCGCCCACGAAAGGTCCACGATCGACTCCCCCTGCCAACGCACGCACGTGCTGACCGAGCCCCGGTTCAATAGGCGTAGGTCCAGTCCCGCCGCCCAATTTAGTACAGCCTCACCTCTAGCGTTATCGCTGCCACAACCCCAAGCCCTGGAGTGGGCGTTAAAATCTCCCAAGAGAAACACGGGTCGCGGCAAGCAGCCACGAACACACCTCTCCACTCGACCCAGGTACGACTCGTACTCTGTCAAGCTACAGTTGGGAGATATGTAACACCCCAGTACGGACAAGGGACCCCACTCCACTGCGACCAGACCCCGCTCTGCGTGGACTTTGGAGCATGGAGGGTCTCCTTCGCCGCCTGCCCAGTATATCGCAACAGAGTGCGAGTCGTCCCGGAACCACCGAGGATGATCAGGAACGTTATAGGGCTCCGCCACCACTGCCAAAGAAACTGAACACTCCACAAGGCATTGCTGGAACAAGTCCTGCGCCCTGCGGCAGTGGTTCAGGTTCCCCTGCAGTATTTTAAGTGACGGAGACCTATACATTATGTGTCCATCACTTCCTCTGGTGGGCAATGGGACGAAGCGCTGGCATGCGCAGGCCCATCTGCCCGTGTCGAAGTGGCAATCGTGGCCACTTTCTGGTTTCCGCCGCTGCCCCGTGTTCTCCTTTTCGGAGGCTTGCAGTTCCTGCTGCCGAGACGATGGTCCGATGGACGACCCAGGTCAGCACACAATGCGCACTTTGGCGCCCGTGCCCCGCATTGGCTCGCCTTGTGATTAGGCTCACCACATGCGTAGCACAGAGCGCTCCTGTCCGTAGCGCTAGTGCACTAAACCAGCAAAACCCATGGCCACCCCACTTGGGGTCGCATAATAAACAGGGTGGCTATCTGCCGACAAAAAGTCGGAAGAGTCTCGTAATTGCAGGCCGGTGGCGACATCTGTAATGTATTCATGACGCAGATTAATATTAAACAGCCTACCTGCCTAATAAATTTGAATAGAATGAGAGAAAAAATAATTTGCCACCAAATGGTAATGTTGGCCTCAATGACTACATTATCATCTACTGTGTTTATTATGGAGGTGATGAGGATAAAGATGTTACTCTTTATGGCTTGGTTGTAATGACGTCACACGATACTTATAGTTGCTTCATAGCTGCAGTGTAGGGTTTTAGAAATTCTATGTAAATATGTTATAATCATACTTAAGTGTTTAAGTATCTTAAATTATATATAGTGCACTTTGGTGTAAACCTACCCTGATGAGGTGGAAGACTTGTACCCAAATGTGGGAAATAAGACTCGCAGTTGGCCGTATTGTTGAAGCTAACGTTTTTTATAATATCAAAATAGCACACGATAATTCAATCCACCTGATTTTAAGTGGCTACTGCTGACCATGGAATCTGTAATCAATCCCAGAAAGGATTTCTACCTACGCGTTGCTACCCTTGAGGACCAAGTTGAAACGCCTCATATAAGTATGTCTCCCTTTGCACATTCTTCAATGCAGAATACCACAGCGCTTAACACTGTTGCTATTAGGCAGATATTTTTCTTTTTATAATATAGGAGTAGCAGACGAGTATGCAGTCCACTTGGTGGTAAGTGGCTTCTGCCGCCTATGGTCATCTAATGAACACCAGATAGGATTAGTGAATCCTACCTGAAGTCGGCCACAGATGCGCCGCTACCCCGAGGACTACGCTGAAACGCCTCGGAAAAGTATGTCTCCCTTACCACACCCTTCAAACCAGAACATAGCAGCACTTAACACTGTTGTTATGAGGCCGAAATAGGTGTGGCGGTGGTGCCGCCTGAGTCGACCCCCTCCGCATAGTATATTTCATTCGAACTTGAAGTTTATTTATTTATCTGGGAAACAAACAATTCATACTATATAACATAGGTAAATGGTTTATAGACACAAACAGAGGAATAATTACAGTTTCCACTGTTAAATTTAACACTAAGTTAAAAAGGAAAATGAACATGAAGTACCACAATGAAGAGGAAGAGAAACATATACATACATTAAAAAAAAAATATATATATATATATAGATATACATGGTGAATTTTTCAAACAAAAAAAGTTTAGATGACAGTTCTCTAAATGTAAAATAGCCCAATGCCTTATGCTCAACTGTAGGACACAAGGCTTCCAACCAGCGATATCCTGAAGATAATATGTACGAAGTCAGAAAAATTATGTTAACAAAAGTTGAAGGAGTAATATATTCATAACAGCTTCAGATTAATATTAAACAGGGCAAAGCCTCATCGCAGACGGCCGGTAATGTACGCGATTATAATGCTTACCCTAATGTTTTTGTTATGGTGCAATTTGAATCAATTTAACGTTTGATGCGAGAGGAACACTTATTTTTTTATAATATAGGAGTAGGCGAAAAAATCTCAAAAAATCTCCTGAGTAAGACGTTTAAACGCGAGTAAAGCCGCAAGTCACAGCTTGTATACATTAAGATGTGTGGCATTTCCATTCCTTATCTGGCAACGACGTGTAATTAGCATCAGTAATCCGAGGGTGCCGGTTCGATTCCCGGCTATTGTCTCTTATCGCAAGTAATTTAGACTAACTGCATTGTGTCTGTAATTGAACGAATTAATTATGGTGTATTTATGCCTACAGAGTCTTTGACAAAAACACGATAAAATTGGCTACTATATTGCAAGATTTGCTGAAATTTATAGAGATATGATATATGTTACATATTTTTTTAAAAGTATTGGAGTAGAAGACGAGTATGCAGTCCACCTTTTTTTTAATAATATGGGAGTAGCAGACGAGCATGCAGTCTACCTGATAGTAAGTGGCTGCTGCTCCCCATGCATATCTGCACATTAATAAACCTCAGATAAGATTATATTTCTTTCTAAGGTCGACCACTTAAGTGCCGCTACGCAGTGCTTAACACTGCTGTTATTAGCCAGAAATAGGTGTAACAGTGGTGCCGCTGGAGTCGAATCACAACTGGTTCTACCACCTATTTAGTCTTTATATTATGCAATCATGTTTTTTTTACGCCAGCACTGCAGAGTTCGGAGCTTATTTCTACTTTCCTTTAATAAAGCGATCAAAAATTAAGTCTCTTTGTATACAAAGGCATTCGATAGACCGTTGCGCGGTTTGCGAGTGACGTCAAAGACGATTGGAACTAAAATTTTAATTTATTTTGCATAGAAACAAAGTAAGATCGAGCCTCACGATTATTTTCCGAAATAGCAAATAGAAATGATTTCGACAACCTATTACTGTCCCACTGCTGGACACGAATCTCTTCTCATATAGGGTTTTAGACCATACACTGCGCTGTGTTAGTGAGATCTTTTGAGAACTTCATTTAAAGAACTCTTAAGCATATACTGACGATGTTATCTTTCGCCGTTATAACAACTAGTAATTGAATTCTTATACACACACTTAGAATAATAGGCCTGGGATTTGAGCCTCGGATTACTTTCTTACATTACTTGAGTTTCAACCATAACACTATCATCATCATCATCATCGGTATAAACCCACTACTGTTCCACTGCGGGTTTCCTCTCTGACTGAAAAGGATTAGGCCAAAGTCCACGACACTGGCCAAGTGCGTATTGGTAGAGTTCACATACCTTTTTGAAAACTTTTTTTTATTTATCAAGTATGCATGTTTCCTCGCGACGTTTACCTTCACCGTTTAACCAAGTGATAACAATTTCTAATACGCACATAACTTTGAAAAATCAGAGGTACCTGGGATTTGAACCTCGGACCCTTCGCACAAGAGACCGAGTTTCTTAACCACTAGGCTATCACTGCGATATATTCTAACAGCATTTCACTAACTCAATATGCTAATTTGCTAATGTATTACAGAATACAATGCAACTGCAAATTGGTTGCGATAAGAAATTGAGGTTCCCCTTGATGTACCCTATTTGCTGGATTAATTGGATGCCATTGGCAGATAAGGGTAATGTTAATTAAATTAATTTTAATTCGAATGTATTAGAGTCCTTTGTGGTTCGATTCCGATAACACCGTATCTTACTCGTATTGCTTATATTTTTATAAAATAACAATATTAAAATATATTTTATTGGTCTTATTTGTGTTTAATATCATATTAATTATAGTATTAAACGGATTGTAAAAATTTCAACTCTTTTCCTAGTACCTACAGTTAGATCGAAAAATGCCGAAAAATACCAGTTTGTTGTATGGAGACCCTCTTTAATATTCAAATTTATTTTACTTTTAGTATTTGCTGTTATAGCGGCCACCGTTATGCATTCTCTGTAAAAATTTCAAGAGTCTATCTATTACGGATCCGGAGATATAGCCCTGTGACAGACGGTCAGACGGACAGACAGTCTTAGTAATCGAAGTCTTAGTAATAGGGTGCCGTTTTTACCCTATGGGTACGGAACCCTAGAAGGTGGACTGCATGCTCTTTTGCAACTTTAACCATAAACAAATATATTTTACAACCACAACTTTTTTGCATAGACCGGACAGTGTACCATTTTCTTTTCAAAAAACTTGTGTACAAGTTATTGTTCATTTTGAGGGCAAGCGCGGTGTAGTGGCTTGGGCAACAAAGGGCAGTAGTTCGCCTCGTGGCTCTTTGTCTTGAGAACGAGCCACGGAAAGGGCTTTAGTACAAGATGCCAAGAAAAGGCATGTTCTTTTTAACCTATTTAAGATATTCCTAGTTTGTACCGTTTATTTGTAATCCGGTAAGAAAATATGATGAGAAGTGTTGTACCTTATACTGGTATATAAATATGATAATAATATTATGTATTCCGCCTGATGGTAAGTAACAACTACCGTCGATGAATATCTATAATTAACCTCAGATCAGATTAGGTTTCTATCTTCTGTTGGCTATAGGTACGTTGCTGCCCCTGAGCACTAAGTTCGAATACCTCAGAAAAGTATGTCTCCCTTGCCACACCCTCCTAAACCGAACACAGTAGCGCTCAACGCTGTTATTAGTCAGAAATAAGTATTACAATGGTACCTCCTGAGTCGAACCACCTTGAATCTACAATCGATTTCTATATAGTATCTATATTCGGCATCAAACGAATAGTTTCCTAAGCAAATCTCGCGCGGCTCAAACCAGCCGAGTGTTAAACCAACAAACAACAAATTCTGTTTATTTGCACAATGTTCTGATAGTTGTGAATGTTGTGATCCACTTATCGTTTAGTTTTGGGAATAAAATGTATCGTATGTAGAGTATAGGTAGTCTGATTTATACAAGTAAGGCTTAGTATATCTATAGTGATTGTTTTGTTGGAATTATCTCTTAATTTGGAAGTGCAAAGTTCGAGGAGTCAAGGCGTGTGTGCGTGTGTGCTTGTGCGCGCATGTGTCTATGTGTGTGTGTGTTTTTTTTTATAATATAGGACGTATAGTAGCAGACGAGCATGCAGCCCACCTGATGGTAAATGGCTACTGCCGCCCATGGACATCTGTAATCAACCCCAGATAGGATTAGATTCCTACCTGAGGTCGGCCACAGATGCGCCGCTACCCCTGAGGACTAAGCTGAAACGCCTCGGAAAAGTATGTCTCCCTTACCACACCCTTCAAAACGGAACACAGTAGCGCGCAACGCTGCTGTTATTAGGTAGAAGTGGGTGTAGCGGTGGTGCCGCCGGAGTCAAACCACAAAGGGTTTTACCACCTTCAGAAAGTGTGTGTGTGTGCCTGTGCGCGCATGTGTCTATGTGTGTGTGTGTGTGTGTGTGTGTGTGTGTGTGTGTGTGTGTGTGTGTGTGTGTGTGTGTCTGTGCGCGTATGTGTGTATATGTGTGTATGTATGTGTGTGAATAAGTTGTAAACGAGGTTAAGAGACTATCGAATACAGTAATGAACGGACGCTCATTATTCATTGAAGCTACACGTGTTTATTATTACTTATCCTCGCAGACTTCACCCAAAACGTTTCTAGACTGGGTGCTTTGGAAAGGTGTTAGAACTACTATGCTTTAACTGAGAAGGTACCACAGTCAAGCCTATTTCTAGCGTGAAATATTTTTCGCGTTTCAATAAAATGAGGAATTCATTTGAGGCGCCTATCTTAGGAGTGGAAACATAAGAAACGTAAAAAATATCAGGTGGACTGTATTATAAAAATACTTCTATATTATAAAAAAAGTTATAGTGTAACTTCTTCATACAGAAAATCTACGACTGAGCTACTTTTACTGCTCCTCTGTATGTTTTATGACATCAAATGTAGAAACAATTTATTCTTCATAGTAGATGAAATGTCTCGTATAAAGCTGCTATTTTATTCCCTCGACTCAAATGTACAGAGAATGACAATGTATAAGAAAATGTAGTGTTTATGCAGTGACTGTGACATGTTGGCTAGCTCTGGGCGGCTCTAGGTAGCTCGGAGCGGCTCTAGACGGCTCTTGGCAGTTCTGAGTTTAGTCAGTACACTGTAACAGTTATTCCTGTTGTTTTTTAGACTAAATTAAAATAATGGCTGCGTTTAAAATGTTTGCCTTTACGAGAAGAAGGTGGTATTTGATTTATAGTTCATTGGAATGTTATACATTTTGGTTACGCTAAACACCAGAAGTCCCGAAAACTGAAGTCCCCTGACCTCAGATAAACTCTTATCGTATATTGGGTTGATTATAGACGTCCACAGTAAGCAGTAGCCTACCATCAGGTGGACTGCATGTTCAGTTATTATTTAAAAAAAACACTATTTGCTACACAATATTACATAACCACAAAAAAAAAGCGTTCTACACTCACAGCCCCACACAGATATTTGTCTCGCCAGGGATCGAACCCGGGACCCTCTGCGCGTCAGACTGGTATGTCGTCAAACAAATAATGTACACAACTTGTTCATTAACAGTAGGTATATTATATTTCTCGTGATTCATGAAGTGTTTTGGTAAGAACGTACATTATCTAAATTGTCCCGACGTGACACTCATTACGAACACCTCACACACACTGACGTAAATATCCTAAATTATGTTTTGCTTCTGTCTGATAACAGCAGCGTTAAACGTTACTGTGTTCAAGTTTAAAAGATGTGTTAAATAAGACATGCTGATACGACGACCGCGTAGCGTAGCGGCCTGAGGGTTCGATTCCCGGCCAGACAGACATCTGAATGATGAGTTTTGTTTTTTTTTTTGGGTTTAAATGATGTTGTGTTGTCTTTGTGTTTGTTCATGGCACCTACAATTCAGGAAATCTTAATCTGGGGCTGTGCGTGTAGAAAGTGTTTTTTTTATATGAGGCGTTTTAACTAAGTCCTTTGAGGGTAATAACGCATCTGTGGCCGACCTCAGGGCGACAATTGTTTGCGCACTCTATATTGTAAAATAATCTTTATTTATTGTGTCGTCATTCATGAAGTGTTTTGCTAAGAACGTAGAGCCTCCAAATTGTCCCGACGTGACACTCATTACGAACACCTCACACACACTGCCGTAAATATCCTGAATTATGGTTTGGATCTGTCTAATAACAGCAGCGTTAAACGTTACTGTGTTCAAGTTTTAAAGGTAATTGCTGAATACGCATACAAAATTTGGTGAAAATCGGTAAAGCCGTTTCGGAAGAGTACGGTAACTAACATTGTGACACGAGAATTTTATACATAATATTATATTCTGCGTCGTGATTCATGAAGTGTTTTGCTAAGAACGTACAGCCTCTAAATTGTCCCGACGTGACACTCATTATGAGTACCTCACACACACTGCCTTAAATTGCTTGAATTATGTGAATAGGTGAATCAAATTTCTATGGTTATCGAATTTGGTGATCGATTGTGGAATACTAAGTAATGATTATGTCTACAATTGTAGCATGTTTGTCCTGATGCTGGGCAAAACTTTCCTCTGATTATGAAGCAGGGTTAAAATAGTTTAAGTCACCGATTATGTGGTCTATAATTAAAGCAAGACATCTAAATTGTAAATTGAATTGTGAAGTGTATGTGAGTATTAAACCCTTTTTTAAACAAGTAATTAATTTAAAAAATCAAAAACCCGACTGCACCAAAAAGGCTGAAGTAGAATTTGCAAAAGCAGCGAAATAGGCATTTCATTATTTTTATCCAGAAAGCCAAAATACAAAGTTTCATAATAGGTGTCTGCTTCAAAAAAAAAATGTTCAAACAATATTATCCTATTTTATTTTGTCCTCGTAGTGTTCATTTACGCTATATAAAGAACCTATGTGTAAAATTCCAGAACGCTTAAGTTCAGCGGTTTCCCTTTGCGTTGATCTCTGGCACATAAACTCTCTCATTTAGTCAGACAGTCATCTCGATGTGTATATACGAGTATATATGTACTAGCTAATAGCTAAAAAAATGTTAAGGATGAACAACCCTTATCACTTAGGTGTAAAAAAATAGATAGTGGCCGATTCTCAGACCTACGGAATATGTATATAAAATTTGGTGAAAATCGGTGAAGCCGTTTCGGAGGAGTGCGGTAACTAACACGAGAATTTTATATACCTATAAGATATATTATATAATGTATGTGTAATCTCCTCTTAATTTCCTTTATTTTGTCACCCTACTCGATAGGTTTGGTTAACTTTTTTAAAACGTGTTACTATTTTGCGAAAAAATTCACCATTTACGGTCTATAAAATATATAACTTCAGTAAATCAAAGTTTCGGTCATTATTTTACCTCGTTAGAGGTAGCATTTCATTATTTTTATCCAACAGGCCTGATACAAAATGTCATAGTGTTTGCTTCAAAATTGACGATAGTTCAAATGAACTTTTAACCCTTATTTTACCCTCTACGGGGTTGATTTTTCGGAGGGAGATAAATAAGTGCGTCCTTGTTCCTATCCAGAAAGCCAAATACAAAATTTTATAGTAGTTGCTTCAAAATTAAAGGATTTCAAAAAAACTATTTTCCCCTATTTTACCCTCTTAAGGGTAGAATTTCCAAAAGGCCTTTCTTAGTACTTATTCAAGCTATATAGAGAACCTGTGTGCAAAATTTCAGAACTGTAAAGTCCTTGGTTTAGGCTGTACGTTGATTTCTGAAAAATAAAAAAGTCATTTAGTTAGTCAGTCAGTCAGTCACCTTACTGTTTTATATATATACAAATATGTTTTTATAATCTCCGTTTCATTTCCTTTCATTTGATACCCTACTCGATAGGTTCGGTTAACTTTTTTTTTTAAATGTGTTACTATTTCGCGCCAAAAATCCGCCATTTTGATTTTTTTTTACTAACACCTATCTAAGGACACTCGGGTCATTGAGACAAATATAATGACACTTTAACTGTTGAAATTCATCCAGCCGTTTGTTAGATCGGATCAAATAAAGAAAGACAAACATACAAGATACGCGCGAAAAACATAACCCTTCCTTGGCAGTCGGGTAAAAAGATCGATATAATATATAAATCTACACTTAATTAAGGAACAATTTAAGATACTACTAAATATATAAAGTTAATGAAATTATGTTTATATAGGTAATGTTTTAAACTCTGACTGGCTAATAAAAATAGAAATCTAAGAATATTTTTAAAATTTTACGAAATTTATTTCTTTTTGAACGTAAGAACAGATTTTTCGAGATTGTTACTAGAATCACTTTAAATTCACATAGTACGGCTTGTTTCTTAAGATTAACCATAATTATTTAAGAATTATACTGATATTTGTATTTAATATTATTATCTATACGTCGTGATTCACGGAGTTCTTAGAACGTACTTTCAAATTGTCCCGACGTGATACCCATAACGAACATCTAACACACACACACACACATCCTCCAAATGGGGTGTGTGGTGAATTAGACTCGTATTAACTTTACTGTCAAATTCCATGTTCGAACACTGAATACTAAATGTTTTATCTATACAATAATTTATTTATTACACATCATAATGTTGTTGTATGAAAATATTTTTATCTTTAAAATTAAATGACCGCAAATAGATGTAATGAATACTCGTAAATGAAAATTGTATGATGACTTCGAATGTTGCAATTAGCAACTGTCAATTAATTCTGTCTGTCTGTTTGTGTATGAATGTTTAGTACGACAGTCTTAAGTTTATTTAAAACATGTAGAAAATGCTTATTTAACTCTAAAATAGTTTTAGTTGCTTTCGTTATTTAAAAAGAAATGGTAATGATAAGTAATTAAAACAATACGTAAAGGAACCAAAAAAATGAAAGACACAAAAAAATTTTTAAATGAAAAACACAACGGGTGAAAAATAATTAACTGAAAAGGATAGTGGGAAGTAGTAGTGTCCTACGTCACTTCCACAAGATAAATCCAACGACAGGTCATAATTATGTTTAAACAAAACAAACTAACCTAACCTTTTTTTTTTGTGGTGAAACCCAACATGGGTTTCTCTCAGCCGCGGGCAACGGAGAGGATATACCGGACTCCTACTGGCTAAAACCCGGTGTTCCTCTAACCTTTTTTTTTTTTTTTTATGGGTTCCTCTCAGCCGCGGGGGCAGCGGAGAGCATGCCGGACTCCTACCGGCTAAAACCCCACGGTGTTCCTCTGTACGCCCATTGACGGGACTGCGGGTACGCTAAATTCGTCCGCGGTCCCGACGGCGCCTGCCCACAACCGGGCCCATCTCTGTGTGGGATGGAGCTGGAGCTACTCCATCCCGTCATCTTTGAGGAGCGCGCGGGAACACCGCGCGCGCCACCTCGAGGCTTAATGTTATTTTGACGTAGGACGCCCCCGTGTCCTACGCCAAAGCCTCCGTTATGGGGGTAGGAGATGGGCGTGGGGAACCCTTCTCCTACGCCCGGTTTTCCGGCTGCGGATAGGGAGGACTGAGGATTTCTCTCACTCCCTCTCCGCAGCCTCCTTCTGCGAGATGACTCCCTCGCAGAAGGATTTTACCACTTTCCAAGACCTGTCGCTCCCGACCATTGCTTTTACCACGGCGGAGAGCGAGAGGTCTGGCCCCACTGCTGCGATGAGTACACGGCGCTGCCTATCCCATGCAGGACATTCCTCCAAAGTGTGCTGCGCCGTGTCCACGTCGCAGCTACAATGGTGGCATCGGGTGGTTGGTTCTCTTCCGGCTATGCGGCACAGGTACTTCCCGAAACACCCATGTCCCGAGAGCACCTGCACCAGCCGGAAGGTCAGTGACCCATGCCGCCTGTCCATCCAATCTTCTAACACTGTTCCTCTAACCTAACCTAACCTCCGAAGTCACTAAAAATAATACAGCCTTAATTCACGAAACCCTTATAACCTAAAAATAAAAACCTAAATATATATTATATAGGGAGTCTGTTCTGCAGCAAAAATCCGTGGAAAGCTTATAGTCAGATTATTCCCTTGAAACGCGAATGCTCCCTATCCCATGTAAGCCTGGTGCTCTCTAATGACATACGATTACGACTAGGAACAGGGCCGGATTTGAAGGCTTGGAGGCCCTGAGCCAAAGAAGGAGCGGAGGACCCTATTTATATTACGGATAAAAGGAATATATTTTTCTGTCTTACAAAATTTTTTGTCAAGGAATAAACAGGAATAATTTCAACACATAAAGTATTATAGTCCGCGCCAAACTGCTAGTCTGCTCTGAAGTTGTTGCGCACAACTACAAGCATATATCCCGTAGCAACGTAAGGGCATACTAAAGCAGCTATGTATCCGCGGGCGAGAGCAGGCAGCGGACGGGTGGCGGGAGTCCCGCGTTGTGTTCGTTCCGCTAATATCTACTATTTGCTATTCGACGCGACTCGTTTCTATATGGAAAACGGACTAGGCGAGGACTATAATTAATTAAGTATGTATGTATTACTGGTATGCGAAAATATACTGTTTGGAAAAAAAACTTAAAATTTCTATTGTGGGAGCCACGGGTCAAGTTTCGCCTTCGCCCAAATCCGGCCCTGACTAGGGACTCCCTTCGACATTTCAGTATATCATCATGTGTATGTATAGATGTATGTATGTATTAATGATCTATCTACACTTTGAGTGTGAGGGTAATCAATCTCGGGAAGTTAGGAGTTTGTACCGAAGGGCGGTTTTGATTACGATAGTAAAATCTAAATAGTTTAATGACGAAGACGAAGAAGACGAGCGGGAATTGCTTTTCGGCAATTGCTTTTGAAATTTAACTTCTTTAGGTGCGTCATGTGAGTGTAACGATTTGTGTAACGTAAGAGATTACGCTGGAGTGTTACGTTAGGAATAATATTGAATTATTATTTATAACAGTGACGTAGTAAATTAGTATATAATCCACCTGATAGTAAACGGCCCATGGACATCTGTAATCAACTACATATAGAACAGGGGTAATACAAAATCTTAATATTTATATTTATCTATCTGGATATCAAATCCAGAATCCTCTGTATATTAGATGGGCATGGTGATCGTTACTTTGTGCAGTTGAACTCAAAACACATATTTTATATAGATATCTCGCTTTTTAATTGAAGGAAGCCACAACGACTCCGACTGTCATGGTGTGATTTACGGAGAACAATGCCGACAAATCGACGAAAAAGTGCGGAAAAATGTCGTTTCATTCGTAAATGCTCTAAAAACTTTTGTAGGCAGCCCATAATAAGCCGTTGGGCATTCAAGGTTGTGCCTCAAGGTCTCGTGCGATGTTGCCGCCTAGCCGACCTGCGCGCGCATCCCGACGGCCGATGCAACGGCCGTTCGCGCGCCGCCGCCCGCGCTTTTGTATTAGTCTAGTTGAGTCCTTGATACCGAGCGTTAGGTATTGTGTATTAAATTGTGAAATAAATAACTTACATATTGTTACAGTGGCGCACCAACTATGGGCCCGACTCATAAATAAATTACGAGTTTTCGGGTTATTATTATTAATAAGTGTCAGTTCGCGTCTTAGTATCGTGTGTGTGTCGCATTTATGTGAAAAAGGTGTTAACTGCGGTACTTTCATCGTATCAAATGATAGTACGCCGGTTCCGCCGATATGCCGCGTAAATTACGTACCGGTACGACTACGAACTTAAATACGAGTGGTGCTAGTAGTTCGGAAGAAGAAGTTACGAGACAATCGCCAGTGCAAATGTCCGGGGAACAGTTATCATCGTTTCTTGCCGCGTTTGCGAAGTCGCAAGCAGACTCGAACCGGCAGCTGATCGAGTCCCTTTTGACATCGCACCTGGGAGGCGTGTCGTCGCAACCCGCACACGCACCGTCACCAACACAATCGACAATGGGCAATATGTCCAAGTGTAGTGCACGTTTTGATGGGCAAGGTCAGGACCCGGAGATAGTGGAAGCTTTTATAGACTCCGTCGAAATCTATAAAGAATGTGCCATGGTGTCTGATGAGCATGCACTCCGGGGGCTCCCAATGTTACTTCAGGGCGACGCTGCTGTTTGGTGGAGAGGGGTCCGGACAGAAGTGTCCTCGTGGCCCGAAGCTATGAAGCGTCTTCGTTCCATGTATGGAACGCCCCGCCCTGCATACAAGTTATTCCGGGAAATTTTCGCCGTGGAACAAAACGAAGAGCCCGCAGACGTTTTTATCTTAAGATTACGAGCACTCATTACGAAGTTACCTTATGTGTTGCCCGAAGAGGCGAAGCTCGATATTATATACGGTTTACTAAATAAACGGATTCGTAAACGGTTACCCAGAGATTCGCTTACTTCAGTGGAGATACTCATCGAGAAGTCGCGAAGTATAGAGGAATCGCGACTGGAATGCTCGACGTCCAACACGAAGGGGTCTACGTCAGCGCGTCCGCAACACGGGTCCGCTGCGCCGCTTTCGCGCGCAACGGTTGAGACTCGCGTGTCGTCGGAGAACATCGAGCCGCCGACGCCGCCGACGCAAGCATCGGGTTCCTGTGGCACCGGCGCGGCTACAAGGCCGCCGCCGCACCGTTCCGCGTCTTCTACGTCGTATCGTAACACCGTTCCGTCGTCGTCGTTACATCGAGCGTCTTCAAATACGTGTGATAGTGACAATGTATCGTGTGAAAAAATCACAAATGAAAAGAAACTATTTTGCGTATATTGTAAGTCACGTGGACATCTTAAAGACTCGTGTAATAAGTTATTAATGTTAGAGAAAAAGGTCGATAAGGTAAAATCTATATATTGTTATGGTTGTGGTGCCAATGGCATCACCCGCGCTAACTGCAAGAACTGTGCAGGTAAGCACTCATTTTGTTCTTACAATGTAGTCTCGCGTTCGGGGAATAATAATTGTAATTCATTTGGAAATAATTATAATTCATTAAGAAATAATTATAATGTAATTGGAAATAATTATAATTCATTGGGAAATAATTGTAAAAATGCAAAAAATAATTATCGTAAAAATAAAAATGTACGTTTTACAAATAGTTTACAAAATAATGTAAAGTCGAGAAATTGTAATAATCGTAAGTTATTACCATGTGACAATGTGGTTGAATCGATGCCGCAGGAAAGCGCTCCGATTGCGTTACCTTTCGTTTCTCGTTTTAAAGGTCGACCGATACTCGAAATCGAGATATTCGGGTATCATGGTACGGGTTTGTTAGATACGGCAGCTAAGCAAAGTGTTGCGGGCTCAACTTTACGCGATCTTTTGTATGAATTAAAGTGTCCGATGCGTTCAAGTTTCATGTCCATTAAGCTCGCCGACGGCCTCGTACGGGATCTTGAGGTCCAACTTGTGGATGTTCAAGTTAAACTTAAAGGTACGTTTATACCCCTTACATTCGTCATTCTACCGGACTCTACCGGTAATGAAACATTACTAGGTATAGATTTTATTAGGAAAGCTCGTTTAATTACCGATTTTTCGAAAGATTTATGGTACACAGCTGATCGACCTCAGGTCATTCACCCGTTACAGAGTGAGACGTCTCGGAACTTTTTAGGATGTGCTGCTACTGACATCTTACGTTCAGACGAAGGTTCGATGCTGTCACCTACTGAGAAGGAAGAGCTCGCTTCGATTCTCAATGAGTATGAAGACATCTTCAGACCAGGGGGAGCGCCTACGCCGTTCGCGGAACACCGTATTGACACTGGTGACGCCCCACCCATTGCGATGCCGCCATACCGCCTCACGCCTGCTAAGAAGAGCATTATGGAGATGGAATTGGATAAAATGCTGCGTGAGGACATCATTGAAGAGTGCGAGTCTCCATGGGCCGCACCAGCTCTCTTAGTGCCAAAGAAGGATGGCACATTCCGGTTTTGCGTGGATTATCGTAAATTAAACGCGGTTACGAAGGCGGACTCATATCCACTGCCCGTCATTGATGACTTGTTGCAGTATACAGGCAAGAGCTGTTTTATGAGCACCATTGACCTTCAAGCCGGATATTGGCAGGTGTCTGTTAGAGCTGAGGATAGAGACAAAACTGCGTTCGTCTCACCTTTCGGAGTTCACAGATTTAAGCGCATGCCATTCGGTCTGTGTAACGCGCCAGCTACCTTTCAGCGTCTCATCGATCGGTTTCGTTCGGGATCTTCTTTTCGGGATGTCACAGTATTGGGTTACATAGACGATTTAATAATAATTTCAGAGACCTTCGCGCAACATCTAAAGGATCTGCGCGCGGTCTTCGACAGACTTCGCGTCTTCACCCTCCGCGCTAATCGTACTAAATGCGTCTTTGCAAGAGGGAGCGTGAAATACTTAGGTCATGTCATTACCCCGAAAGGAGTAGCACCGGACCCGGACAAGATTGACGCTATTGTTAATATGAAAGAGCCGACCACGCTAAAACATCTTAAGTCATTTTTGCAAACTTGCTCATGGTTTCGCAAGTTCGTGCCTAACTTCTCTCAAGTTGCCCAGCCCTTGACTATGCTTACGCGGAAAGATCAGTCTTGGCTGTGGGGAGAAGCTCAAATTAATGCTTTCAACGAGTTAAAAAGGGTACTTACCTCGGCCCCAATTCTTATTCAACCTGATTATGGTAAACCATTTATTCTCAGAACTGATGCAAGTAACTACGCATTAGGAGCTGTTCTAATGCAAGGGGACTCACCGCGCAACGAACAGCCAATCGCATACGCCAGTCGACTATTAACGGCAGCTGAGCGGAACTATTCCACCACTGAGCGCGAGGCGCTTGCAGTCGTGTGGGCCGTCGAAAAGTTTCGTGGTTATATCGACGGGCATCCTGTGCATGTTGCTAGTGATCACCAGCCCCTGAAATGGCTACTTACCTTAAAATCGCCCGCCGGAAGGCTCGTGCGATGGGCTATGAAACTACAGGCATTTGATCTACAGGTGGATTATACTCCTGGAAAAGCTAATGTGGTGGCTGATTCGCTCAGTCGTCCTACGTGTGAAGAGGAGACTCGCGATACTTGCGGTGTATGTACCGTAGTAGTCGAAGCACCACATTGGGCAGCTACGTCTCTACGTGAGGATCAGCTGGCGGACCCTGAAGTGTCCAAGATCATTCATGGCCTGGAAGGGAAAGATGAGTTAGAAATTAATAGATGGGCGAGTAGAGGTTATCATACGTGTCAGGGAGTACTATACCGTTATACCGAAGTTGAGACCGAAGAACCGCAGCTCGTGGTGCCTGAAAGTAGAAGAAAACAGGTGATGGCGGAATGCCACGACGCAACTACAGCTGGACACGGAGGGTTAGAGCGGACTCTTCATCGGATATCTCAACGGTTCTACTTCCCTGGAATGCGCCGTTATGTGGCTGATTATATTAAAACCTGTCTTGAGTGTCAACGTTATAAGCCATCCAACGAGAAACCTGCAGGGTTATTACAGACGCCTGTTCCAGCACAGCGCTTCGAAGTCGTCGCTGTAGATTTGTTCGGTCCACTACCCAAAGGCCGTAATGGTGAGAGATGGGTGTTAATTGTAGAAGACACTGCTAGTAAATGGATCGAACTGTTTGCCCTCGTCGATGCTACAGCAGAGGCTTGCGCTAAGGTGCTCATCGAGGAAGTGTTTCTTCGTTTTGGTGTTCCAAGACGTATGGTCTCCGATAATGGCGTGCAGTTTATTGCTGACGTCATGCAAAAGGCTATGTTCATACTGGGAGTAAAGCAAAATTTGGTTCCGCTGTACCATCCAGAGGCGAATCCCGTCGAGCGAAAGAATCGCGATCTAAAGGTGCAATTGGCAATCATGGTAGAAGGTCATCACCATCAGTGGCCTGAGGCACTATCGTTCATTCGTTTTGCTTTTAACACGTCTCTGACAAAGGCTACGCAGCAGACTCCCGCGTATCTAACATTCGCCCGTGAACTTCGTTCGCCACTAGCAGTACAGAGCGATCTTCGTGCTGTCATAGAGGCTGAAAATTATGTGCCACAGATCACACCTTACCTGCTGAAGCTCGTCGATACTCTCAGTTCTAGTAAGGAATGTATTGAGCGACAGCAAGATCTTCGTAAGGCTGAGAAGGACAAATCTCGCAAAACAGCTGAACTTGAAGTTGGTGATCTGGTCTTGATGAAGACGCACATCCTTAGTAGTTCTTCAAAAGGGGTTAGTTCCAAATTTGTACCTAAACGGGATGGCCCCTATATTGTTTCTAAGAAGGTTAGTCCTACGACCTACTTATTATCCTTTCCCGATAAACCTGAAGAAGTCGTTGGGAAGTATCATATCTCAGACTTGAGATTTTATCATTCACGAGAGGGAACAGAAGGTCCTCAGGTTCCGTCACCTGTCGTTCCCAAACGTAACAGAGGTAGGCCTCGGAAACTTTAACTTGATCCACCGTGAGGGCACTTGGTTGGATCAAAAGGGGGAGGATGTAGGCAGCCCATAATAAGCCGTTGGGCATTCAAGGTTGTGCCTCAAGGTCTCGTGCGATGTTGCCGCCTAGCCGACCTGCGCGCGCATCCCGACGGCCGATGCAACGGCCGTTCGCGCGCCGCCGCCCGCGCTTTTGTATTAGTCTAGTTGAGTCCTTGATACCGAGCGTTAGGTATTGTGTATTAAATTGTGAAATAAATAACTTACATATTGTTACACTTTTTAATTTGTCTCAAACACGAAATTAGCTGACAGTGACAATTTCAATTGTCAAAACTGGTTACATTTTCTTATTAGGAATGAGTAATCTTTACTAATCTATGACAAAATACTATTAAAGGTTTCTATTAAAGACCAAAGTAGAGTATCTTTAGTAGAGTGAAGAAAAGTTTTCCTTAAAATCTATTGACGCTCAAAATTATTGACGTTAAAAGACGCCTTAGTATTCAAATGATGTTAATTTACAGAGTTTTTCACATTCTAAATAAAGATAAACAACCTACATTTCTAAAATGCATTTGAAAAGTTTTGATCAGCGAAGTTGAAGTCAAATACTTTTAATTAACGTGCAGTTTAATTAGCGCTAGTTAAGCGAATAAAAATGATAAATAAAAATAAGTTGGCCTAAATTGGTAGTACTTCGTGCAAAATCAAAAATATTCAAAACTAAAATATTTTAAACTCAGTATTAGATAAAGTTTTAAAAGTCCACATTTTTGTGCAAATTTGCTCCAAAAATTTGCTTTTACACTTCACATTTAGGAAATTTTGCGAAATATTTTCCAAGTTGAGATCAAACGAGAAATATCTTGTTGATCTAATGGAGTGTGATTTATAGGTAGGGTGACCAATCTTCTCAAACAGTCTGAGATATCCCGGACACAAAATACATATTGTAGCATAGTTCTTTTTATTATATATGAGTTGTTGTCGAGCATGCAGTCTACCTGATGGTAAGTGGCCTCTGCCGCCCTTTGACATTTGTAATCAATCGCAGATACAATTAGTTTCCTACCTGAGGTCAGCAAAAAATGCGTCGCTGCATCTGAGGACTAAGCTGGAGTGCCTCGGAAAAGTATGCTTTCTTTACCACACCCTTCAAACCAGAATACAGCAGCGCTTAACACTGCTGTTATGAGGCAGAAATAGGTGTGGCGGTGGTGCGGCAGGAGTCGATCCACAGAGGGTTCTACCACCTGCAAATGTATTGCGTTGTTCTGTCTGATTTTTTAGTAATGGAAATGTCAAATATGTGGTTACCACGAAACACTATAGCCGTTATTTGTGGTAGAATCCAAATGTTATCAAAGTACTATATTTTATAACCAGAACAAAATATTCCTTGACAGCATTTTTATTTGATATTTATAAATGCGGATAATCTAACCTAACCTAACCTACCCCTACTACAAGAACATAAAAATTGCTAAACTCAAGTGCATGAAAATTATTCAATTACATGCATGGTTTCAAAATATTTAATATTGGAAAATAAAATATCATTTTATCAGGATACATGATAATATGGTTACCCTCTCCAAAGCACATATTTGGTGATGTAACGTGAAAATAACTTGTTGAATATTTTTTATATCAACATTTTCTCGTATTAATGTAATATTTATATGAGCGGTCATTTAATATAGGAGGGTGGGTTTGTAGTGGTTAACTGGCAACAATAGTAACTAATGTGTGCTTGTGGTTCGGGACAAGAATAGAGCTACGGTACGAGTATGTCGTGCCTGTCGTAAGAATTGTCGTAAGGCAAGAGTAGTGAATCCAACGATCCAGTGCTCTCAGAAAATATCCAAGGGTATGGTTATCCATACCCTTGGATATTTTCTGAGATAATAATGGCGTCGTGCTAAGGGGACACTAGGTGTGCCTTTGGAGATCCCGGAGTCCTCTTTACAGTGTTGAGGAAGGCCACCTCGGTGGATTTAATGCAGTAAGAATCCCACATAACTCGGTTGCTTTCCTGGGATATTGTGGTACTTTTCGACGATTTCCATCGGCAGTAAAATAGGTATAAATACCTTCGATCAGTTCTTATTGGTGATCGAAGATAAATACACTTAAATCACAATAACATTTAAATCACGGAAACTTCTTCATCTAAACATATCTATTAACTCCACATTTAAAGAGACAATCTAAGAACAATAATTCTTCGCTACTTTAAAAATCGCACATATTTTATAACTTACATAATAAAATAGTCTTCATACATAACATTGTTATGTGCTCTAGCCGCCCGCTCCGTCGGATTAGCGTTGCTTCGAACAAAGCCTTAAGATGTTGGCGGGTACGTGATAGGAGTTTTAATGGCGAGTTTTGTTCTATTTTAAGGCTTCAGCCTCTGAGGGATTGCAGGGTGTACTTTATCCGCCTTTTCCTATTTTTGTTATCAAGGGAGGACGTTTAATGAATAATGAATCTTAGTTTTAAGCACGTGCGTTTGTAACTTCTCGTCTCTCGTGTAATGTAGAATATGGCGTGTAACGAAAAACCTAGTGAAGTGGTGGTTGTCCCTGTAGTCCTGGGACTAAAATAGGGCTACGGTATCCCATGCCTGTCGTAAGAGGCGACTAAAAGGGGGCTTCCGGGGTTGCGGGCGGCAAGATTGGGAGGTCGAGCCGTCCAGCAAGCAACTCCGGGAAGGACGGCGGTATGATTGGTTACCGTACGCATACCGTTGTAAACACCAGACGGTGTGGTGAGACCTGACGCTCACCTAGGAGGAGCCCGAAGGGGCAACGCGTTCAGAGGACTCCGGTTGCGTTCCGTAGGAGATCCCGGAGTCCTCTTGGCAACGCTGAGGACGGCCACCGGGGGGGTTTTAGTGCGGTAAGAATCCCACATAACCCCGTGTCGCTCCTACGACACTGGGTACCTTTTGAAGGTTTCCCCCTCGAAAACAAAAAAAAAAAAAAAAAAAAAAAAGATGTAATGACATTCCAAAAGTGATCTGCGAAGAACCTATTTTAAATAAAGAATTTTGATTTGATTTGAACTTACAAGAAGGTGGTAAAACCCTTTATGGTTCGACTCCGGCGGCACCACCGCCACAACTATGTCTTCCTAATAACAGCAGTGCTAAACGCTGCTGTGTTCTGGTTTGAGGGGTATGGTAAGGGAGATATGTTTATCTAAGGCGTTGCAGCTTAGTCTTTAGGAGTGGGAACACATCTTGAGCCGACCTAAGATAGGAATCTAATCTTATTTATTAATTACAAATGTCCATGGGCGGCAGTAGCGTAAGCGTAGCATTAGCTGCGTATATTAAAGCAAATTTTCGGCTTCAAAATTATTTTTTCCTTGAAGTTTTAATTATTAATACTGCGGTATATTCAAGCAGTTATTGCAGCTTTCATTGAAATTTTCACTCAAATTCGTGCGAAATTTTAGTTTTGCATACGCTTTGCAAAATTAACATATACAACTATGAAATTACTTGGGTATAGAATTAATTTTTAATTTTAGCCAAAATCTTATAACCATTAAAGTAGTATCACGTAAGTATGAAGAGATGCGGGTTTAATTTTCGGTCAGAAAAATACCTAAAGTGTTTCAATAAAGTTTATGGTAAAAAAAGCTCGAGTTCCATATGCGTCATTAGTAATTAGCATAAGTAACCATTGTATAAAATGTTTCGTCAATAACCTTTCGTTCAAAAATATTACTGTAAGAGTTTTTTCAAAAATATATTTTGATTTTGACCTTTTTTATATAATATAGGAGAAACAGACGAGCATGCAGTCCACGTGATGGTAATTGGCTACTGTCGCCCATGGATATCTGTAATCAACCCCAGATAGGACTAGATATTCCTACCTGAAGTCGACCACAGACGCGCCGTTACCCCTGAGGACTAAGCTGGAATGCCTCGGAATAGTATGCCTCCCTTACCACTTCTTCAAACCAGGACACAGCAGCATTTAACACTGCTGTTATGAGGCAGAAATAGGTGTGGCGGTGGTGCCGCCGAATTCGAACCACAAAGGGTTCTACCACCTTTATGCATATTCTGAACGAAGTTCCAGAACGAACAGTGGGGACAAATGACTTGAAGATGAACCTCACAAACTTCATTTATATCTTCATTTATATCACAATATCTCAAAAGATATTACGGTTCCTTCAAAGGACTTAATATTTCCGCACATTTCCGAGGTCATTTCTTCGGGAAATACAAAGGACGGCTCATTTTCTTTATTATCCTTAAAATTCCTTAAAGTTGAGAAGTTACAATTGCTTGATGGCTTCATGTATGTCGCCATTAAACTTTGCCGTCCTCGTTAGGTCGCTTGTCTCATCACTCGCGATTGCTAGCGATATTATAGCTTATTTCTTTTTAAATGAATTTGTGAAAATGGTTTCCTTACCACACACTAAATGTAGTAAGTAAATAATGCTTTCTATATTAATAGTTCCCATGCCAAAATGTCCTTTGTGGTGTCATGGACTCATACAAGGACACCACAAATACCCAGAATAGTCATTTTAATTTATAATGTAAACATCGAAAAATCGATTCTGAAATCATATACGTAAATCTTATAGGTACCATAAAGGTATCAGAAAATAATAAGATTAATCTACCAAAGAAAAATGCAGTCCACCCGATGATAAGTTGCTACTGTCGCCCATTAACATGTATGATCAACCACAGTTAGGATAAGAAACTTACATGAGATCAGCCACAGGTGCGATGCTCTGTGGGTTATGTTGGAACGTCTCGGAAAACCGCAACGTTTACCGCACCCTGCTAACCGGGAGCGCAGAGCTTAACACTGCTGTTGACATAAATAGGAATAGCGGTGGTGTCACAAGAGTTGAACCACAAAGTTCTAACATCTTCTTGCTTTTCTTATATATTTTTGTGTACCATACTATAACAAGGTTTTGAAGGTGGTAGAACCCTTTGTGGTTCGTCTCCAGCGGCACCACCGCCACACCTATTTCTACCTAATAACAGCAGTGTTAGGCGCTGCTGTGTTCCGTTTTGAAGGTTGTGGTAAGGGAGACAGACTTTTCCGAGGCGTTCCAGCTTAGTCCTCAGGGGTAGCGGCGCATCTGTGACCGACCTCAGGTAGGAATATCTAATCCTATCTGGAGTTGATTACAGATGTCCATGGGCGGCAATAGCCACTTACTATCTGGACTGCATGCTCGTCTGCTACTCCCATATTATTAAAAAAAACAAATTTCTCGCTTCGCCACCACTTAGTGATCAGACAAGTGCCCGAGGGTGGTTTAAAGAGCCCCTTAATTTGAGAAACGTGGAATTATTTATAAAGCGGAGTTAACGCGGTCGGGCCGTGATCAAGCGGTGCGCGTTACATCTAACGACCACGATACGACCACGATGCGACGACGATTTACTTAAGTGGGGTTGTCGGTTTCGTAGCGTTGCAGTTGATTTTACGAAATTAACCGAATTATATATAATTAAAAGATGTCAGAACATTTTACTTATTTTTATATGTTCATAAAATAAAATATTTTATTAATATAGATTTATACTAATGAGTTCGTCCGATCGGATATTGAACTCGACACTTTATCCCTAATGGTTCTTTGGCCGATAACTTAGTAAATCATTTAAACGTATAATCTTATGCATTTTAATCTTACTCTCGTAGATCTATGTTGAAACTACTCTCAAAAAAACCTTATAAATAAAAGTTATATTTAGGAGGATAGCCTAGTGGAAAGACAAAGGCATTAGCCATTAATAGCCTAGTGGTTAAGTAACTCGACCTCTCGATCGAGGGGTCCGAGGTTCAAATCCCAGGCACACACCTCTGATTTTTCAAAGTTATGTGCGTATTAGAAATTAATTATCACTTGTAAAAAGGGTGAAGGAAAACATCGTGAGGAAACCTGCATACCTGAGAGATTTAAAAAAAAAAATCGCAAAGGTATGTGAAGTCTACCAATACGCACTTGGCCAGCGCGGTGGACTATGGCCTGATCCTTCTCACTCTGAGAGGAGACCCGTGCCCAGCAGTGGGACAGTAATTGGTTGTTGATGATATTTAGAAGGATAGGATTTAAGAACTTAAAAAAAACCATGCCTTAAACAATTTATTTAAATATCGTTGAAAACTAAATCAACGTACGTTATAAAACTATCGTGTCATATCTTATTGCGACCGTCAAAGCGAGTATTCTGTTCTAAAAGTCCGTTAGCAAACGTCGTTGAAGACTTAATCGTCGTGTGTTATAAAATAAATCGTGTCACGTCTTAGCGGCGGCCTGAATAGAAAACGCAGAGCGGTCTCGTCACTTTGAAGCAGATTTCTCGGAACTACCCCTAGCAATTAACTCGGGGGTGTTTTAAACAAGTGCTGAAAAGTCTTTTTTGTATTTATTTAGTGCGAATAGGTTAAAATCATATAAGTAAAAAGTTTGGAGTACGTGTGCGAATTGTGAAATTTTGAACGACAAAGAATTAACTATGTTATATGTACCTATGTCTAAAGTGGTAGAACCTTCTATGGTTCAACCTGAGGTTCAACCACCACCATACTGATTTCTCCTTTATAACGGCAGTGTAAAGCGCTGCTGTGTTGTAGTTTCAAGGGATTGTTAAGGGACACATACTTATTCGAGGCTTTCCAGCTTTGTCTTTAGGGGTAGCAGCGCGTCTGTAGCCGACTTCGGATAGGAATCTAATCTTATCAGAGGTTGAGTACAAATGTCCAAGGGCGGCAGCAGCCACTTACACATCAGGTGAATTGTAACAGACGAGCTGTTAGTCCTATATTATTAAAAATGCCAAAGTAAAACCATGTCACAGAGCTAGTGAAGAATAAAATATACTGACCTACCTGTTCATTCTCCTTCGTTATTGCGATAAAATATTCTATAATTACGGAAGCTTTGTGCAGGTTTAATGACAAGAATTTTTAATCAAAGAATTTTCATAAAGCCTTCGACAGCGGCCTCTGAACGCTCCAATAATTAATTCGAAAAAGACCTTTATAGAAACAGATAATTATAATTAGATTGAAAAACATAATTGGAGGTACACGTCGCTAGAAATTTACAAGGTAGAGTCGGTATGGTTCGTCGGGAGGCACCACCGCCACACCTATTTCTGCCTAATAACAGCAGTGTTAAATGCTGCTGTGTTCTGGTTTGAAGGGTATGGTAAGAGAGACATGCTTTTCCAAGGCATTCCAGCTAAGTCCTCATCGGTAGCGGCGCATTTGTGGGCGACCTCAGATAGGAATCTATGTGATCATATCTAAGGTTAATTACAGGTGTCAGTTATAGTAGTAAACGGATTGTAAAAAACTGACTCTCAAGTCGACTGAGTCAACTGACTTCTTAGTGCAGCCACCGTTATGCATCTTTTGTAAAAATTTCATGTGTCTATCTATTACGGTTCCGGAGATATAGCCCTGTGACAGACGGACAGACGGACAGACGGACAGACGGACAGACGGACAGAGGGACAGACGGACAGGCGAACAGACAGCGAAGACTTAATAATAGGGTTCCTTTTTTACCCTTTGGGTACGGAACCCTAAAAACTATTTGTAGCGTGAAGTACTTCTTGCACATCGGTGGAAGGTAGTGGATGCCGGCTAATTTAGCTCTCTAGAATGGTATCGCATTTCTGATCGGCTTCAAGATGAAGCACATTTCTATATGGAGTTAGTGACTGATTTCCACATGCGGTAGTGCCGTACTAGCGCATGTCGACATTTTTTTTTAAATATAAGAGTAGCAGACGAGCATGCAGTCCATCTAATGGTAAGTGGCTACTGCCGCCCATGGACATCTATAATCAACCCTAGATAGGATTAGATATTCCTACCTGAGGTCCGCCACAGATGCGCCGCTACCCCTGAGGACTAAGCTGGGACGCCTCGGAAAAGTCTGACTCCCTTACCACACCGTTCAAACCGGAACACAGCAGCGCCTAACACTGCTGTTATAAGGCAGAAATAGGTGTGGCGGTGGTGCCGCCGGAGTCGAACCACAAAGGGTTCTACCACCTTCAGACATCTGTAACCAATGGTAATGGTAATGTAATGGTAAGTGGTCGCTTACCATTAGGTGGTCTATAAGCTCTTATTTAATCTTTAAAAAAATATGCAGAAAAAAACTATTTACTTTAATTTAAGATACTATTAACTCAGCCATTAAAATAACTACTAATCTAAATTGTCTACAATATCTGTCTGGAACTCCATCATCTCATTTACACGGTCCGCACAAATCCTCAGTGCTTCGTTTCAGCTTAATACCATTACTTAGAGGTTTAGTGAAATTGTCTCGTTCCTTATAAGTTGTGAAAGAACATGAGGATATAAGTGTAGTGTACTTTACTAAGAGAAATATTTTCGTAGGTTTCACGATACTTTTTACCCAATTGTGGAAGTGTAATGATTTTTGAGCATTGACAGAAATATTATAGAACAAAACACTAAGATATTATAGAATTTGAAGGTGGTAGAACCCTTTGTGGTTCGACTCCGGCGGTACCACCGCCACACCTATTGCTGCCTGTTAACAGCAGTGTTAAGTGCTGCTGTGTTCTGGTTTGAAGGGTGTGGTAAGGGAGATATACGTTTCCGTGGCATTCTAGCTTAGTCCACAGGGGTAGCGGCGCATCTGTGGTCGACCTCAGCAATATCTTATCCTATTTGGGGTTGATTACAGATATTTATAGGCAGCCGCGTACCATCAGGTGGATGCTCGTCTGCTACTCCTATATTATAAAAAATATATGTATACAGAAGGTTGAAAAACATTACCCTACTCAGTTAGGTAAAAAAATAAACCTAATTGAATCTTTCTTAACTTTTGACAAAATCCACACCAATTGCTATTTCTTAGATAAAAAGCGTGTTACCTTGAAAGTCCTGAATTCCACCCTTAACCACACTTGCCTGTAGCGATCAAAATAATAGGGCTGCGGCGTCTATGTCGCTAGGGGCGAGTTGTTTGCGCGTTATGTCGTGTTACCTTGTTAGGTGTAGCTTAGGCTAGGTTCGCATGGAGCTTCAAAACGCTCCTTAGTTCATGTGAACCGAATACCGCAAAAACAATAAAATCAAATCGTCGTGACTCGTTGCGACGCTGTAACAAGGTGCGATGTCGTAGATTTTTACACGCATTGTAGAGAATCACGACACGGTGACATGCGGTGACAAAATGACGTGCCGTGAAAACCTACGCTGCCGTAGCATTTGTTATCTTATAGTATTTGTAAGCGCTATTTGCTTGTAAGCTATATTGAAAATATCACCAATTGTTATTGGGACAATGTTGTGCAAGTCGTGAGTATACACGACTTCCTCCTATTGTGGAAATGCCATGCTCAGTAATGGGACATAAAACTTTCTAAGAGCGAAAAATTCGATTTGCAATTTCATTTCCTGTAGCCTTACTATGAGTTTTTACGTTTTGACAAATATGATTGTTTTGGTATTTGTTTACGTATTTGCCCATACAATTTCCAATCAGTGCCTCTAGCGGATTGTATCAGAACTATAGTGTCAGTAACGTTACATTAAATGTCTAAATTGACAAAATGGCGCGCTATGTTTTGTCTCTCTTTTTTAGCGAACATGTGAGGGAGACAAAATGGATTGAGTAAATGTAACGTAAAATTGTGGGATGTTTGAAAACATAATTCCTTAGTACGTGAAAATCGTAATCCTAAAAAGCGTTTTCAACGAACGTTACAATCGCTTATGCGAATAAGGCCTTATCTTATCTTTGCTGTCACAATGCGGTGCCTACCTTGCCATTGTGATAAAGGGTAATACACCTTCTAAACCTTTCTGAATTTGCTTTTCCTTATCTATGTGTTTGTAGCTTGCTATGCTTCACAGATTTTCCCTGCTATTATGTTCGAGAAATTCCCTTGTAATTCGTCGGGTTATATTTAAATATTGGCATTCAAATTCAAAGAAATTTATTCAAATAAAACTAGAACTGCTTTTAACGAGTCTCTTTTGAATCTTAAATTAGCCTTTTAAAATATTTTTACCTTATTTCGTAGTGATTACTGTTTTGATGATTAGAATATATTTGTGGTTTGAAGTGGTTTTAAGAACAAGTTTAGAATTTGATAAATAATAAATCATTCTTGAGAAAAGTTTTACGCTAAGAAAGATATTCAACTATTATTATAACAGACAATCTATGACTTATTACGAATTAGTAATAAGTTGTTTTGAAATAAATACATATCAAGCGTCAGTCAATTTCATGTGTTATTAGTGTAAGGTGCTATGAAAGCTTTTTTTAAGAAAATCTTGACAATATGCGCTCTGTAGTCTCTATGTATTTAATAATTTTCTTGACCAAAATTTTGTGTTTCAGTATTTTTCAAGGCCTTATTTCAATTCCTCTAAACGGCATTATAGATAAATCCCGAATATATTTATCTCCCTTGTAATTTGCAATCCATTAGAACCAAACTCAAGGTTTTAGAAACGTTCATCAATCCATATAATTTGATTATGTTGGATGAATACTTCACAATTTTCCGTCAGGTAACAAACTGGGGATCATAATTCCGTAAGATACCTCTGGGATCTTCACCCTCACCTTATTTACTGCCTGTTGTGAAACGTAAAATTGAATCTGCTTTATAATAACTTGCCCTTTGATCGGCCTTCCCTAATTTGGAATCAAGTTGCCAAGTCGCGTTACGAATTTGTTCAGAAATCTCACACGTCTCCGTCGACGCTTATATGAATTTGTATTTTCTTCGCCACGTTTAACTTTGTATGTGGTTTTCAATTCATCTTGTGGTAAAACAATATGTTTTGTTTTCAAAATATTCTACATTTTTATGAAAATTAGTTCAATCGCTTTAAAGATTAACTTCTAGCTTAATCATGAATCTATTCTAAGGGGTTGTCGTCAATCCTGTCTCACTGCTGGGTACAGAACTCCCCTCCGAGTAGAAAATGTTGAAAATTCAATCACGAATTGATAAACTTTAGGCTCCTTTAAGTTAGAAAATAATCTTATTTATGTAGGTTTCCTCACGATGTTTCCTTTTACTACAATTATCAATTTCTAATACGCGCATAACTTTGAAAAATCAGACGTGCGTGTCTGGAAATCAAACCTGCTACTCTGTTGAGAGTACGAGTTTCAACCACTGGGATAGTCTATCAAATTAATTCTGAGAAATAAGAGCAATACATTGCTCTAATGAAATTACTAAACATCAAAGTACTAACAGAGCTCATACAACTTAATCATACCGAAGTACCTGTTCATTACCAAAGCGTTGCTTTGAAACAAACTCGATAGATTCAGGAGCTTAAAGTTATTAATGAACAAAAGGCCGGCCTTGATTAACTCATTTTCTTTCTTGATGTTTCAGAAACTCGAAACACTTCAAGCGGAGTTTTTACTGGAGTCACTTCAAAGTAATTATTACCATTAGGCTCTTCTACAGATCAAAGGCATCTTGATGAATGAAGCCGATGGACGTTGCTTTTAATGTCTGTGCATTTGTTACTATAAGAAAATTTTACAGAAATGTGTATTTTATGAAGTTTCATAATATTTCATTTACAAATGCCGGGTCTCGCTGTTCAAATTTAAAATAATTATCTAAATTTTCATTCAGTATATTATCGTCGGCAAAGGTACGCGAGTATTTTATCGAGTATTTTGTAGCCTGCTTATGGCCTTCATTTATTACAATAGCACCAATAGTACACGAAATCCTGATTAATTTATTCCATTGTGGGTATTTTAAATTTAATTTAGTGAGTTATTTCTAAATAATTAAGATTATTGTTCACCGAGCAGAAGCAGAAAGATCTACAACTACAATATATTAATATTTTCATATCCACGTTGCCACTGACTTAATAATAAGTACCATCCTTAATACGATTACTTTATTATGTTCGCTTCACATTTATTTATTTTTCTTCTTCATTTTTCTATTCACAGGCTTCCTTTCCATCTTCTCTGAGCGGAGTAGCTCAGAGCGATCTCCCGCCCCTCTCGATGCCGCCGAGCTACTTCGTGATGCACCGCTCTACCCCCCTCTACAAGACTCTCTAGACTCACCCTATGACGACGTTTCTATCCCCAAAATCCCCTTAGATGAACCCAAAGAATTAAAAGACGATACTAGAAATGTAGATATTAATTCTTATGGTGATCCTGAAACTAGCATAGAAGACAACAATCTTCTGGTGACACCAGAAGAATTTGTCGCTGGAGAAAATGATTACGCTGAAAGCAACTTAGACTTGACAGGTACAAATGAGAAGGGAAACTTAGAGGCTGAAAGTAGTGACGTTTTAGAAACGCCAGAGGAACCTATTTATATAGAAAGTAATGACGCTGGAGTGGAATCTATTTTAGACACAGATGTTTTGGACAGTAGTGATGATCAAGAGCCGTCGAGTATCAACTCGGACAATGGGTTTATATTCGCTTCGGGTTCTAATGTAGATCTTTTGATGGATGATGAAGCTAGAGTGGAGACAGAAGGGGATGTTGTTCTTACTCCTGAACAAGAGATCGAAACTTTTGTGACTGAGTCTACTGGTGATGAGGATCTTAACGCAAGAGATCCAGGTCTGCCATTGACTGTAACTGAAAATGATGATGAAGTAGAAAGGAAGAAACGCAGCAGTGGCCAAGAATGGGATAAGAATCCAAAGGTGAATATTGTTGTATTTATTTAAATGATTAATGTAGGTATAGAAGCTCAAATGTATTGATATGATATTCGTCATCCTGAGTTGATAGAGCTCAGTCATGCTATTGTCATTTGATCGTAAATATTGGTACGACTTGTAAAATTCCTTAAAATTTTATATTCCTTCTTCTGATGACGTCAAATTGGCGACGTAATATCTGAAAAGATGTGTGTTGTGGAATTTCTTTTGCCGATTCTTCTGGCTGCGGTGGCGGTAGATGTATTGACATTCAAAAATAGCTCTGTAAATAACCTATATTGAAAATAAAAATGTTTTTTTTTTTATTTTGAAAGAATACGAGGATACTCATCGAATTCTTCTTCCAGCCATCCCGTCGCGTGAAGACTGGCGACACGATCCTGAACATCCGCGGCGCGGTGCGCGACGCTATCGGCGACGCGGGCGCTGCGCCCGGCCCGCGCGCCTCATCCCGCGTCGACGCATTCGTCATCAGACCCTCGCCCGTGCTCCGAGACGAGCCGAGAGACCAGCTCAGAGATGCTAGGAGCAGGATTGCGGCTACTGTTCCACTGGTAAGTAATCTGTGTAAACCTATCTTGAAGGAGAAACTTCTTTAGTGGCGTTGTGCACTTTTTGTGTTAGGTAAAAGATGTTAAACTCGCGTCAGGACACGTGACCTGATCGAGAATTCGTGCATTCACGAGCTTGCAGCCTATCTGACGGTAAGTGGGTACTGCCACCCATGGACATCTGTAATCAATCATAAACAAAATTAGATTCCTATTAGACTTAAAAAAGACACGTCGCTGCTCCAAAACTCTAAGGGAACTTCACGAAAAAGCATGTATCCTTTACCCTTTCAAACTAGAACATCTTTAAAGCTGCTGTTATTAAATCAAATCTGTGTGAAGGTTTCTGTTCGAGCGCCGAATATAGGACGATAAAGTACTTTCTGCGGTGACACTGACAAACCTATTTGTATCTGGAATGTAAAACACAGACACAAGAGATGTTTTAACTTAGTTCTCAGGTAATTCAACACGTTTGTGGCCGACCTTAGGTATCTAATCCTATTAGAAGTAAATTACAGAGCGAAAGCTCATTAAAGACGCATTGCTCTCTAAGGATTAAGTTTAAAGTGCTGGCACGTCTGGGGTAAGTTTAAACCTTACCGTATTCAGAATATCTCTATACTTCTGTAGGCAAAAACGTTTGTAGTGTCCTATTGATTCTAATGCCAACCCTTACAGTGCCGTAATGACTTTTCTCCGCAATTATCCCTATAAATTACGACATAAACCTCTCCAGAAAGTCCACAATTATTTCTGATTTAAATTAACCGCACTGAGAGTTATATAGTTTGTCGCAGCCCACGAAAACCGAGGGCTAATTAATAATGTACTTCATGATGACAACTTACGAGGGGTGCTTCAAGTAATTTATTAGCTACAAGTATAATATTTCGAGAGCGGTGAAAGCTAACCATTAGGGTTAGAAATCTGACTTCTTGTCCTCGTGAAATTATTATTATTTAAAATTAGCTGTTAATTTACTAGACACTGTCGCGAGAATTTTCTAAAATGTTCTCATTTCCATTGACTATGAATTGCCATTCAAGTGTCAGCCGAAGTTTTCCTCAAAGCTAGAAGGTTTAAAATTTTAAACCGTAATATTGTATATACTCTGACCAAAAGAGAATTGATAGAATTTTATTTTGAGGAGCATGATAAAATTGATAAACTATTTTAAATACGTCTATAACATCTTAAAATGAGATAAAAATTGAATTCGAAAGTGCAGAATCTAATCCCGAGAGTAATATCAAAATTTAAATTATTGGTATTAGGAATTCCTGATTAATTCTTATGGATAGCAACATATCTGCGATAATCACCGTCACTTTAACATTTGCAACACCAAAAGAATTGCCAGCATCGACAGCCTTATGGACAAATCTTTCTAAATGATATTGGAAGAGGGCAATAATAAAGTTTAAACCATTTTCAAGTAAATCTCGCAACTAGATATTAAATGTATGACCAATCCATTAGACAGAGGAAGTAAACCCACACAGACAGTCATATTTCTTCTGTAATTTGATAACCATTAATCTTTCTTTCAGAGAAACATTTCCGACAATAATTTTAAACTTTTTGGATCCCCTCCAAACGAGAGCGCTTCACTCAAGGGTCCTCGGTACTGAAAATGAGGTTTAAAGTTTACACTCATAATTTAAAAGCTTTTGTGCTTTTTCAGAAAATAAAGCGTGATGTTTCGTTAAATTATTATCGTAAAGTTATATGGCTGCATCGCAAATTTGTTATAACAGTCTGGAAATGGGTTAAATGTGTTTGTTTTATTCATTGTTTAATTAAATGTTATTAACAACTGAGTTTGTTAACTTCTTAAAGTTAATCCTCTGACAATATTAACCTGCTGACTTTGAATAAAATTATTAACATACTATCTGATGGGTTCATAATAAATGTTGTGCTCTCAGCTTTTCGAGCGGTATTTTTTTTTTATTTTTTGATAATTTTACTACGAACGCAAACTTTTGTCTGAAGTCTCTGTCTATTGTGGTTTACCTTCTGTCCAATTCGTCAGCAACAATATTAATTTAAAATCAAATTTGTGACGTCCCAACCTTTGTATTCGAGACAAAATTCTAAGCACTTTACTTTGTCCATCAGCCCGTAAAGCTGGAGAAAGAATTGCTAGTGGAGGCACACGCACACGCTCGCATCCCCTGTGACCTGGTCAACGTCACCAATCTCCGCTGGTACAAGGACAATGAGGTTAGTACATTGCAAAGTAACTAGTTTCATCTATATCATGTTCTTTCTAGGTTGCAACTTTTGTGGTATGATTGTGTGTAGAAAAAGCATTTTTGTACTTCTTTGAGCTAGGTTCAATTATAATATTGAAACCCACTGATGTAACACTATTAAAACGGGTATGTCAATGACTGAAACCTCTTTATTATGTCGGTCTTTGTAAATTTTTGCAACTTTTATGTAAATATTTTGAGCTACTCCCCAATTATTAAGACCTACGAACATACATAGTTTAAAAAGGTTTTGATGAAGGATAAGATTGACTTTGATAGAGGTATATTATGTACATATGATTTTTTATCAGCAAATAAGTCTAGCGACTTCACCCGGTGGTGAGTCCACGTGGCGTGACGGAGACGCGGTGGAGATAGGGCGGGCGTCGCGCGGTCACGCGGCACGCTGGCGGTGCGCCGGCCGCGACCGCTCCGGCCGCACTGTCACTGGGGAACCAACGCGGCTGCTTATATATGGTAAGATATTATACCATTCCCTACTTATTGAAGATTGCAACAAAAAATAGAGGTCATTAACTAGAAAACTTTACAATTGTCAGCTTGGCTGTCTTAAATATGAGTACTTATAACAATCACGATTACAGACCGACTAACGTTGTACATAGTAACGGTGGTGTGCAATACTTTGCTTTGATTTAAGGGATTTGAAAAGACAGGAATTTATATAAGGTATTCGAACATACCTCTTTGGTGCTGCAAGTGGCAATGATGAGAATCAAACGATAGGTGCCCTTTAGTACTTCGAGTTTATAAAAAGTCTTCTCTAACTTAAAATTCGCATTCTTTCCAATTTTCCTCATTTATTTCTCTTGAGAGTCCTGAGTCAAATTCCTATCAGTAATTTCATTTCGTTTTTCCCTCCTTCATTCTCCAAGATCTTTTCTTCATGTACCTATAGGTAATGTACATTATTATATTGTAATACAGAGCCGGTACGGTCAGTATATCTGGCGGTGGACGGAAGGAGACTGGATGCGGGCAACACGTGGGTGCCCGTGCGTGACAAGACCGTGCTCGAAGTGCGCTGCGTCGCCGAAGGTATGTTCATCTTCTTTAATGTTGTTGTGTTGGGTTTCGACCACAGGGGACTCAAAGAATCAACTTGTAATTCGTGCACTTATGACACGTCTGTCTCTCACTGCTACTGAAATAGGACTGACTTTGAAATAGGTTGCGATTTCTCACATATAAACGCCGAATTTTATAGAAACATCTTATAGAAACGGAATAGAAACATCTTATAGAAATCATCGTCATCATTAGCTTGTATTTTGTCTCTTTCACTAATTCTTAGCCTGAGATTACTTACTTTTCTCTGTCAATAAGTATGATTAAGATCATTTTTCAGACGCTATCATCATCAATTCATTCATAATATATTTTTGTGGAACATCTGGTCTTCTATATGTGAATTGGATTCGTGAAATTAGACATTTCAAAGACAAATCTGTAAGAGCTTACAAATTAGCAGTTATTTCTTATTAACACAAATTCATCGTTTTTTACTTAAGTATAACTGTTACATAAAATAAAATGTCTATATACATATTACGCAATTAAAAGATATTAAAAAGAGAATCTAACTAGAATAAAAAGAAAATGTCTATATTACATACTAAGTAATGTACATAATAATACTATTAATTACATACTCCAAAACAATTCAAATCATAAACTACTTAATCAACTCCACAAGTTTAATTACCCCATTTAGATGTATTGAAAGTTAACAGTTAAACGAATCAAGTTACCGACTGTAATCAAACTTAGTTCCAAGTTTAAGTTAGCTGCGCGCTTCCTTCGTTATCCGATTGCGACAGTCGCATAATCGCGCTTGTATTACTTATAGTAAGACAATATTTTTTAAGAAAAAGATGAAGAGAAAGATTGGATAGTGGTCCTTAAATTACTAATGGTCAGCGTGGTGAAAATAGGTGGTAGTAACAGTACGGTTTTAGTACGGTTTAGTAGACCAGGTGCTTACAGATGTTTTCAAAACTATTTCTGCTTAATACCAAGAGGGAGTATACCAAGGCGTTCCATTTAGTCCTCAAAGGTAGCAACGTATCTGAGGCCGACTCTAATCCTCTTTAGGGTTAGTATATGATGTCAATGAGCTGCAGTAGCCACTTACTATCAGATGAACTGCATACTCGTTCGCTACTTCAATCGTATAAGAAAAAACACGAGAAACAGTATTTTCTGGCAAAAGTCTTATCGCAATGTGGGCCTTTACCCTACTTTCCGCTATTCAAATCCTTCCGGACTTTGTTCTTAGATGCAATCTTTTGTCACAAGCCGCGATTCTTTTGAAACTTCCAACTGAAATGAAACTTCTTAATGGTTATTGCGACTAAGTGAAGAAGCTTTTATTAAATTCTTGAGGTTTTTAATAAATTAACTCAATTACTACTCAACTCATGACTGTATATTAGTGCGGATTGTTGTTCAAAAAGTTTTAGTTTTATATAAGATTGAGCAGAATATTTTATGGGTCTGTGTGCTCATATTAATTTTTGTGTGTACCTAAAATACCTACAATAATACATATTATACTATATCCACTATGTAAAAAAGTTGAATTCAAAATTTACATTTTATTTTTCGTTTAGGACTTTAAGAGTATAGGTAAATTTGTATAGATTTATGTCCGTTATTAATAATCAATCTATCCAATGTTTTACGTACCAGATATCGAAGTTTGTCAATTTCTAGTAGATAGGAATTGTCAAACATCGATCGTTAGTAACTTTTTCATGTTCTATAGGTGGTGTTCCACCACCTGATCTCTCGTGGCGGTTGTTGGCGCTCGAGCCGGCGCTCGACCATCGCCCATACTTGCGCATACATCATACAAACTATTCTATTGGTAAGTACTATTGAATTTTACCAGATTAAGCATGCTATGATTTTTCACTATTATACTCGTACATATTGCAGTAAGTTGAGCGTCTAATATATTTATTTTTAACCCACAATTAAGGAACATTTCATATTTTAACGTAACTTATTAATTCTATCGTGGAACAATAAGTTATATGTTCCCACTGTTATATTATTATTATTTATTTACGTATTGAAATTTATTTACCTTGGACAATTGGACCTATCACAATGAAATCATAATACCAAAACGTTATGAACCACTAAAACAATATATGATTTTACATTAAAACCAAATTTAGTTGACCCATTTTTTTATGATTTTTAAAACAGAGGGTGTAGTATCATCCCGAGTAGTGGTGACCGCAGCGAGAGAACTCCACAATGCGACTCTACAGTGTGAGGCGAAACAGAGACAGCCTACGACTGTCTCACAAAATTATGAAGCGAAGCCGCATAAAGGGAAGAAGGACAAAGACAAGGAAACAACTCATGATGTACTCATTGCGAAACTGGAGATTCATGTTACATGTAAGTTAGATGCTATTCATAATATAATGTACGGGGCCAAGAGGAACTCTTTGTGAAATGCCATGTGATTTCTGCATTTGTTTCGCAAGGAAATCTTTTGTATTGTGTGCCTAATTCTAAATTGTGTATTGAATTTTTAACCAAGATTACATCAAATATATGTATAAGTATTCCAGTATTTGGGTTCTTACGGAATAGTGGAAATTTGTATAAGTACTTAAGGATAATGAAAGCATTAAGGACCATAAGTGGTTTATTTACAAACTGAAATGTATTAAGACCATTTATCTGTGCATATATAAATCTGATTTGGGAGACACGTTTCGTCAGGGTACTAAAGGTTAAGTAGGTAGTGAAAAACCACGCTCTAGTCACGCACTCGAGTACAGCCGAACGCAGCTCAAAAGTTCTCGAATGTATGCTTCGATTGTGTCGAAAGCTTCTGCTGATTTTTAGCCTAAACCGAAACTTCGCTCGGTCAGTACTATTATTGTGTTCAGATCCGCCATCATTCGTGATCTCCCGGTGGCCGGGGTTCGGCGTGGCGCTGACGGCGGGCGGCGCGGCGGCGCTGCGCTGCGACGTCGACGCCAACCCGCCCGCGCGCGCCGCCTGGCTGAGAGACTCTGACGTGCCCGCTAGGTGACACACACATAAACACACACACAACACGCACGCACGTAAGCTCGCACGCACACATAAACACACAACATGCACTTACGTAAGCACGTACGCACACAAAAACGGACACAAACACTTGCGCACCAACATACTCAAATCTAGGCACACGCGAAGACATACAGACACAACATGTTTTTGTGTATAATATTCAAAATCATATATTGACTCATACAGATACACGCACTTGAACACTCATACGTTTTACATACATATACATCTGACATAGATAGGGTGCCAAAGCCGGCATACGGCCAGGCGGGAGAATCTAGCGGTTTATACATATATAAAGCATAAACCGCTAGAATCTCCATACTCCGCGCAGAAAATCTTCATCAGCAACCACAAGAACAAAATATTAGTTATGTATTATAGATATATAAATGCTAAAATACTTAACATACTCATGTAAATAAACAATACACAGATCCAACTGCACACACTTGTACCTATACACTATTCTTATATTATGACACGTTTTAAAACTAATTCTTACAAATACCAATGTACAGATGTATGACTGTCCGTGTGTAGTTCCCCACCACCGTTAGAGGGCGCGGGCGCAGCGGGTGCGATGGGCGCGGCGACGCTGCGCTGGGCGGCGCTCCGCACGGCGCACGCCGGCTGGTACCGCTGCCGGGCCTCCTGGCTCGACGGGGAGTACTCCTCTATCGGGTACTACCTCAATGTGCTGGGTGAGTGGAGTTCATGATCAATGACATGAGCAAACAATATTCTACTTATTATAGTATTTTTCAAAGTGGTTTTTGTATTCGAAACACTTCATTTAAAATAAAATGCTGCTCAGTATTTAAGAAATAAAAACATTTGCTAAATAATTAATAAAACGCAGGACGTAGAACCCTTGGTGAACCTTGAAGGTGGTAGAACCCTTTGTGGTTCGACTCCGGCGGCACCACCGCCACACCTATTTCTACCTAATAACAGCAGTGTTAAGCGCTGCTGTGTTCCGGTTTGAAGGGTGTGGTAAGGGAGACAGACTTTTCCGAGGCGTTCCAGCTTAGTCCTCAGGGGTAGCGGCGCATCTGTGGCCGACCTCAGGTAGGAATATCTAATCCTATCTGGGGTTGATTACAGATGTCCATGGGCGGCAGTAGCCACTTACCATCAGGTGGACTGCATGCTCGCCTGCTACTCTTATATTATAAAAAAAAAAAAAAAAAAAAAAAAAAACGTAATGTTTAAACTTAGACAAATATTAGGTGGCTCAAAAATAAATAAAGCTTCTCATTTCATATTTTAAATAACTCACATTAATGTTTGTAAGTCGCTGTTCTGTTGATTTCTCGTCACTCGCAGCCAGTCGCTCACTTAGTAATACTATAACCACAATTCATTATTTTTGTTACTCAAAACTTTTTGCCACTCGTTTAAATACTAACCTAGGTTAAATAATCTTTTAATAATCTACGATTGCAGAACGGTGCTACTCTGCTCTTTAAATTTTCTGAAAACAGGTGATTGTTGTAACTTTTTCACGATATACCTTTTTATAAATGAATATAAATAAAGAAAAGTTCAAAGTGCTTCGACTTACATCTACAAAACAATTATTTTAACTTTAAGTGAGCCACTACCGTGATTCTATAACATTTTTTTGTGCTTAAATAATTCCTTTCTATCACGACAGCTCCTGATGAGAACGCCCAGGCAGTCACTGAATCGGATGTACACGAAGAGCCGGACCATCAGAAGGTGGAAGTTCCTCTAGGAGGGAACGTGCAGCTCCACTGCCCTAAGGGTAAGTCAAATAAAATAATACATAATAGCATAAAGTTCATCTACAAAATACAGCTATATCAAGTGGATTCATAACGGTCCTGGAAACTTTGTAAAATTTTTATTCACATGCAAAATATAAAATGAACTTCCCTTTTAAGAGTTTTCAAAATATTCAGATTTTTCCAACAGGTGTCTTTAATCCAGGAGACGAAAGAGATGTTCTCGAAAGCCCCGGATTTTTCGATTTATTGTTTGATGTTGCAAACGAATAGGAAACGGTAATAACTCACTGAATTGTTTCATCGCTGTCTTTATAAAATCGTTTTTAGTCTCTTTATGTTAGATTTTGAACAGAATAATTTTGTGTAATACATAGTTTGTGGCACTGTTGATGAATTAGCCTTGACGTACAATTTTACGTCAGAGCCTTTCTCTTATCTCGTGGATTTGAGCCCCCATGCGGTTCTGGTTACATGCGTGCTAATTAAGTTCAGAGATTGTAGCGAATTATTTGACGCATGCGTGAAATACGCACGGGTCCAGACTGCATGACAAGAAAAATGTTTCACCTATAATATTTATACGTGAGTTATGGATTGCGTCGGGATGCAGCTTGTATATATTATGTATTTAATCAAAACCGAATATTACAAGTTTTGGATTAAATCTAACCTAAATTATAACTAACTATCCTAAGTGACTTGCTGGGGCAATGTTAGTGCCCAGAGTGAATTCCCACGTTCGGGACTATGATGTGAGTAGTCAGCGTTCCCACGGCACGGCGGCGGTGCGGAATCGGATTTCTTCCTGATAAATTTAGTTAAGGCGAATGCCTATTGTTGGTTAAGGTCAATATATAACACGTGTTAAACTATTGTTGTTTATAGACACAACATAATGCGGTTGGTATTGTGTGCAACAGGTAGCGTGGGATGTTGGTGGAGACGTGTGGTGGGAAACAGCAGCGAAAACTGGGCGCCGGCCGGCTCACACCACGCTCACGGTGTCCTCGGTAAATAATAATATTGGGATTATGATTCTACTTTCGATATCTATAGACTTCAATTTAATCTAATGTTTACATATTCTACACCGAGGTGTTTTCTTAATTTCTCATCTTATTTGATGTGATGTGATGTGAAAAATATGGTTATTGGTTACACTAATCTTAAGTCTATCAAAGAAACATAGAAGCATACTTATATGCTTTCTTATGTGTGTGCGTGATAGCGTATGTGATCAGACATAAGCCACAATTAATGATAATATATATTCTTTCATCCATGTGTGTATGTAGGTATAAACTCTGCGCTGTACGAGGAGGGCGGGGAGTACCGCTGTGTGGGTGCGCGCGCGCCGGAGCGACAGCGGCTACGCGAACTGAAGCGCGTCACTCTACGCGTCACCGGTAACTGACGCCATCATAACTACTGTTATTTACACTGGTTTATTACCACGGTTATTGGAATAATACTGCGGTTGTAACAACCACTTTTGGTTTTAATACCACTTAAACATTATAACTGATTAACATTTTTTATTACGTCTATTGTTATAATCAGCTGCTATTTTTGCTCGAATAATCACTTACATAAAATACGAGTATTACGTTAACAAAACCAACTAGCATTTAATATTCATTTAAGCGATATTAAATATTCATTACAACCCTTGGACTTATTATCACATACATATATTAGCTGTAATCGTAACAATGATGTATACTTTTTGCTTCTTTACGTAAAATAAACGTACTTTGTAGGTATGTGGTGAAAACACGTGAATAATGTAATGTTATCTAGGTGGTGCAACTGCGACAGCGCTGTCGTCCGCGCCCGCTGTGGGTGGCTGGCGGCTCGAATGCGGCGCTTGTGGTCGCAATCTACGTGTTCTATGGTTGCGTAATGGTATTGCACAACCTGCTGTCCTTACTCCAGACTTAGCGCAGCACTGCTGGCGTGCGGTGTTGTTACTACCGGAGCCGGATGAAGTGTGGTGTGTGGCGGTGTCGACAGCTGGCGGGGCGGTGGCGGTGTTCCCGAGGAGAGTGGTCGCGTCTCCCTCCCCAGCAAGACACGCGGTTAGAGCGCTCCACGCTGGAGCCGACACTCGTGACGTCAGCAAGTGGCTGCTTATTGGCATTGCTCTCGGTGTTCTTATATAATTGCAAATGAATGAGTAATGGTATCAAGAACTGTAAGTCAAACTGTGAACAGGTCGTGGTAATGCAAGTTCCTTTAACGGAGTCGAAATGGAAATTTGTTTAGGACTTGAATTAGTCGTCAAGCAATAACTAAGTAAAAAGTAATTAAACAATCGCAATAAAAAAGTACTTATGAAAATATTGGATGAACCTTAAATTTTTGAAAATGATAGTGGCAACACTATTTTTTATTCTATGTTCAATGTGACGCAGACGTCTTTTTGACGTAAAACTAATGCACATGACTTAAAACATGACGTAAAGAGCATAATGCCGTAATTATTACTTTAGAATGCTTATATGTTAAAAGTCTAAGCTCGATGGTACACAACGATGTACACGCTAAGCAAAAATATGTAAACGACGCCTCCGTCGATGTTCTAGATCAGAAAAACAAGGAAAATGGAATGGATACAGACTATCGTTTTAATCTATGCGCTGAATCAAAATATTGTGCATAACAATCTGGGTCGGGAAAATATAAAAAATACAGGCTCAATCCAGTCAGTATTCTTTTATGACTATACTTTTTTCCCGTACCGTTTGTTACGTCAGATTTACACTAGACGTATATCGCAGTTTTCAAATTAAAATGACGTAAGTGTATTCGAAAAAAAGTGCGTTTAAATGTTGCCATTCTCTCCCTAACCGAAATTGAAACTACTTTTATCTAGCGGAATTTACGGCAATTACACAAGTTAATGTTGTATTGAATAATCTAACACTTTTTAAAAGTATTTTTGTATCAATGCCACTTTGATGATCTTTTCACTTACGTCATTGTAATTTTTAAAATGCGATGTATCTTTGGCGATATAAAATTTCTGAAAGTGGCTCAAGCATTCTCATTTTGACTAAGGAATACACGATTGTGACATCTACCACACTCGAAATAAGACCTTTATTAGTATATTGATGTGGTGTTAGTGTTAAGTCTTTGTAGTGCTACTATCTAATAATTTGTTATACGCATGTTAGTGTATCTTGTAGACTGTGGGGCAATGCGGCTTGCGTTATGCGGCTTATGCGGCTCACGCAGCTATATCGTCAGCTAATTTGACATTATCAATTCTTTGTTGCTCATCTGAATTGATGACGATGAAAACCAATACAGTACCAGTACCTTTAGTAAAAGACGATCGGTTGATTATGGAATCATTGTGTTTTGTCTCTCTATGATTTATGCTTATGTGAAATCAGCTCTCTAAAAATCCGATAGTACCCGATCATTGCCGATAGTTTTTTTCTAAATCTGAAAGCTAATGTTTTTAATATAATTTTCTCTCCTAATATTGCATTAGCCGCAAAAGCCGTAGCCGCAAGCCGCACCGCTACTACCATTACCTTGCAATCTTAACACGATCACTGCAGTTGAGTTTATGAAGAAAAATGTGTCGCGGGCTACTTTATACCCGTTGGGAGTTACCGCGAGTAACCGTTGAATTTTACTGCATATTCTTTGTACTGCAATATTGTAACTCTGGTTTGTAACAGTGATATTGTAACTTGTAACTGGAATTACACAATTTAAATGGAAGAAATGCTGTACCGGGAATTCGAAGGTACCCATATTAATGCAGTGACTTGCAAGTCATCGACATTGATGAAAGAAAGCATTCCAATTTAGTCTTTAGGATCATTTAAATATATTTGTGTGTAGCAAAGAATTGCGCACAAACAAAAATTCCTAAGAACTGCGTACATAAAAGTAATAAATACTTGTTACTAAACATTACCTTCCAAATGTCGACTTTGTTACTCATTTTTAAATAATCACAATACAATAGATCAAGTTTGTTATAACAAGTAATAGAATATTGGTTATGACATATTTAATCAAGAAGCCTACCAAAGGTTGCGTTACGCAATCTTATATTTTCACGTCTACGAAAATTATTGTCTTGAAAAATAGAGGCTGATGTTCATTTGTTATTGGGTTCCACTGTCAATATATGTCAATTTGGAGAATTATTTTTTATTTACTTCGCTATTCGTCCTGTACTCTCTACTGTCTTACTTTTGGGTACAGGTCTTCTCAGACTGATAGACTTCACATCTTTAAGAATTTTTACGATGTTTTCTTCATTTTAATACCAAGTCATCATGTATTTCTAATACACGTATCACTTGAAAAGCAGTGGTGCCTGCATATCATTCTTACCTCGGTCTCACCAGATATAAAAGCCAAATTTTTAATGACTATTCTGACACTGCAGTTATTTGGTATTTTAGGTCCATCTTGGTTACATCACTAGGATTGATTTGCTATCCAAAAGAGAAGGGTTAACATGTCTATTAAGTACATTTAAAATAAACTTGCCTGCAGAGATGTGTTAAGAAATATGTATTCTAGTAGACTCTCAATGTACTCATTTTTTAAAACTATGTAATATTTATCGTTATAGTTAATTTGTAGTACACAGGATAAGTCGTGCCAAACTACTGATATTATTGGAAATATTTTCGTATACTCGTGTTAGTTTTAGTCGGAACGTAAAATGTGAGGGCAATGTAACACCAATCGAATTGTTAGGGTTAAAGAAAGTGTAAGGGCATATATCACAGAACTTAATTTCAGATTTTGACAACTTAATCAGTGATTCAAGAAAATAAATGAGAATTCTTAAGTGACGTAAAGATTGCATGAGACAAATCTGAGGCATATTATCCAAGTAAGTCAGTAATTTCCTTAATGAAGGAGACAGTTCTATTTGAAGGACTACACATACTCCCAAATCAGTGAAGATATTTAAGTCAATATATCTGTAAACCGGGGATCGAATCAGGAACACATTATAAACAACAATATGAACGCAATGTAATAAGTTCTGTAATATTTGTCCATGCCTAAGGCTCTATTCAAACCAATACGAATTTCCCCAGTGAACAGAATGCAATTTAGATGAGCATGTGAATTGACACAATTAATTCGAATCAGTTGAATCCTAATCTCAATATTTTGGTGTGCTTGTATCATGCCGGCGTATTCAGTGTTATTTGATACGGGAATTTTAACTATGTGTGCTTTTTAAGAGAAAAGTAATTTCACGTGTTAGTCTCAATTATTCATAACTTATTAATTCAATTTTAAAATACTCATTAATTTATTTATGTGAAGCAAAGCACGTCAAATGCTTTTGCCTGGTCTTAAAACTTTTAATTGAATTTTATTTGTAACATCACTTGAATTGAATCAAGGAATATTTTGAAACTTGTTTCTTTATACATTTGCAGCTGATTTATCCGCTCTCTCCGATTTTTTCATTGGTTTGAATGGAGCCTTCTAGATGTTTGTACTAATTATATTCTAAGCGTCTGTAGACTGCCAGCTGGCATTATATCTGTAACTATATTTTTACTAGATGTCAAATTCATTATTGTAATACATTGTGTATCATAGCTTAAACGATTCATGGAAATTTCGATGTCAATTTTAGGATCCCGTTTAGATCGGGTAACATTTTGTATGAGATTAAAAGAAAAACATTTGCTACCACAATTTTTGCAACAATCTTGTAGTTGTTAAGAAATTTTTTATCGGATGTTTGATGTTAAATTGTTATTGGTAGTTAGTTTTCTATATTATGTTCACGCCTTCTCTTTCCTCTTCAATTATTTGGATCTATCACTCTTCTTCTTTCTTTTTCTGCAGAGAATCGTTTTGGTGGTCGAAGCTAAATCTTAAGTTCATATCAGCTAAATTTTCATAAACCTGAATTCTATCAAGATTCTTAGCAAAAGGTGAAAAATAATAGTCGTACTGTTTATTCGCTACACCAATAAAATACTCGTAAATCCTTAGTAAAATTACAAGGGTTTCCAATTACTGCCGAGTCTTAACTTAATATTTCGTTTTTGACCATCAAATCGTAAATACGAGTCGTTATTGTTGTTAAGAATTGTGATATCATCGGAGGTCGGGCGCCTGCGGACATCTCAAAGTTAAATTTTACAAGAGGTTTTAATCAGCGGTTAGTTTAAATTAAGTTAGATTGTAGTGAGATGTATTTTTGTACCGTCTCTAAATTTTATTGGTCAATTGGTAATGAGTTTTAGGATAGACACAAATCACTATTCAAATTCTAGCCTAATGAATCTTTATAAATTAAACAAAACAATTATACTAATAAATTCATTAAGGAAAAAAAGAGAAATACTACAATTAAAAGTATCAGTATCATAACCGATCGACATCATCGTAAATAACAGGATAACGTCTAAACTAGAAAAAGAAAATTTAAAGAAGTTTCAAAAGTTAAAAGTTACTATTATTTGATATTATCTTACACCTATTATTAATAATCAATCTATCCAATGTATGCCTAGCAAAAATCCATATTTCTTTATACTAGAAATTTTAAATTTCAATCTTTCACAGGAAAAAATTGAATATTAACAACAAGGAATAATGTTTCATTAATCTTCATTAAAATAGAAAATTCAATAGCACATTTACACCACGTAATATTTCCAAAATATTACATTCAATAGTGATTAGTGCCCATCCTATTGGTGTATAAGAAATTGTATATGAATAAAAAAACGAATACAAATTTGTTTTACGTACCTGGTAATGAGGAGAACGTAATGATCCGTCCAACGGAACTCGAACTAGATAGTTAAGGAGCTACGTAGACCCCCTCTTCCTTGTCCCATTGCGCTCTTCCTTCACCCACCTTTAGGGCTCTGACGGGGAATATTGCAAAATCTAAGAAATAACATAAAACATTAACATAATTAAACAGATTTAAGGATATTTTTTTATAATCCTTGTAACATACATTTTGATGAAAATGATATGTTTTTAACGATAATAAATGAATAAAAGACTATCTGATTTTTTTCGGATCTTCTCAGCTAAGATCATGTTAAGATACTATTAATATAGTTGAAAAGGAAAAAGACATGGTAAATGATATTTAGTAAGTGCCTCCTAATAAATTCAATGGCAAAGTCATATTTATTTATTTCGTCCAAACTTGCATTTAACATTAGAGGATACCCTAATGCGTTAAAATCATAATATGTAATATAATTGTATTGACTTGAACTCCAATGGGTGTGTTATAATTAAACTGTAGTAGTGTTAATAAGCTTCTCAATCAAATCAGTTAAGCACCGCTGGAGTAAACAACATCTACATCTAACTACATCGATTATGCAATTCTAATTATACTATTATTAATTAATCCCCTACCTCACTATTAATTTATTAACCGATTATTGAGTTTGGATTAAACATCCTGTTTGGATCCCACAAAGGCTTTTGATTACGTAACTTAACATAGTGGGTTGCCTTCGGGCTTCAAGAAATGTTTAATAGTACACACGTTACTAACATAATATAATCGACATAATTAATTTTGGAATGTACTACAGCTTAACGCAACCAACATAATCAAAATATGTAATAGCATACCACAGGGTGTTTCTCTTGGTCTCATAAGATGTTTGAAGGAACAATTTGTTTGAAAAATCTTTTTAATTTACAAAATAATCAACGCCATTCAATTTGCCGTATCAAATATACGTGTAACATACTTATCCGAGGCGTGCCAACATAGTCCTCAGGGGGTAACAACGCATCTGTGGCCAATTTCAAGTAGGACTCTCATCTTATCTGGGGTTGATTATAGATGTCGATGTACGGCACTAACCACTTACCATTAGGTGTAAATAGTCTTTATTTTACAGTATTCCCCGCCAGACCCGTAGCTAGGCCAATCTAGGGGTAGCGTCCCTAAACCGCCTTTAGTCTTTCCATGCTATTTTGGGTAATCTCAACTACGCTGTCTTTCCCCGCACTTCGACTCCGCGGCCCCGCACCTCGTATTGTATACTCTGATGCTTTGATTTCGCTCGATCAATATCCTGTTAGAGGAAATTTGGAATAACAAATGATGAGTCTTCTAGTGATATCTTTAGCAGATTTTCAACAAATTATTAAAATATCACGGAGAATATGTGTTTGCCTTATTTGTTTTCATTATTTGTTGTCAAGGCTGCTTTTAAGTCAGAAATTATATCTATTGCACATATTCATAAATGAAACGCAAAGAAGATTTAATATAAAACTTAAGAAGTCTTGAGAAATATAGTAGAGTTTTAATTTGTTGACACTGAGAATATATTTCTCCTATTTTTTCTTTTTCTTTGTCAAATTAAGCTTTGTGATTTGAAATACTAAATAACAAGGCTGCCTAGAAATCAGAAGTTCAATGTCTATAACAATCTATCGTGCTCTTGACACGACTTACCTAATTGTTAAATTTTGTTGCATTCAAAGATTTTAAATTCAGTGTTTTCAAAGCAATGACTTCCGTAGACTTCCGAAGTCTTAAATATACATTTGCTAAATTTTACTTTTTCATTTGTTCTTTCAAATTCAACAGAAAATTTGACACATTTGTTGTCGATAACATTGACTGGGCGAAATCGATGACGTCATATCGTATCATTTGTAAGTTTTTGTACTTAGCGTCCATTTTCGATACGATTGTGTCGCGTCTCGGTGCCAATACATTATTTAATAGATCATAATAGTATATATATATTTACAGTTTATTATACATAATATTATTGTTTACTTTGATATTAATGTACAGAATCCATAATATTCATCGCAATGTGTTTATGGAACTCCTATACCGAATAAAGGATGTAAAAGTAATGTGTGTTTTCATTTTACCTAACTTTGAGTTTTTCGACAAAGGGGAGGTAGGAGTGGATGAGAATAGACCGAATGATGATAGTGATAAGGTTGAAGATGTGTTTGAAGATTGTTTTGATAAATTAATTCATGTTGGAGTGCGTGCGAGCTAGCCATGCGTGGAAGCGAACTCGCAGTTTTAAGCAAATTGGGGACAACATTCTACATAAATATAGCAAAATTCGTATAAGAAACATAATTTATATAAGGAAAGAAAATTCATATAAGAGAGACAGCCGTGAAGAGAGACAATTTTGCGGCTGTATTCACGAATTTCTTTGAATGTAGAAATTTTCGTTTGTATACGTACAAATAAACTCACTGTACAAGACGCTTTCTATTTTGACGTTTGTTTGATCAGAGTTCGAACCACGAAGTTGAGTTAGAACGCTATGGTAATTGTTCCACGTAGGTTGTGGTTATGTAGGTCATAAAAAAACATAATAATAGCACAAAGAGCATAAATAAAATTTTATTTTTTTATGATATAGTCGACAGGAGACTAACATGCAGACACTGATTGGCAACTGGTAAATATGGACTTCTGTAATCAATCTTAGATAGAATTGAAGTCTTACCTGAGGTTGGTCACAGACGTGTTGCTACCCCCTAAGGCCTAAGTTAGAACGCCTCGATACATTTACTTGCTACATCATTTAGACCAGAACACAGCGCTTAGCACTGCTGTTGTTAGAAGAAATAGGTGTAGCGCTGGCGCTTACATAGTCGAATCGTAAAGGTATCTACAACCATAGATTAGTAAAGATTACTCACTCGTAACAAGAAAATGTACACAGTTTTGAGAATTGAAATAGTTGCGTAAAAAGTTTTGCCACGTCTCCGTGCTAAAATGTCCTTAAAATATTTGAAATAATTATTTATTTATTATGTAAATTACGCAGTATTAGTTATTTGTAAAAATGTTTTTATTTGTCAAGAATTAAAAAAAAGAACTTACTAATAAGCCGTTTGTGGCTTCATTCAATTTCAAGGCGGCGAAGTATCTTTACTAATCTATGTCTACAACTTAAAAAAAATAAAAATAGGTACATAATACAAAAACCATTGAGTAACTAATATTCTGATTATACCAATACTAGGTATTCCAAATAATAATTACTATGAACTGACAAATTTTCTAAACAAATAAGCATTGTTGCTTCATTTATAAGGTTTCAAATATGGCGATAATTCTTTGAATTGAGCAACCATAAAAGTATTTAACCGAAATCAACAAAGTAAAACCTTATATACCTTAACGGTTTGGTCAATAATACTATTATTTCTTCACTTACAATTACTTAGATAGTAGGTGGCGTTGTTATTTATTATTTTATATCAATTACACAGTTCTAAGAAATGGCAAAGTAGAAAAACTCCGTAAACAAGTAGCGTAAACAATTCCCAAGTATTTATTGTATTGTTCGCTTTACTTATAAGGTTTCTGAGATACCCTATCAGTCCTAACTTAAATTTGACTCGTAACTATTCGAAGAAACAAATGTTAAACTTATTTATTTTAGACAGCTTTTTTATAACATTGAAGAAGGATGATCTGATAGCTAAGTAATCGAAACTCAGCCTCTCAATCCGGCGGACTGAGGTTCAAATCCCTGACCTCTGATTTTTTTTAATATTTGTGCGTATTATAAATTATTTGTCACATGCCTAAACAATAAAGAAAATTATCGTCAGTAAACCTGCAAAAAATTTCTCAAGGGTGTGTGAAGTCTACCGAGACGCACTTGGCCACCGCGATGGACTATGGACCTAAGTCGAGTAGGACTCTGAGAGGAGAACCGTGCTCAACAGTGGGACAGTAACAAGTTAATGAGGATGTAGCAAATGAGCATGCGCACCCGAAGGTAAGTGGTCACTGCCTCCTCCTTTTTTTATAATATAGGAGTAGCAGACGAGCATGCAGTCCACCTGATGGTAAGTGGCTACTGCCGCCCATGGACATCTCTAATCAACCCCAGATAGGACTAGATATTCCTACCTGAGGTCGGCCACAGATGCGCCGCTACCCCTGAGGACTAAGCTGGAACGCCTCGGAAAAGTCTGTCTCCCTTACACCCTTCAAACCGGAACACAGCAGCGCCTAACACTGCTGTTATTAGGTAGAAATAGGTGTGGCGGTGGTGCCGCTGGAGTCGAACCACAAAAGGTTCTATCATCTTTATAGGACAACTACATAGAACAGGGGTCTCCATCCAGGGAACTTCATATATAACAGGGGTCTACCGACAGCCTCCCCGAAGTCGATCACATATGCGCTGCCACTCCGGAGGATTAAGATGATCGCTGAAAGTCAACCGGTATCCACACCCTTCCATCGAAATGCAAGAACTGCTTAATGACTGAAATAGTTGTATCGGCGGTATTTTTAAGGTAAAACACACACATACTCGTATATACACAAATGACTTATGTAAGTAATATAATACTTAGTAATACTTCATTATACTTAGTAATACTTCATGTAAGACTGTTTAATACAAACATCAATTAAATAGATAGTAGTATCATACGAAGCTGGTTGGAATTGTATTAACACGTTAGCTGCGGAACGCGGCTTAAAACACCTCGTCCATGTCTGGTCGTTATAGCGGTAAGAAAAAACTTTAACTTCTCTGTGGTGCGAGAGGCATAACTTCCGTCTGGTTCAGTGTAGGAGAGTGATAACTATATGTTTGTGATGTGCTACTGATTCCTAGTTCTATGGTACACCAACCTAATGTCGGGTTTGTTAGACCTCGTACCGCACTGAACAAATAATAATGCTAACACAGTGCGGAACGAGGTTGGGAACGCCTCGTTTCCCCACGCACCTCGTACCGCACCCCACGCTAGCTTCACGTGGTTAGTGTTGTGCAACGCAGTCGAGGCTGCGTAGCGACGAAGTAGGACCGCTGTCTTTATGTTGAAAATTATCATGTCGAAACGTTGCCGAAAAAAGTTGATCATGGAGGAAGATGAAGAAAAACCGGTTGAAAAATCTGAGCCTGAATCAGAATACAGGAAGATATTTCAAAAACAGGTAAGTCACAAATATACTCTGTCTAGGTGAAAGTCCAGTAGTGAGACTTGGCAGGCTAGGCGTATATCCGTATAGTAAGAAATTACATTATAGATAATTACGTTTCCTGTTATGGTTCAAACAAAAGTTAAGTAGCTACATTATTGATATAGGAAACGTAGGCAAAATCGTTACCAAGTATTCCGATTACTCTTTACCCTAATCTACGCGCTCCTACTTTTCAGAATCCACTGCAAAGAAAGCACATCATCTCGATAAGGGTCCAAAGAAGAAGAGATGTGTCGGATGCTACGAAAAACTCCGCACATTCTTGACATGTCGTGAGGCAGACAAAAAAACCAAAAAAAAAATCTCACGGAATGCACTGTTTGCAAAAAACCTTATTGTCTGAAATGTTTCAATGAAAAACATCCATAACTTTTCCCCTTTTTGTATTCATTCAGTCCATAACGTTGATAAATAAAAACAATAAAATAAAATCGATATTTATTTTCCCATCACTAAATTATATGGAAACCTGCCATTTTTCAGTGCGGTCCGAGGTGCATTAGACCCACATTTTATTTTACCCATAGAATCTAAAGTAACGAATTTAACCAAGGGCGGCGGCAGTTTTAGGTTAATCAACTCATTGTTAATAATAATCAAGACAAAAGCCGTCGATTTTGTCTTATTTGGCGCCAAAAAAAGGATTTTAGTCTCCTTCGGGCGGTGGGATTTAACACGCCTCGTGCCGCCACAATGTCGGATATAGGACGAGGTTTAAAACAACTCGTAACGCAGTAATGGAAAGTACAGAAAAATCTGTGCCGCAGGGAACGTGTTAAACTAAATTTTCATTTATTTGCAGTAAAAGAGTTTGCAAAAGCTGCAGTGACCACTAAACAAACAAAGCACACATCTGTTTTCAACTTTATTCGTACGTAAACTGTATGAAACTGACTTTTTAAATATAACAAAGTAGAACGTGAAATGTACAGCTGTCGCCGGCAACCGCCATGCTCCGCTCACTTTACGAGGTTTTTGTTCTAATCTATACAAATAAATTATAGTTAAAAATGTAAAGAAACGCTTTCGTATTTAATCAAACTAAAAGGTCGAAACTAGATTAAAAGAAGCAGTGATAGCCTAGTGAAACTCTGCCTCTCGATCGAGGGGCTCGACTTTCAAATATCAATCATGCACTTTTCATTTTTCAAAGTTATGTGCGTATTATAAATTAATTATCACTTCCTTTAAGGGCGATGGAAAAGCATCGTGAGGAAACTTACATGCTAAGAGATCGGCTTTGGGTAGGGTTGTTATATATGGAGTTGATTACGGTCCATGGGCGGCTGTGGCTACATATCATCAGGTGGACTGCGTGCTTATATACATGCATTATACATATATATCAAGATTTGATCATTAAACTAGTCGTGGTCGTCAACTCTTCACTGTCCCACTGCTGGACACGGGTCTCCTCTCAGAATAAGAAGGATAAGGCCATAGTCCAATGCGCTGGCCAAGTGTTAAAAAATGTGTATTGATAGACTTCACATACCATTAATAACTTCTTTTTTTAAAATCTCTCAGGTTTCCGCACGCTATTCTCCGTCACGGATAAACTAGCAAATGTTTATATATCCAAACTTTATAAAACTGTATATTAACTTTACGATCACAGCTAGCCAAAACAGTTGTGGCCGCAAAGCTGTGCCAACTGCCGTGTTCGGTGTCAACTTGATGCCAAACACTTTGTATTAGTTTTATAAGAGGTGGAAACTCGATTCAAATGCTGCATCATTGTCCCATATATTATTACCTTTTTTGAGGGTATGTTCGACTGTTATCGACTAAAACTCTGGGGCGGTACACTGGATGCTCGCTGTCGCTGTATGCTGGGGTTCGCCACGTCTTGAGATGGGTGGGCCCATCTCAGTGGTGTGTTTAGTGAGATGAGCGTGCAGAACCCACAAAATAATTCGCCAAAAACGAGTCGAACTCGCACATGGAGGCTTCCGTACCACCAGATGCTCATTATATTTTGCTTATGTTTATAAAATAATCATATTTAAATATGTTTTATTCTTATTCTTTCTTATTATTTTGATTCTTATTTGTACTTATTATAATAGCAGTTATCATAGTAAATGGATTGTAAAAAATTCAACTGTCTCCCTAGTACGGTTTAACAGTTAGATCGAAAAATCGCGAAAAATACCGGTTTATTGTATGTAGACCCTTCAATATTCAACCGGCCACCGTTATGCATCCTTTGTGAAAATTTCAAGTGTCTATCTGTTACTGTGACAGACGGACAGACAGCTAAATAATAATATATTCGGAAAATTTTGTTTTAAAAATATTTTACCCATACTTCACAGTACAACTTTCCAAAACTGTGTTTTAACAACTTAACAGCTAAACAGTCGAACCGCAAAGCCAACTGCGACCGGACGCCGACTTGAGTAATAATATGTATATTTTGTTTAAAAATTGGCCAAGCGCGACTCGAACTCGAGCACGAAGGGTCCAGTAGCACTAAATTTTCATTTATTTTCAATTATTAGTATTTATTTAACATAAAAACTATAGAAGTAAATGTAGTGTGAAAATTTAAACTGTTTACCTATTACAGTTTAATAGAAGTGAAAATCGCTGTAAAATAGCGTTTTTTTGTATGGCAATACCCATTTAATGTCAAACTTTTCTTTATTTTAAGTATTTGTTGTTATTGAGGCTACCGTTATACATACTCTGTAAAAATAGTGTGTATATTACGGTTCAAGAGATAGACGCCTAAAAACGGACAGAGAGCGGATGCTTAGTAATAGGGTTCCCTTCTCACCCTTTGGGTACGGAACCCTAAAAATATTTTAAAAACGAGGCCGAACTTCACAAAACTGTATTTTAAAGCTACAGCATTGTACAGCTGTCGCAAGCCAACTGTCATGTCCCGCTAAGTTACACACAGTATAAAGTAAATTGTATGCTATAGGGTCGTTTGCGGGTTTTTTGGTGTTTGTTGTTGTGTGTACTGTGAACTGTGGTATTATTGAAGGCTTAGCAGTGGAATTTAAACGCTTTCTACACACAGAGAGACAATACACAAACACCCAGACCCAGAAACAGAATTCTAAATTCATCATTTAGAAATCTGTCTGGCCGGGGATCGAACCCTCTGCGCGTCAGACCAGCATGGTTACCGCTCCACTACGTGGAATAATGAAGATGTATTTTTTACTTCCTAATATTCTTCCCAATATTATTCCCATTATTCCTATCATATTATTTCTTCCTAGTATTTCGCCTAGTAATAATAATATTTGTCACGTTGTAAGCCGATAGAGCCTTTCTGTATACAAATTTATAACTTAAAAGTGTCTATCGTTTATTTTTGTTTTTTATTTTATTTTTACCCGACTGTGGAGACTAATGTTAGTCGAATGTAAATATGTAGTATAACGGCTTGACGGATTTTAACATATGAGAGTGTCGTTGGATCCGTCTTAAATGTAAGAGTAATACTGCTTAAATTATATTTTAAACAATTGCGTATTTGCTTTTGTAATCATTCGCTAGTTAATTACGCTTTAGGATGAAACCCTAAAAATGTTCCTTATTAGCGAATATTTCTACATTCGCTGATGTTAAAACAAGTACCGAAAATACAAGGGATCGTCTTCCCAATTAAGATTCAAGGCAGCAAGGGGCCCAATTATCCAATTTGCAATCAGAAGGAGATTCCACCATTTTGAACGTCAAATTGTGTGGATCTAATCCGAATTGCATGGCGTCTCCGCGATAAACATTTTTCTATGGAAATGAAGTGATCCTGTTACATTCCTATTACTCTCACAGGACTATTGTCGGGAAATTAGTAGAAACCTAGAATAGTGACGTCATTTGTATTTTAAGGGTTCCGTGCGAAACAAGAACAAACTAAACCCTTTTAGGTTCACTCGTGAACCTGTCTGTCCGTTTGTCACGGCCAATTTCCTCCGAAACTACTGGATATTCCTTTGCATTTTAAAAATTAACACAAAAATCACACACCAATTAACGTACCAATTAGTATAATTTTAAAAGCCAGTAAGTAGTAATAGAAAGAAAGAAATAACTTTATTACGTAATGCATTGTACACACACATGATAACGAAAAATTATCTTATTAATTACAAAATATTGGGATATGGGTAAATCGAAAACTTAAGATACGTAATATAGCAACACAAACGAATAAAAAAAAAATATAGCAGTTAAATAGATGCGTTCTTGCATATCCCTATGCGTGTATGTATACTGTATACATTGCATACGGAATGGGCACTCACTTAGCATTGATGCCATGGTGTGTTGCACCACGGCGCTGATTTTCAGTGAACCCACAGAGTGACTCATAGAATATGTCGTGGTATTCTTAAAATTTGCTGAAAGTAAAAATCATATGGAACTTCGTAATACAACGAAGCTAAAAATTAGAGCCATAGATAGAAAGTAGCTATGCTATAATACGGGTACTACTGCATACTGTCTCGTCTTTTGTGGTACTCCAATCCCGGGTAATCACGCGTCGGTGTCATTGTTCAGCCAATGTTCGGTGCACAATGCTCGGCAGCCATAAGGTAACTTTGAATAAAGATTACAGATGTCTGAGTTACTCTTGCTTAGGCTTTCCTAAGATGTCGCCATTTTGAAGTTAAAGAATAATTGGCTAAGTGCGAGTCGACTTCGCGCAACGAGGGTTCCGTGGCATTTTTTTTAATACTTTATTGACCAAAACAAAGTTGTGGTGCAAAAGGCGGAATTAATGCTAAATAGCATTTTCTCTGCAGATGTGCAGAAATAAATTGAAAGCGGTTCAATAAAATAAAAGGATATAAATAAATGTCAATAAGATGAAAGAAAGAAACATAATAAAAAATAGATATGACAGATGGACAGACAGTGGAGTCTTAATGCTTAATGGAATCGTAAATGACGTAAATTCGTATCGAATTGATTTTTCCCAGCAGTGGGATAACAATGGGTTGCTCAAATTCAAGATGCTACAACCCTCTGTGATTCGAATCCGGCGGCATCACCGCCACACCTATTTCTGCCTATTAACAGTAGTGTTAAGTGCTGCTGTGTTCTGGCTTGAAGGGTGTGGTAAGGTAGACATACTTTTCCGAGGCGTTTCAGCTTTATGCCCAGGGGGAGCGCATCTGTGTCCGACCTCAGGTAGGAATATGTAATCCTATCCGGTGTTGATTACATATGTCCATGGGCGGCAGTAGCCATCAGTATTAGAGAGACAAATATAAACACTTAATTAAAATATGAAATATTTGTTCAAATAGTTATCTATTTTTTTGCCACTCCTATAGAAAGTGCTTAGTAATTCTCATATTATACCTAACGTAAAAGTAAGATAAACCAGTAAAATATCAAACGACAATTCACGAAATTACTACGTAATTTATTCCTCCTCTAAATCTAAATATCTTAAGGCTCAGATCTTTGCAAATAAGAGGTATCAATATTAGCTCTAGCTTTTAGGCTGAGCGGAGTGGTCGGTATAGCTGAGCGAATATTTACTTTACCTGTTTACCATTAGCAAAAGTAGGCACGAAAGATTTTTTGGGTACTTCACCCGATTTAAAAAATAGCGTACATTTATGTGCATACTGTGACTGAGTGACTTTTCGCTTTATTTTACACATCTTCTTTCTACTTAACAAAAGTCTAATGCCGTATCTTGACAAAGCAAGTTTCACGGTTGACAAACCAAATTGAAATGGGTTTTTTTATAAGAGTAGTAGACGAGCATGCAGTCCACGTGATGGTAGCTACTGCCGCCCATGGAAACCTTTAATCAACCCCAGACAGGATTCTACTCCCACCTGGGGTCGGCCACAGATGAGCCCCTACCCCTGAGGATTAAGCTGATTAGATATTCGTATCTGAAATTCGGAAAAGTATATCTGCCTTACAACACCTTTCAAACAATAACATAGCAGCGCTTAATACTGATTTTATAAAGCAGATATAGGTGTGGCGCTGGTGCCGCTGGAGTCGAACCACAAAGGGTTCTACCACCTTTAAAATGTATATGTGGATAGAGCGTTTGATTTGGTTCGTGTATGTTTGCATACGCTTGTAGCATAGCTTTTGGTCATGTCAAACATTTGTAGATGTTTGGAGTTTGCTGCAAATACCAAGCTTCTGAACGCGACATTATACTAACAAATAATCTAAAGCTTAAAAATGGCGAAGGCGTCCGCAAACTCGATCTACCATCACGGTCGGTCATATACCTACATTTTTATATTATGACGATGGAAGAAAACCGCTAGCTAAGTTCTCAGTGTAAGCCGGTGTTTAGCATAAAATTATTCACACGAAATATTTACATTCCGTAAGAAGGAACTAGGGCCTGTTTTTTTAATAAGGAAAAGGATTTTTGGAAAATATCCCCTTAAGTGGCGTAACTAAACCATGAAAGTAATTATATAACGTTGTGTAAAAAATATAAAAAAAATCTAAAGATTATCTATAAAATTCTCGTGTCACAGTGTTAGTTACCGTACTCCACCGAAACGGCCTTACCTACCGATTTTCACCAAATTTTATATGCATATTCAGTAGGTCTGAGAATCGGCTACTATCTATTTTACATACCCCTAAGTGATAAGAGTTGTTCACCCATAACATTCTTTTTAGTACTTACATATTTCTAAAGTAGGCGCTCATACTGGGCACGCTATTTACGCCGTTATCCAACGAAATTCAGAACTATGAACTAAACCAACATTTATTTGAATATTTTTTTATTTTGTAGTGACATAGAAGTCGGTTTTATTTTTTTGTTATTTTTTTTTATACGTTTTGATTGCGGCAACACAACTGACAGAATATGAAGTTGTTTCACTTCTAACCTAAATTTCTTTCATAGATAGCTTATTCCTGAGCCATAGCTTTTAGTTGAGAGTTGCGAAGTGTCACATTCGAAGTCCATTAGGAATCAATATGGATAAATAAAATTGTAATGTTTGTCTTTAATTTTCTAAATAGCTTTAAAAGATTCTCGGCGCGTCATCATCATCACTGTCCCACTGCTGGGCAGGGGTCTCCTCTCATAATGGGAAGGACAAGGCCATAGTTCATCGCGTTGGCCAAGTGCGTATTGGTAGACTCACATACCTTTGAATTTTGTTTTTTTTTTTTTTGTTTTTACAAATCTTTCAGGTATGCAGGTTTCCTCACGATGTTTTCCTTCACCGTTTAGCATGTGATAATTAATTTCTAATACGCACATAACTTTGAAAAATCTGAGTTGCATGCCTGGGATTTGAACCTCAGACCCCTCGATCGAGAGGCCGAAATTCTTAACCACTAGGCTATCACTGCCTTATAGGCGCGTGGTATGTGGTTATTGCTAAAATCTAAAAATAACTGAACTGATTGTCATAATGAAACTTTAAAGGTTGATATACAAACAATTAATCTTAAGCAGAAAGTCTGCAAAAAAAATCCGATTAATCTAATATATAAAATTCTCGTGTCACAGTTTTCGTTGCCATACTCCTCCGAAACGGCTTGACCGATTTTGATGAAATTTTTTGTGCTTATCCGGTATCTATGAGAATCGGCCAACATCTATTTTTCATACCCCTAAGTAACAAGGGTTGTTCACCCTTAACATTTTTTTATTTATATGGCAACACGACGTTTGTCGGGTCAGCTAGTACCTTATAAAATTTAACGTTGACGGACAGACAATATTAAGCCAGATGGTGTACAAACATAAACTCTTACGTATATTCCTTATAACGTAAATAAACATTGATGATCCTTGGAAACTCAACCCCTAAAGGATAAAGTAAATAAAAACTAATGTTGAATTGAATACTACTAACAAAAGATTATTTATTTTAATTTAAGTTCTGTTAAATCATATGTCCTTACAGGGTGCATTGAGTTTGACAAATTACATCCGTGTTAAAGACCACTGTGTTCTTGTTTGGAGCATGTACTAAGAAAGAATCACTTATCTGAGGTATTTCATCCTATGATTTTAGACTAAAATTATCGCGGAATTGAGACATTTTATTATGTAACGGGTACTCACGATATGCGTTTTTTATTGCCGATATTTCGACCCAGTTGCATGGATTGTGGTCACGGCGAAACTGAGGTGGAGGGGAGAAACCGTTGACAAGTACTAGTGGTAGATTAATCTATCTACCCTACGTCTAGTTCGTTTTTCTTTTCTAAATTTCATATCACGACACACAACACTGACAATATCCTTACGCACCGTACTTTGCACTATTTGTGACTTGCATAAACTAACCACTGGATTCCACGTTTGGGCTAACTTAAAACCATCTTCTCTATTGAAGTTCCTAGGATGTATTTCATATTCATATTGTATAGTATTTCAACCTAATTTTAGAGGGTAGTAGGTAATGCATCTGTGGTAAAATTCACATTTCAATTTGATACAATGTAATATTGATTACAGATTACATACGGCATTTTACGTTTATTATCAGATAGACTGAATGATCATTATAATGGTATTATCTTATATAAAAAAGAAACATCAGCTAAACTGCCTGTTATATAATCCTTATCCTTACTCCTTCCTAATATTATAAATCCGAAAGTATATGTCTGTCTGTCTGTCTCTTCTTCACGCCTAAACCATTGAACCGATTTTAATGAAATTTTGTACAAAGATAGTCTGAGATCCGAGAAAGGTCATAGGATAGTTTTAATCCCGGAAATCCCACGGGAACTAGGGATGGCGATCTAAGATCGATTAATCGGAGAATCGATCTTATGGACCAAAAAGTCGTTATTTTAATCGATATTAATAAGGATTGAATCGTAAACAGTTCAGTTTCAGAGTTGGTACGACCAATTTTCGCCATATGGCGCCACTGTCATTCCAATGAAGGTATGAATTTTCAGTTTTATGTATGTTAGCATGTCATATTATTTTCTTTTAAATGCGGGCGAAACCGCGGGCAAAAACTAGTTTAAAAATAAACTCCAAACGAAGTAGCGGTCGGAAGATGTGTTCATAAAAATGCCAAAATGTTTTGAGCCTCACACTTCATCTCGCCCTCAAATACCGCTTAGGAAGTTTTCAACATGCGCATAAATATACTAACATACATTATGTATTGTATGTATGTACTGGGATAAAGCCGCGTATAAACAGAATGGTGAGTGACTCCTTGTTTTACTTCAAATAATAAGTTTTCTTGAGCACATATTTTTTACTTGGTTAAATATGAAGCAGTCCATCTGATGGTACGCCACATATCAATAACACTGTAATCAAACGCAGATAAGATTAGATTCCTACCTGAAGTCGGCTACAGATGCACCGCTACCCCTGATGACTAAGCTAGAATGCCTCGGATAAGTATGTTTCCCTTACTACACCCTTCAAACCAAAACATAGTAGCGCTTAAATATTGTTATTAGGCAGAAATAGGTGTGGTGGTGGTGCCGCCGGAGTCAAACCACAGAGGGTTCTACCACCTATACGAAACTACCTCTACCCTCGAAATCATATGGCTCTATCATCTTTCAACCATCGAAGAACGTACTAAATGTTATTTCTGTCTAATAAAACATGTCCTTCAATACCTATTGCTCTAATTTTTAATTTCATGTAACAAACGTTCAAAACTTAAGCTAAAAAGACGAATTTCAAAGCTTAGCATCTAAAAAAGGTCACAAATGCTTACACAATGAATATTAGAGTCAAAAGCTACGAAAAATTGTCGTCAAAATGCCTGATATTCTGTTTCCAGAACAGATGACGTCATCACGCCAACATGCCGTTCTTGTGCCCTCAAATAACACTTAGGAATTTTTCAGCTTTATCCCTACACAGAAATACTTGAATTGTTTATGTGCTAAGTGATGTTGTAGCTATGTTGCTTGTATGGTACAATATAAAATGCCTAAGTTTCTTATGTGCTTGTAGACTTCTATATTCAGCACTACATAAGGATACATTGCGTACGGATGCTTTGTATATACACAAATAGTCAGATTGAAAGCATGTATGTAAAGTCACAATTTAGATTGTACCTAGATGGGGATCGAACTTGAAACTCTTTGTGTCAGATTGGTTTGATGGAAAGCTCCTGATGAATTATGTGAATAATTATATGACATTATTTGCAGAAATTTCATATGTACACTGCAGTTAAATGTTGCTACCCATTTCCTTAATTTTATCCCGTATACGCATGTACGCGTATACGCTTTTTGTGTTGCTATATTATGTATCTTAAGTTTTCGATTTACCCATATCCCACTATTTTGTAATTAATTAAGCTAATCTTTCGATGTCATGTGTGTGTACAATGCATTACGTAATAAAGTTATTTCTTTCTTTCTTTCTTTCTTTCTTACGCTACCTATGGGTAAAAACGGTAACATTTTTTTGTTTAATTAATATTTAAGTAGCAAAAAAGCATACAACCCATTTGGTGGTAAGTGAGATGAGAGAAGTGAGTGAAGATGTCATCTATAATAATCAACTCCAGGGGGATAAGAGTTCTGCCTAAGGTCGGCAACAGATGCGTTACTACCCCTGAGGACTAAGTTGAAACGCTTCAGATAAATGTCTCTCTTACCACTCCAAAGGGGCGGATAAGTATAAATATACATGTTCATAATAAACACATAAGAAACGTTTACGTCATAATTTGTCAAAAAATTTAATACCGAAAATGATTACGGAAAATGTTAACATATTTTCTCCCGCAAACAGATGACGTCATCACCGCCATGTAGACTTGAGTAGCTCGCGAGTGAGTGATATAAAAGATATATATCTTCACCAAAGAGCTAATCACTCATCAACTCCGACGAATTTGAATTATATCTTTATATCCGCGTCACATGGTTGAGTTCATAGGTCCATACGATTCCGGATATAAGATCTTCTTCAACTCAACAGTTTTATACTCGCTCGCGAGTGAGTTATGAGTCAAATGAGCGACTGACTGAGAGAGTCTGATTCGAGTCAAATGCATTACGTCTTAAACACTAATTAAAATCTTTTTTCTTTGTTAAGAATATGAAAATAGGGATATACAAATAGTGTTGGCTGTGAAATTTACATATAATTTCTTGCCAGTTTTGTATTAATTATAGGAATCAAAAATGTTGTCAAAACATTTTGATCTGATTCTCTGATATACTGATATAAAATGTCGCTTATATCTTTACAGAGCTACTGAGCTAAAGTGAGTTACTGAGCTAAAAGAGTGATATATATCACTGAGTTGAAAAGATATACATCTCTCTTTTCACTTCAGTGATATATAATGCGCACCTCTACCGCCATGCCTCATTCCGCGGGCCCTCAAATAACACTTAGGGAAGTTGTCAGCATACATAATAACATACGTAACGGCGATACAATATTGTGTTGATGTACTGTGGATGTGGCAGCTCAGTTGTGTAGTATGGCGCAATATGAAATGTCTGGATTTCTGTATAATTGCAGTAAATAAAATATAGTCTTCCAGATGATAAGTAAATAACTCCATATAGGATAGGGGATTTAACCTAATTCGATTCAGATCACAGTCATTCTTGAGGACTAAAATGGTCGCTTATATATAAATCAGTCGGCAATGTCGGCATCCACTACCTTCTCTGATGAATTAAGATACAGGTAGCACTTAGCAGGAATGCAGTACTTTTAAATAGTATTTCTAAATGATTTTCATTTAATTATTATATTAAATAAAATATATTACGTTTTTAATTTATTTTCACTTTTATTAATAAGGTTATTGTCACAGTGTGTTCGTGTAAACAATACAAATATTTTTGTATTTATGAGCTATGAATGTGGCAGTTATATCGTGTAATACGGTGCAATGTGAAATACTAGTTATTACTCTATTATTTTAATATAAAATATATTTAAGGTCAAGCATAATTTATCTGTTACTTTGCCCGTTTTTTTTTAATATTTACAAAATAATGATAAAAAACATATTACATTTAATACTATTATTATAAATCGGAAATATGTACGCATTACATTTTAAACGTATTAATATTATACGTATCAATATAATTTTATTCAAAGTATTGTAGTTTTAACACTATTTTCTCATATTTTCGTAAGAGAACTTTAACTTCTTACTACGTGATATACTACGCGATGTATCATGCAGCTCCTCTTCAAATAGCACTTACGAAGTTTCCAGCACATGTTTGGAAACAAAGTGTTCCCTCGCGGCAATAAGGCGAGAACACACGGTGATGTGTTTTAGGAACGAGCATTCAGTTCGTCTGATATTGCAGTCAAATGAACTGCAATGAACTAGCAGAAGGTGGGTTTCGAAGGTAGAACCCTTTGTGGTTCGACTCCGGCGTCACCACCGTCACATCTATTTCTGCCTAATAACAGCAGCGTGAAGCGCTGCTGTGTTGTGATTTGAAGGTGGTAAGGAAGACATACTTTTCCGAGGCGTTCCAGCATAGTCCTCAGAGGTAATGGCGCATGAGCGACTTCAGGCAGGAATATCTAATTCTATCTGGGTTTGATTACAGACGTGCATGGGCGGTACTAGCCATTTACCATCAGGTATGCTCGTCTGCTATTCCTATATTATATAAAAAACGGACCTATTGAAGGCGTATGTCGGTAGAATGAAAACACGGCGTCACTTTTCTATTATTTTATTATTTCTATTTATTCTAAATAATCACTTTTAATAATTATACACACTTTTTCACTATTTCACACTTGCTTTTGTATCCGATGCTTAACCAGGAATGCCCTCCAGCTCCTCGACCCAGCCTATTTAATACCTCCTCTCAACCACCACCACTGTCAAGCTAGTTACAATCCTTGACGCTTCCTATTGGTTGGCGTTACTGATTAAGTCAATTTACATCATTTAAAAGGTAAAAACAAACTTCATGAATCGAAAATAAATACAATCTGACTATTAAATACAACAACAAAATTTAAAATAATAGTGATTGAATAACTATATTTCTTGTAACAAAAATTACATTTTAAATTCCAATGCTCGATGAAGTCAAATCAGCGTTTTATAATTGTACAAAATCATTGATGGTAGAAAATAAAAATTAATTAAACACAAATAATAACCAAGTTACTAATAAAATATAAATATAATTATTCATTTATAGCCCTTGTATGTATATAATCCTAACACTATGGAATTTATGAAGTTGGAAACAGGTGACTCTTGGGACTTAGAGACTTCGCCACCAATGTTATCTATTCCTTACCAACATAACACTAAGAGATCAGGGTTCGACTCCCAGTTAGGGAACACAGGGAATAATGTAGGGCTATGTAAATATATAGAAACTTATTTAAATTTTAAATCATATAATTGCTATTTATGCCACTTCTAAATACTTTTTCTATTTTTTATATTTTTGGAATATTTAGTCTTGCTTTGAGTTATAAAATGTCATCTGATTATTTCAATGTCTTTTGTAATGGAAGTGTGATTAATTAGTGGATATGGATGTATGTACAGTCACGAGCATAAATATATGACTATGGGCACGTTAGCAAAAACATCTGACCCAAGAACGAATTCAGTATTATCTGCCTGCACGAACGCAGCAAAAATCATCATCATCATCATCATCATCAACAACCCATTACTGTCCCACTGCTGGGCACGGGTCTCCTTTCATAATGAGAAGGATTAGGCCATAGTCCACCGCGCTGGACAAGTGCGTATTGGTATACTTCACATACCTTCGAGATTTTTTTTATAAATCTCTCAGGTATGCAGGTTTCCTCACGATGTGTTCCTTCACCGTTTTTAGCAAGTGATAATTAGTTTCTAATACGCACATAACTTTGGAAAGCAGCAAAAATATCTGACATTAATAGGCAGCAAAAAATTGTGATGATAACATTGATCGTTGATAACGTTGATATTTTTGCTAATGTGCCAATTGTTATATATTTATGCTCGTGACTCGTATTTTCGAAATCCCTTCTGTGTGTTGACATACGTATAAACTGTGGGTACTAAGGACACACATAGATACACAAACACCCAGACCCATAACACACATCTAAATTAATCTTTTACGCCTTTCCCTACTTGGGGATCGAACCCTTCAAAGTCGCGAACAAAGTTAAAGTTAGTATACCATAGTTAAAGTATAACCACGAAAAGATTTGGAAAGCAATATTTAACGTATTTACTTAGCAACTCAAAAATATCGTTACAAGGCTCTTTGACAACTCAAAACTATTATAAGAAAATAACAATCATAGGTGAATTATAAAATACTACAGATAATATAAAGAAATTAAACCACTGCAATAACGCGTCGTCTACAATAATATTAGATATAAGTAGCTTGTTTGAATAAATATTGTAATCTAAAGTGGTAACTTGTTTGTATCTCACTCATCCATTATAGAGACGAAACGAGACAGAAATAGATTGTTTTTAGGGTTCCATAACTAAAGGGTAAACGGAACCCTATTACTAAGTCTGCGCTGCCTATCACAGAGCAGTGACGATGGCAAGTGTGACGATGGTGCCTCTGGAGTAGAATTTCAAAGGGCTCTACCTTTAAATGTTATTAATGTTATTGACGACCCGCGTAGCGGAGCGATTACCATACACGCATGTTCCGGGTTTGATCCCCGGCCAGACGTATCTAAATGATGAATTTTAATTTTTGTTTTAGGTGTTTGTGTCTTCGTCTTTGTGTCCATTGCAACCATGACATTAAAAAAATCTGGGAGCAAAGTAAAGAAATTGTTGTGACCTATTTCAATTATGAGTATCCCATTGAAGCGGGCGGAAAAGGGAAAATTCGAGTACTTCCGAGTAATCCCTTTCTCAAGAACATTTCCTGCGTCTGGACTCTGGACCAGCCGGGAGATAACGTCTCTCTGATTTATGCTCGGGACCGCGCATATATTACGTGGATTGATACGTTTAAGGATATTTAAGTTATTATTTAATTTCGTTATGGGGTTCTTGTGAAAAAGCCTTTTAAGAATCAAGTATTTTGAAGGTGGTAGAATCCTTTGTGGTACGACTCCGGCGGCACCACCGCCACAACTATTTCCACCTAATAACAGCAGTGTTAGGCGCTGCTGTGTTCCGGTTTGAAGGGTGTAAGGGAGACAGACTTTTCCGAGGCGTTCCAGCTTAGTCCTCAGGGGTAGCGGCGCATCTGTGGCCGACCTCAGGTAGGAATATCTAATCCTATCTGGGGTTGATTACAGGTGTCCATGGGCCGCAGTAGCCACTTACCATCAGGTGGACTGCATGCTCGTCTGCTACTCCTATATTATAAAAAAGTAGTATGTACGTCGTCAATACGATGTTTTCCTTCATTGTTAATGCAAGTGATAATAAACTCCAAATAGCAGTGATAGCTTAGTGGTAAAGAAAGTAGCCCTCTTGATCGAGGGGACCGAGGTTCCCAGGCACCTCTGATTTTTCAAACTTATGTGCGTTTTAGAAATTACTAGTTTATATCCGCGGCTTCGCCCGCGTTTAAAAGAAAATAATATGACATACTAACATACATAAAACTGAAAATTCATACCTTCATTGGAATGACAGTGGCGCCATGTGGCGAAAATTGGTCGTACCAACTCTGGAACCTTCGTGGGCTCATGGACAACAACTTTGCTAAAGATCATCACTTGATCAAATGCATAGTTTACGATTCAATCCTTACTAATATCGATTAAAATAATCGATTTTTTTGGTCCAAAAGATCGATTCTCCGATTAATAGATCATAGATCGTCATCCCTAGTTCCCGTGGGATTTCCGGGATAAAAACTATCCTATGTCCGTTCTCGGGTCTCAGACTATCTTTGTACAAAATTTCATTAAAATGTGTTCAGTGGTTTAGGCGTGAAGAAGAGACAACCAGACAGACAGACAGAGTTACTTTCGGATTTATAATATTAGTAAGGATTTATCACTTGCTTAAACGGCGAAGGAAAACAACGTGAGGAAACCTGCATACATGGAAAATCTTAAACTAAGTTTTCAAAGGTATGTGAAGTCTACCAATTCTCACTTGACCAGCGCGGTATACTATGGCTTAATCCTTCTCATTCTGAGAGACCCGTGCCCAGCTAGTGGGACAGTGATTGATGATGATGATAAAAATCTTCATTAACTTAAGATATACTCGTAGTACAAGAATACCAGGTACTATTATTATTTATTATAGTTTTTTAAAGTTCCAAAAATACTTACTACTACTACTAACTTTACAAAATAAAGAAGTGAAACAAAATGTATTTCCTCATAAAGCCAACAAAGTCGCATGCGGAAGCGCTGCGAAGTCATTTAAGTTCCCAGAACGTATAAAAACTGTAAAACGACTCTCCCATAAAACACGGTGCAGTGGTCCTTGAAGCCCGTTAACATCCATCTCTTGAAGAGTAATTTGTAAGAAGAACTTTGTTGGTCTCTGGTATTTGTTAAGTTATTCTTTATGTAATCAATTATATGACAGTTATAACCCAAGTAATACTAGTAAGTGTAATAATACAAGTAAGTGATTTATATTATTACCCGACTGCCAAGGAAGGGTAATGTTTTTCGCGCGTATCTTGTATGTTTGTCTTTCTTTATTTGATCCGATCTAACAAACGGCTGGATGAATTTCAACAGTTAAAGTGTCATTATATTTGTCTCAACGACCCGAGTGTCCTTAGATAGGTGTTAGTAAAAAAAAATCAAAATGGCGGATTTTTGGCGCGAAATAGTAAGACATTTATAAAAAAAAGTTAACCGAAGCTATCGAGTAGGGTATCAAATGAAAGGAAATTAAACGGAGATTATAAAAACATATTTGTATATATATAAAACAGTAAGGTGACTGACTGACTGACTAACTAAATGACTTTTTCATTTTTCAGAAATCAACGTACAGCCTAAACCAAGGACCTTACAGTTCTGAAATTTTGCACACAGGTTGTCTATATAGCTTGAATAAGTACTAAGAAAGGCCTTTTGGAAATTCTACCCTTAAGAGGGTAAAATAGGGGAAAACAGTTTTTTTGAAATCCTTTAATTTTGAAGCAACTTCTATTAAAAAATGTATTTGGCTTTCTGGATAGGAACAAGGACGCACTTATTTATCCCCCTCCGAAAAATCAACCCCGTAGAGGGTAAAATAAGGGTTAAAAGTTCATTTGAACAATCGTCAATTTTGAAGCAAACACTATGACATGTTGTATCAGGCTTTTTGGATAAAAATAATGAAATGCTACCTCTAACGAGGTAAAATAATGACCGAAACTTTGATTTACTGAAGTTTTATATTTAATAGACCGTAAATGGTGAATTTTTTCGCAAAATAGTAACACGTTTTAAAAAAAGTTAACCAAACCTATCGAGTAGGGTGTCAAAATAAAGGAAATTAAGAGGAGATTACATATAAATTATATAATATATCTTATATATAAAATTCTCGTGTTAGTTACCGTACTCCTCCGAAACGGCTTCACCGATTTTCACCAAATTTTATATACATATTCAGTAGGTCTGAGAATCGGCCACTATCTTTTTTTTTACACCTAAGTGATAAGGGTTGTTCATCCTTAACATTTTTTTTATTTATATGGCAACACAACGTTTGCCGGGTCAGCTAGTACCTACATATATACTCGTATATACTCATCGAGATGACTGTCTGACTAAATGAGAGAGTTGCTGTGCCAGAGATCAACGCAAAGGGAAACCGCTGAACTTAAGCGTGCTGGAATTTTACACATAGGTTCTTTATATAGCGTAAATGAACACTACGAGGATAAAATAGGATAATATTGTTTGAACATCTTTTGTTTTTGAAGCAGACACCTACTATGAAACTTTGTATTTGGCCTTCTCGATAAAAATAATGAAATGCCTATTTCACTGCTTTTGGAAATTCTACTTCAGCCTTTTTGGTGCAGTCGGGTTTTTGATTTTTTAAATTAATTACTTGTACCTGATGATATTAAACCCTTGTCAATACAAACCAAAGCGATCGCACGAAAATCTCAAGAGTCCAAAATCGCGAGCCAGGTAAACAGAGAGCAGAAACATATTCAGGATTGTAATGGAACATCTTCTCATCTGTACATATTTATTAAACGCCTACATCACATTCCACTATCATATTATATACATCCACTACCCTTCGGATACCTTCGGGTGACCCTTCGTGCACCCAAGGTTAGAAATTCGGATTCACACCCTTGGGGTTCGAGGTTCAATCCTGGGTACGCGCTTCTTATTTTTCGAAGTTATATATTACGAAAAAATACGATCACTTGCTACATAATGGTGAAAAAACATATCGCGAGGGAACCTACTCCTGACACCTCTTTATAAAAAGTGTCCTGGAATATGTATGAAATCTGAATACAAATTTAATTTGATAGCTATCAAAAAAAACGTTTTTTTTCGCTCCGGGAAGAAGTGTCATTCGACATCTAAGAAAGGTCTGTAGTATACATCACACTGCTCCAATTAGGATAGCATGATACAGGTTATAGATGTCATATGATATGATCAAAGAAATGTAAGGGTAGATTTTAATTATTTTATATTAATAAGAGTCTGTTTATTTGCTGGTAAGCAATCTAGCGGGAAACTATACAAAAGTAAGAAGAATATTATATTAGAAAATAAGATGTTATAGAATGGATTGTCTGAGAAAATAAAGAATGTAGTTGTTATTGAATCTTTTATTATATAAAATAGTCTTTTAGAAAGAATGATTCTACAGAATGTTATGTTTGAATCGCTTATAACACCTTTCTATGCTATCAGACATGCAGACGCTTTTTTATAATAAAGAAGTAGCAGACGAGCATGCAGTCCACCTGTAATCAACCCCAGATAGGATTAGATTTCTACCTGAGGTAGGCCACAGGTGCGCCGCTACTCCTGAGGACTAAGCTGGAACGCCTCGGAAAAGTATGTCTCCCTTACCACACCCTTCAAACCAGAACACGGCAGCGCTTAACACTGCTGTTATAAGGCAGAAATAGATGTGGCGGTGGTGCCGCCGGAGTCGAACTACAAGGGTTCTACCACCTTGTAAATTGCTTGCTTGCGTTCCCCAAAAAAATCTCAACTAAAAATATCTTTGAACTCACAATCTAACATTGTCTCCTGCACCAAGCTCCTCAGCATATCATAAACTGAAACCTCCAGTCTTTTTATTGTCTCCGGGATACCGTCCAGTCCATTAATTCCGTACCCCATTACTGTCCGAGTGTAATTAGAACCGCGTTTTATGGTAAGCTGATTGGCTTCTGTGTCTAATTTATGGTCATTATGATACGATTATTCTTCTACTTATTTGGATATTAATATTTCATTACGAAGACTTCTATTACGAAGTCTAAAATACAAAAAGGGTACAAACTTTTATGTACTTTAATATAAATTTAATAACGAATTATGATTTGAGGTCTGATTCAATACGCCCAATAGCAGTGAAAGCCTAGTGGTTGAAATTCGGTCTCTCGGACTCCTGTAGTCCGAGGCTCAAATCCCGGGACCGCACATCTGGTTCTTAAAACTTATGTGTGTATTAAAAATAATTATCACTTGTTTTAACGGTGAACGAAAACATCGAGGAAACCTGCATACCTGAGAGATCTTAAAAAAGGTTCTTAAAGGTATGTGAAGTCTACCAATACACACTTGGCCAGCGCGGTAGACTATAACCTAATCCTTCTCATTCTAAGACTCGTATTAAAATAATGGGACAGTAATAGGTTGATGGCAACCATCAATAATGTTTCTGAAATAGTACCACTAATCCGAATAAATATGATCGTCCCTTCGCTCCAAGGAAACAAATCACCAGCACGACCTATTTATTTTAGCAAATTACCATAAAGTGGCGGACTTGTCGGTAATTAGGCGCAAGGTTTTATGGAGACGGCGATGGGTTTTGAAATTAATGAACCCAACTTCCAGTTCTGTTTGAGAGGTTTAAAGGGCTTTGGGAAAGCTAATCATAAAAGTTGTTTTGCTAACACAGTCAGAAAGGTAGTATTTTGAAGTTGTAACGTGCATTTGAGAGTAATTGATCTAAAAGTTAAGTAATATCGAGCACGGTCGGTAGTTGGATGGGTGGCCGTTAGTGGCTTATGTGTTCCTCCTTAACCTGCTGTTCTATAAACCTTCTATATACTTCGCGTAGCTGCAAGTTCTTTTATTAGATTGAAGTACTAAGTACTCATACCGTCCTCACTATAACCCATGTGATATCTGTAATCCAGTTCAAATAGAACTGGGGAACGTGAAGTTGAACAGAGGTACGTTGCCACTCCTGTACCCTTACTATGAGTTTTCAAAACATCCCACAATTTTACGTTACGTTTACTCAATCCATTATTCTGTTCCATTTGCTTAGTACACTGAGTAAACGTAACAATAAGTAAGTGCTCAAGTCTTTTTGTCTGCCTCACATGTTCGCAAAAAAGAGAGACAAAACATAAAGCGCCATTTTGTCAATTTAGACATTTAATGTTACTGACACTACAGTTCTGTTACAATCCGCTAGGGGCGCTGATTAGAAATTGTTTGGGCCAATACGTCAACAAATACCAAAACAGTCATATTTGTCAAAACGTAAAAACTCTTGGTAAGGGTCAGTACAAAGATGGTTGATGATGTATAAGTCAGCCTGCAGTCACTCTTCCATTGAAACACAGAGTTGCTTAGTGCTAGAAACAGGTGTAACGGTGGAACATTTCCGGATCTTTTAATCTCCACTCGCTAGGAGAAACCTGAACCGAAACACAATTTTACCCTTACAGATTGCCGTACTGCTGAACGGCTGCCATTTGATATCGTAATAATTTTCCTTATGAATGTCTCAAGCCAATCACTCTTATCGCAGCCTGCCCCAATAAATCAACAGCATTATCATATGTAAATAAATCTAAGGGAAGAATTTTCTTTTCCTCAAAGAAAAATTATATGACGTTTACGAATATTTTGTATGATATTGAATTAGATAATAATCGTGCAATTTTTTGATGAATAACTAAGGTTACAGATAACTTGCTATTATTTTAGATTAGATTTCTGTTACTGGGTCTGGGTGTTAGTGTACCTCTCTTTGTGTGTGTCCATGGCACCTACGACACAGGGAATCCCAATGTGAGTGTAGGAATAATGTAGAAAGTATACAAGTAAGCAGTTTATTTAACACTTTTTGCTTTATCTATTGAACCGTAATAGGTACACACATTAAAATTTCACAATGCATTTACTTTTATGGCTTTTTTGAAAACAATTACTAAAAGTAAAAAAAGGACACAAAATCTGGTAGTACGGAACCCTTTGTGTTCGAGTTCGACTCGTACTTAGTCAACTATTGCTAAAATCCAATTGTCCAAATTCCTAGATCCCAAACCAATCAATCTGTGTAATTCATGCGCGGTGTCGCATCCCTAAATAAATCAGGTGCCGACGTCATCAGGCCGTAAATAAATCTTAGGGGAGGTTTCATCCCTAAGACCTGCGTCCATTTGTATGAATGAAAAAGTTACCTTAATGTGATTCTTTTCGTTACATAACTTTGTTAGTTAGTTGTGTAACAATTTATATATTACTAGCTGACCCGGCATACGTTATGTTGCCATATAAATAAAAAAATGTTAAGGGTGAACAACCCTTATCACTGAGGGATATGAAAAATAGATAGTAGCCGATTCTCAGACCTACTGAATATGCATATAAAATTTGGTGAAAATCGGTAAAGCCGTTTCGGAGGTGTACGGTAACTAACATTGTGACACGAGAATTTTATATATAAGATGTTTCAGAATCTAAATATTAAAAATACCATTTAAATCGCACGATCCTTTATTGATGTTAAGACTGCTATTATAAGGTATAAATGGGTGTGTCACAAAGGGTTTTACTATCTTCATTTTTTATCAAATAAGAGTAGCAGACGAGCATACAGTCCACCTGATGGTACGTGGCTACTGCCGCCCCTGGACATGTGAAATCAACCCCAGATAGTATTAGATTAGTACGTGAGGTTGATCACAGATGCGCCGCTACCTGTAAGGACTAAGCTTAAACGTCTCGGAAAAGTACGTCTCCCTTACAACCAGAACACAGCAGCGCTTAACACTGCTGTTATTAGGCAGATAGGTTTGGCGGTGGTGCTACCGGAGTCGAACTGCAAAGAGTTCTACCACCTTCAAACGTGCCCAACAGTGGGACAGTAAAGGGTTGATAACGAACAAGTTGATATTTTTAGACTAAGACTAAATTCAAACAGCTATAAAACCTAGCCAACGCAATGAAACCAGGCAGATAGTACGAGTACATCTGTTTCGTCCATTATAGCTCCCCCGGGCCCACTTGATATGGTAACGTGGTTATTTAATTATCTTAATGGCCAGTTCAATTTATTTAGTTTGTGGTCAGCTCGCTACAGTTTTTCTTGGCTTACAGACTAATTTCTTGAATGTAAAAATGACTATAATATAACATACTCAGTATTATTGTACAATCACTCAAGTATCGTAAGATCAATAGTAGTTTTTAGGGTTCTCTACCCAAAGGGTAAAAACCTTGTTACTAATCCTCCGCTGTCTGTCTGTCTTACTGCTCGTTTGTCCGTCTGGCCGTCTGTCCATCTGTCACAGAGCTCTATCTCCTGAAAAGTAATTTATCAGTCTTATAAGTGCAATGGTTTGGAAGTATTAACTTCTTTGTTTCTACTCCGAACGCATCACCGCTACACCTATTTCTGCCGAATAACAGCAGTGTTAAGCGCTGCTGTGTTCTGATTTGAAGTGTGCGGTAAGAGAGACTTTTCCGAGGCATTCCAACTTGATCCTTAAGTTTCATCTGTGGCCGATCTCAGATAGGAATCTCATTTTATTGGGCATTTCTTATTGGATTACAATCAATGGGCGGCAGTAGCCACATTCTATCTCATCAGATGAACTATATGCAGGTTTACTTCGTCAATATTATTTACTATTTTAAATAATGTATTATGTTTTGGCAAAGGGAGATATCCCGCCGGGCTAGGTGTTCATGCCCGGGGAGCGGCCGTGCTCCGGCAGTCTCAGTTCGGGGCTTGTATGTATGCAAGATGTTTAGAAAACTTCGATAGCGTGATTCAGCAGCGCCATCTCTTGACGAGTAGCGGGAAGTCGCTACAATGTCATTACTTATTTACAAAGAAGTAAAGGTAAAAGTAATTCTTTTGAAACACCGTCATTTCAATTTTCAATCCTAACGAACGAAGCCACGGCGAGAAGTTAGTTAATTCCTATAGAAGACATGACGCGTGTACAAAGGATAAAGTTTTAAATAGTTATATTAGGTTTGAACAAAAATGCTGTTTAGAACTATCGTTGAAAGCGACATATAAAATACTTTTATTGTAAAATCAACTTTATTTGTAACTTCTAAAGTCTAATTTCCACTAACAAGAGTAAGCTTGTTTTAAAAAATCGATCACTTAAAAAACGACGTAACAACTCGAACTAAACTAATGGAATTTGAACTTAATGTTTTTAGAATAGAGTTTGTTTAAGACTGGAGTGGTTATACTAAGATACCGGTGAACTAGGAATATAAACTTCTAGAATAGTCGAGTTTGGTGTTTAGAACAAAAATGCACCGAACAACCATTACCAAGCAGGTACGAGGAAGTTTGGGAACCGCTAAAGTTGAACATTAGAAGCGGTTGGTCGGAAAACAAAAAACATTCTGTTCTGAGTACTGACAGATGCATGGAGGTGGGTTTATAAAGAAACTGGTTATGGTAACCGAAGATTTCATCGTTAACCCATTCTGTTTCACTGCGGGGCATGGACCTCAAAATGAGAATTAGGGCATGGTCCACCGCGCTGGTCAAGTGCGTATTATTAGGCTTTACATACTTTTGAGAACTTTTATTTAAAAGATCTCTCAGGCATGCCTGTTTACCTTGACCGTTAAACCAAGAGATAGTTAATTTATAATTTGCACACAACTTTGAAAAATCAGTTATACTTTGGCAATTTCATTTTTTGGTTAGCCTGAAATAGCATATGAACAATGAATATGCAGTCTTTCTGATAATAAGTGGCTAATGCCTATGTAAATATGTAATGAACCCCACATAACAGTAAATTCCTACCTTAGGTCGGCTACAGATGCGCCCACAGTTACCTCTGAGGAGTAAGCTGGAATGCCTCGGAAAAGTTAGCCATTCTTTTCCGAGGCATTCCTTACAAATCAGAACACAGCAGCGCTTAACACTGCTATTATTAGACGGGAATAGGTGTGGTAACGCCGAGCCACAGAGGCTTAGACAACAGTATAGACGTACCATACAACATTTTAAACTTTTTCCAAGCCTAATCTCAAAGCAGTCAAACTCAGTATACAAAGCTGCCCCAGTTCTGGCCGGCAAGCAGCTCACGTCCGCCGTATAAACCGACTTCTTGCTAATAAAGTTTCTTTATCAAACACCGCGTACGTGCCGCTCTTACTGGACACACACAGACGTAAGGAATCTATTTACATTTTACAAATATAAGCTATGATTTCCTATTTACTCGTGGATATGTATAATACACGCGTAAAACTATATCGAGCTACGCCGTAGCATCGTAGCAAGATGCTACATCGTAGAACTTCGTGGAAAGTCGTGTCGTGGCGTCGTATCGACTACGAAGTGAATCGCATTATTTCCAAAACTGATTTTCCTCATACATTATGCTGAGCGATAGTGACAATGATAACAGTACCCTTACCATGAATTTTAAAAACATCCCACAATCTTACGTTACGTTTACTCAATCCATTATTCTGTTCCGTTTGCTTTAGTGGACTGAGTAAACGTAACAATAAGTAAGTGCTCAAGTCTTTACGTCTGCCTCACATGTTCGCAAAAAAGAGAGACAAAACATAAAGCGCCATTTCGTCAATTCAAACATTTAATGTTACATTACTGACACTATAGTTCTGATACAATCCGCTAGAGGCGCTGATTGGAAATTGTATAGGCAATACGTAAACAAATACCAAAACAGTCATATTTGTCAAAACGTAAAAACTCATGGTAAGGGTACAGACGACGACAATCAGTGACATGAACTTTCCCTCGTTCACTTTCGCTCGTATTATCCCTAAAGGCTCACAGACATACGATACGACGTGCCATCGTAGCACTTTGCATTTTCATGGCACTGTTCAAATTCCATCGTAAAAAGGTTTTTTTTTTATAATATAAGAGTAGCAGACGAGCATGCAATCCACCTGATGGTAAGTGGCTACTGCCGCCCATGGACATCTGTAATAAACCCCAGATAGGATTAGATATTCCTACCTGAGGTCGGCCACAGATGCGCCGCTACCCCTGAGGACTAAGCTGGAACGCCTCAGAAAAGTATGTCTCCCTTACCATACCCTTCAAACCGGAACACAACAGCGCCTAACACTGCTGTTATTAGGTAGAAATAGGTGTGGCGGTGGTGCCGCCGGATTCGAACCACAAAGGGTTCTACCACCTTCAATTCTCGATTTCATTTCATAATAGGATGCACAGCATAACATTTCCGACTCGATGCACCCAACGTCGTGCCATGTATCATACAACTTAATCATTAAATGGTAGATATCCACGACACGATATTGCTTCGCGACGCGAAATCCTCAATATGCCATGGTTGAACGTCGTATCGTTCATAACAATATGTGTTTTGTCTATGAGTATTTTAATTCTGTAACTCAGCCGTCATTCACACCTTTCTGAAACGCTAGATCTACGCTAAAAATAGGTGCAGCTAGGTACCTCCTCGGTCTAACCAAAAAGTTCCACCAATTTAAAATCCCGAAATATTTTGCAAGAACGTTTTGTTTACAAATAAGTATTTGTGAAGTTTGTTTACGTCACAATATCTGCCCGTGTGTCAGTTGTAGGTGACCTAAGAAGTAGACGCTGGCCGCACCGCCGGCACTAAATCATTGTACTATCTATTGGATTTACACGTATTGGTGCCAAATGTTTGCTACATTCCACACTGTGGTTAGTAGGTCACTGATAAACTTAACAACGGAATTTATTCTTAGTAAGTTTTATTCTTAGATATTTGTTAGCATTGGATAGCTTTTGAATATTTTTTTATATAATATAAGAGCAGCAAACGAGCGTGCAGTCCACCTGATGGTAAGTGTCTACTGCCGCCCATGGACATTTGTAATCAACCCCAGATAGGATTAGATATTCCTACCTGAGGTCGACCGCAGATGCGCAGCTACCCCTGAGAACTAAGCTGGAACGCCTCGGAAAAGTATGTCTCCATTACCACACCCTTCAAACCAGAACACAGCAGCGCTTGACACTACTGTTAATAGGCAGAAATAGGTGTGGCGGTGATGCCGCCGGAGTCGAATCACAAAGGGTTCCTTACCTTCAGGATCTAGGTTCGACTATGTAGTTTTCTTAAAACTGTCAAATCTACAGCAATAACCCCTTATCAGGTGGACGATTATATAATTAGAATTAGATTATAATTAGAATAATTTCAAGGTGGTAGAACCTTTTTTGGTTCGACTCCGGCGGCACAAGCGCCACACCTATTTCTACCTAATAACAGCAGTATTAGGCGCTGCTGTGTTCCGGTTTGAAGGGGAGACTTACTTTTCCGAGGCATTCCAGCTTAGTCTTCAGGGGTAGCGGCGCATGTGTGGCCGACCTCAGGTAGGAATATATAATCCTATCTGGGATTGATTACAGATGTCCATGGGCGGCAGTAGCCACTTACCATCAGGTGGACTGCATGCTCGTCTGCTACTCCTATATTATAAAAAAAAATACTAGAACGAATGTTTGTACCGTTGCTCCAAATAGTTTAATTGTACAAAACTTATTCACACTGTACGTTGTGGTCAGGTTTAACATTCGCTACATCGCCACAAACAAGTTACCTTGATATATTTTTATTTTAAACATAGCCGAGTTATATTTCGCTAAACCAACCCTGTTAGCGACATTTGTTGCTTTTGTTAAAAATACTCTTTGATTTGTATATTTTCTTTGTAGTGGAAATACTGGGATATAATGTGCCATGGTGTGCTATTGTGGTATATTGTAGAAGTTTTAACGTAGAAAAATAAAGAGAGTCTAACAGATCGAGAATTGGTCTAAGTATTTGTCTAATCAAGGATTGGAATCTGGATCTCTATGTATCTCTTTTATATTATTGAATTAAAAACGAGCCAAAAGTCCACCAGACGTTAACTGGCAAATGCCCATAGAAATCCAATGGGAAATAAAAATATAGATTATAGAAATCATATGGTATTGGGAGCTTTGTGTATAATATTCTCTGAACCTCTTACAATTCGAATATTCGTCAAGTTTTTCAATTGAGACATAGGTATAGTTTGCGCCAAACGTCTAGTCCGCTTTGATGTTGTCGCGTAGCTTTAGTCAGCGAGCCAATGCGGTCGAACCGTGTGAGCGGGCAGCTGGGTACGGGCGGTCTCGCGCTGTCTTCGTCCCGTTAATATCTACAATTTACTGTTGCGACATGACTCATTTCTATATTCAGAGCGGACTAGCAGTTTGGCATGGACTCTACTTACCTTTTTTTTTCTTAACGAGGGGGAAAACTTCAAAAGGTACCCGACGACGTGGGAGCGACGCCGGGTTATGTGGGATTCTTACCGCACTAAAACCTCCCCGGCGGCCCTCCTCAACGCTTGTTGGAGAACTCCGGGATCTCCGACGAAACGCAACCGGAATCTTTCAAGCGCGATGCCCCGATCGGGCTCTGCCCTGGGAGAGCAGTTTTCGCTCCTCCCACACCATCTGGTGTTCACAATGGTATGCGACCACACATACCGCCGTCCTTCCCGGGATCGCTTACTGAACTGCTCGAGCTCCCACTCTTGCCGTCCGCAACCCCGGAAGCCCCCTTTTAGTCGCCTCTTATGACAGGCAGGAGTTACCGTAGCGCTATTCTAGTCCCGGAACTACAGGGCCAAGGACTCTACTTACCTACATTCGAAAAATATTTCCTTTCGCATCAGTACCCTTACCATGAGTTTTTAAAACATCCCACAATTATACGTTACGTTTACTCAATCCATTATTCTGTTCCGTTTGCCTTACACTGAGTAAACGTAACAATAAGTAAGTGCTCAAATCTTTTGGTTTGCCTCACATGTTCGCAAAAAAGAGAGACAAAACATAGAGCGCCATTTTGTCAATTTAGACATTTAATGTTACGTTACTGACACTATAGTTCTGATACAATCCGCTAGGGGCGCTGATTGAAAATTGTATGGGCAATACGTAAACAAATACCAAAACAGTCATATTTGTCAAAACGTAAAAACTCATGGTAAGGCTACAGAGTAATAATTATAGTGCCACAGTAGAATATTGTGTAAAGCCTTGGTATTCACTACATTTAACTCGCGTTTTCACTTGACGGACGTCTTTCAGTTGTAATCGATTAAGAAATTCTTCGAAAAGCGGATAACAAGTAATCCCTTAGAATGTAGTACGTGGAAAGGGCTAACGTACTGTTGAAGGGCTAATATTCGTAGAAAAGGAATTAATCGTATGACAAAAGTCAGTTAAGTTTTTTGTTACTATATAGGAGTAGCAGACGAGCATGCCATCCACCTGATGGTAAGTGGCTACTGTCGCCCATGGACATCTGTAATCAACTCCAGGTAGGATAAGATATTCCTACCTGTACCCTTACCAGGAGTTTTTACGTTTCGACAAATATGACCGTTTTGGTATTTGTTTACGTATTGGCCCATACGATTTCCTAGTACTGACACAATCCGCTAGGGGCGCTGATTGGAATTTGTATGGGCAAATACGTAAACAAATACCAAAACAGTCATATTTGTCGAAACGTAAAAACTCCTGGTAAGGGTACAGAGGTCGACCATAGATTTTTGGACTTCGGCGGTTCCACAGCCACATCTCTTTCTTTGTAATAGCAGCAGTGTTTTGCGCTGTTGTGTTCTGGTTTGAAGGATGTAGTGAGGGAAACACATTTTTCCGAGCTGTTGAGCTTAGTTCTCCAGGGTAGCAGCGCATCCGTGGCCGACCTTAGATAGGAATACTTAATCATATCTGGGGTTGATTAGACATGTCGATAGGCGGGAGTAGCCACTTACCATCGGGTGGACTGCAAGCTCGTCTGCTACTCCTATATTATAAAAAATACGCTCCATAAAATAGTCAAATAAAAACAAGAGTCTATAATACAACAGATCAGTATCATTATCCTCTTACCATTAAAATCGTCCCAAAACAGGCTAATTGCTGCGATGGTTAATTACCTCGAAAAATCGCTAACAATCCCCAATTACAGGCACTCGACCGGAAATAATATATTGTTTTTTCCGGAATAAATCGTGTTTGATGAATATTTATTACGCTGATTAGCGCTGGGACGAAAATATATGGCTTCGTCCACAATGAGCTCTGTTTATAGCGATTAAATAGATTTTGGGTTGAGTCTACAGTGTATTTTGAATTAAGTCATTGTTTAATGTTATCGTTTATATTTTATGGCTCAGATCAGCAGTGATAGCGTAGTGGTTGAGAAACTCAGCCTCTCGATCGAGAGGTCCGAGGTTAAGTCTCAGGCACGTCCTTCTGATTTTTCAAAAATATGTGCGTATTAGAAATAAATTATTACTTGCTTAAACGGAAAACATTGTGAGGAAACCTGCATACGTGACAGATTTACAAAAAATAATCTCAAAGATATGTGAAGTCTTCCACTTGGCTAGCGCGGTGGACTTTGGCCTAATCCTTCTCATTCTAAGAGGAGACCCGTGCCCAGCAGTGGGACGGCGTTGCTGTGTTTCGTAAACATAAGACACAGTTACTCGAGGCGTTCCAACTTAGTCCTCAGAGATAGCAACGCGTATGTCGCTGACTTCAGGTAGAACTCTAATCTTATCTGGGATTGATTATGTACGAGTATGTCCATGGACGGCAGAGGCAACTTATCATCTGTTTGATTGCATGCTCGATACTTTTTGTATATAATGTAAGAATACTTAAAGCTGCTGTTATTAAGCAAAAAAGATGCGACAGTGGTGCCGCCGGAGTCGAACCACAACGAATTCTACCATCTTCAAACCCTCACTTTTATTTTGTTATAAAAAAACCGGTACCTCTTGTTTCATCCCCATTATACTTATGATCCACTTGATTGACATTATAGACCGATACCGTCCTATATTATTACCTTAATTGGGAAAGTGGAGGGAAAAAGACCTCGGGGAAGATCACCAACTAGGTGGTCTGACCAGATCAAAGGTCTCACCAAGATGTCTGTTACGGAGTGCTTTAGAAAAGCAGACGACCGAGCACACTGGCTGGATATGCAGCACACCTGCATAAAAGACTTCCAAAGCAGGCACGAACTTCAGTCATGAAGGAACGACTAAGAAGAGAATGTTTATCTTTAGTCAGTATATCTGTTAAACATCTGTATCTGTATGGTATCGCAAATCATCGACGCAGTGGCCATTGTCGGGACTGCGAGCGACAGGCTCCGGCGGACAGATGAATAGTGCACCCTTTTAGTGAGTAGGTTGACAGTGATAGCGGGTGCATGAGTGGAGCGGAGAGTCGGTATTTTTGAGTTACCTAGTACTATGAGTTATTCATCCATCAATTTAGTATTTGCAGGTTTATAGCTTTACATAGCCCTCCAATAAAACTTATTTTGTTCAGTCCAGTTGACTGCTGTATGCAATTATTATACGCTGTTTTCTTGAGGTCATAATTCCCCTTGATCAGGGAATATTTTGCGTAGGCATAATCTCTTCTTATCAGCTTTTCTTTCGTAATATTTATCTGTCTTTTTAATGCGTTTGCATATTGACACTCTGCTTGTAATTTAAGAAATTTGTCCAATTTATACTTACTCATACATACAATAAAAATTATATTACCCGACTAACAATTTTGCTGAAACTTCAATAGCTTACAGGATAAAAACTCCAAACAAAACAGTTGACCAGCTTACATAGTTACACATACTATATCATACATAGCAGAACACTTGACAGTTTTAAGTCATCATCATCATCATCAACCCATTACTGTCCCACTGCTGGGCACGGGTCTCCTCTCAGAATGAGAAGGATTAGGCCATAGTCCACCGCGCTGGACAAGTGCGTATTGGTAGACTTCACATACCTCTGAGATTTTTTTTATAAATCTCTCAGGTATGCAGGTTTCCTCACGATGTTTTCCTTCACCGTTTAGCAAGTGATAATTAATTTATAATACGCACATAACTTTTGAAAATCTGAGATGCGTGCCTGGGATTTGAACCTCGGACCCCTCGATCGAGAGGCAGAGTTTCTTAACCACTAGGCTATTACTGCTGTTTTAAGTAATTCCCTTTTTTCCCGCTGTCAGTGTGACCATACCCTAAGCTGTCATACCCAAACACTGGCACGATCGTCCGTAAAATATCGAGTGGGGAAATGACAGTGGAAAGAAATCTGCGTTTGATGGCCGTCGATATTGCGTGGGGGAGGGGTTGAAGGGCCAGTGACTAAAGTTAAGTGGAGTCTGGTGCATTGTTATTGGATTAAATTTTGAGGTGCCCTTGTCTGTCTATTTTTTTATAATATTTAAGTAGAGCATGCTGTCCACTTGATGGTAAGTGGCTACTGCCTCTCACGCACATCTGTAATTAACCCCTGATAACATTAATTAATTGAGATTCACTATATATGCATTGATATCCCTGAGGACTGTTGGCACACCTAGAATAACTATGTCTATTACTGTTGTTATTAGACATAAATAAACCTAGCGGTGGTACCACCGGAGACCGGGCAAAAATTTGGGTAAGTATTTTTTTACTTTTGTTTTTTAAAGGATTAGTTAATCTTCATGATATTCATCCACAGAAACATTTTATTAAAAAAAGATCTGAAAAAAATTGAAAAAAAGATTAAACATTAAATATCCAAGAAATGTGTTATGTTTTACTTTTGTTTTTTAAAGGTTTAGTTAATCTTCATGATATTCATCCAAAGAAACATTTTATTAAAAAAAAATCTTAGAAAAAATCGAGAAAACATCAAACATTTAATATCCAAGAACTATGTTATATATAAACACATATTTAAAATTCCTAATCTATTTAGAAAGTAATATATCAGGTTTTATATCACATAAAATCTTCGATGTTCTTTCATCCAGAAGCCTCGAAGATAATAATTCAGGGTTAAAGCCGAACTTAGATAACCTATAAAACGCGGTTAACGATAACGACTTACCAACCACTAATCATTATAACATCAGATGTTAGAAAACACTGTATAAATTCCATTGACAGTTTTGTTCAGAATATTTTTATTTATACCATACATAACACGCAGTGTACTACATCTAATGAGGAAGTATCTTCAAAGTATTAGACTATGAAGAAGTTGGGTAAGAGAGACGTTTTTTGTGGGTGTAAAATTTAGATTTAAGCTGGAACTTCTGGAATACGTTATCTTCTAATGAATCTGCAAATTTTGTGAAATTTGTTCCTTGATCCTTGTTCTTGCTGAGAAGAGTTGCTATTTGAATATTTATCCTATTTTCACATACTGCGTAATAGAAGTCTCTATTACGCTATTTTACTTCGAAATTACGCTTCGATCCTCGACAAGATAGTTATGATGATTTTTTTCTAATATAGAAGTAGCAGACGGGCATGCTGTCCAACTGATGGTAGGTGACTACTGCTGCCCATGTACATTTGTAATCGACCCCAGATATGATAAGATTCCAACCTGAGGTCGGCCACGGATGCAGAAAAATATGCCTCCCTTAAAACACCTTTCAAAGCATAACACAGCAACGCTTAAAACTGCTGTTATTAGGTAGAAATAGGTGTGGCGGTGGTGCCGCCGGAGTCGAACCACAAAGGGTTCTATCGCCTTCACAATAATGAGTTGATGACGATAGACCATAACCATTTATCCTGAGGGCTGATCCATGCCCAGCAGTGGGACAGTGTCGTTGACATAATTACGAAGCCAATTCGAAATGGATTAAGAATTTCCAAAAAGCTGCACAAAGCTGGCGCGGCGCCCGCACGTCGGGAATTAAACGACAATTAGTCTTTTTATATCTTTATCTTTGTTTAAAAGTTCGTTCCAAATATTTTATCTTTTTCATGATACATTTTGCAGCGCTTGTGATTGGTTTTCAAACAATCAATTGATTTTTCATTCGATTTTAAGCGGTTATTTTTTAAAAAAAACATAGTCATTCTTTTGATGATATTAGTTTATTTGTATCGACATTCCACAATATACCGTCACGCACACTAATATAAGTGATGGCGTCGATTCAACACATAAGTTTTTGTGGTTGGTGGCATAATGGGGTTGTACTGTTTGCAGCTTTAATCTTAAGGAAAACACTTTGAGTTACATTTAAGTTACATTTAAGTTGATATACAGATATCAACTTCATAAGCAACAACGCTGCACCTATATCTCCCTAATAACCGCAGTGTTAAGCGCTCTGGTTTGAATGGAGACATACTTTTTCGAGACGTTCCAACTTTACCCTCAGAAGTGGCATAAACTGTGGCCAATCACAGATAGGAATCTAATCATGTTTGGGGTTGATTACAGATGTCCACTGTCCCTGGTCGGCAGTAGCCACTTAACATCATGGACTGCATGATCATGGCTTCTGCTATATTATAATTACAAACAAAACATATTTTGGTAGTTTTCTAAAAACCCTTACAGTGGAGTAGAAGATTAAATGTTTTTTGTCCGTAGTTCTATATTATTCAGTACATTATCATGTGAATTACTATGCATAGATTCGAATCCTCATAACTATCCCACAGTAATATCAATAGTCATAAATTGATTTATCAGGCACATAAGATGGTAATCGCACATCGGAATTGTCGTAAAGTTCCAACGCTATCGTTAAAGGAAAATGTACTGTAATGAAAGGCAATAAAATCTATTACAGATTGTGATCACCCCCACTCGTATATAAGCTCTGACATTTTTAAAAACGACGTAAGTACCGCGACTTTTTAAAGTAAATCAACATTTATGTCTCAGTCACAAAGAAGATTTCTGGTTGAAACAATAAGTATGTTAGGTTTTTTTCTGGTATAAAATGTACAGGTACTATTCGGCAATCGTATAATATGGGATTTATCTAAACTAACATTTTACTATAACTTTGTTGCAGACTAAAAAACATTTTCTTAAATAAAGTTTCTCTTTTCATTTTTAGACACAATCGAGCATAAAATTTACTATTAGTAAGTGGGTACTGCCGCTTACGAACATCTGTCATCATCCCCACATAAGAGTCCACTGAAGTCTACGGAACGCAACAGGGCTGAACACTGCTGTTTTCAAACTAAAATAGGTGTGGCAAAGCTTCTTGATTCGAAATAGGTATCTACTTAAAGACATCTACCACCCTCAGACTGTTTGTCCACTGCACCGTCACCGAGCTGATACCGAGAACAAGATTATTTCGGGCCGATTTTAATTATGTCGTGACGGCGATAGTTTGTCCACTGCGACCGATATCGGCGGTTTATTTTGTTCCAGCGGTCATTTGGCTGACGGCAGTGTATGGACAAGTTCCAATGTGTTTTACAGTGCCGCCACATCGGCCCGTCAAAAACTCGGTGCCGATCTAGCGGTCACGCCGATCTACTCGGAATATCGGCGGCCGGGATGACGGTGCTCGGGTGACGGACGATCGGTAGACAAGCTGCTCTAGTAAATGTATGTACGCTACTTCGGCGCCGTCATTAATTATCGGTATCGGCTCGGTATCACTGGTTGGTTGACAAACAGCGTTAGTCTCTTAACATTTAGGATAATATAACATTTAGAAACAGTTCGTAGGCGTTTTTCGTGTCACATACGGGTAGGGTATGCGTAAAATTACTCACTGTAGTCTCTTGCGGAGCGCGTGCTTGTGTCTTGCATGATAAGAAAAGTATGAAACGATAGGATGCAAGTGGCAAAGTAAAAAATATTTTGGAAAACAGACATACCGTTCAAAGTTTCTTACACATAGATAAGCCACAAAGTGTATTGTGCTCTGCCTACATTTATTACATTTCTATTCAAAAGGTATTCAAATAAAATTATATTCTGGCCCTTCGCACATACTAGTTACGAGTATAAATGTTTATTACGTGAAGTACACGAAAACGACATGTTCAAACATGTATGAAGTATTATATAAGTGAAAGTTATATACAAATGTTAATACAAGTGTGTTTTGATTTGATGTTAACACTTTTAGGTGTTACTTTAATGACGATATCAATTACTGCAATCTTCTTTTTAGTATAAAAATAACGAAGTACAAATATGTGTTACAATGCTTCTTTAAGGCAAAGTTTGTATGGAGGTTATGTCACTTTTTTATATATATTTTTTTATAATATAGGAGTAGCAGACGAGCATGCAGTCCACCTGATGGTAAGTGGCTACTGCCGCACATGGACATCTGTAATCAACATCAGATAGGATTAGATATTCCTACCTGAGGTCGCGCACAGATGCTCCGCTACCCCTGAGGACTAAGCTGGAACGCCTCGGTAAAGTCTGTCTCCCTTACCACACCCTTCAAAACGGAACACAGCAGCGCCTAACACTGCTGTTATTAGGCAGAAATAGGTGTGGCGGTGGTGCCGCCGGAGTTGAACCACAAAGGGTTCTACCACCTTCAAATTCACTGAAATTGTTCTACAAAAAACTCTACATTTTGTTTCTCTAACTCTTTATTTTATTTAAGGTTGGTTTAGGATGTGGTGAAGAAAACATATGAGGCATTCCAACTTAGTTTTCAAATCATGTCTGTCTATTGATCTTCTAATCGCCTCCTATATTATGGAAAGTTCGAAGAACCATATTTTAACCAGAGAGGTACCACCGCCACACCCAATTCTTAACGAAACTATGTCCTTAGGAATTCAATGCATCTGTGATAGGCTTCATACTGAATTCCTTTTATATATGAAGTTGGTTAAAAATTCCCACGGGTGGTTGTTACCGCTTCACATCAGATCGATTGCAAGCCCGTTTGCTTCTTCAAACTCACAAAAACAATCATGGGAATAAATAAATCGACAAGTACGAGTCGAACTCGCACATGGAGGCTTTCGTGCCACCAAATAATGATATTTTACTTATTTTTATTCATTTTATTATTTTCAACAATACATAGTTATATGATACAACAATAGATGGCGTTGGGGTGATGATGAATGATGCGTAAATTTTCAACAATACTTAGTTATATAACACAAAAATAAATTGCGTTTGGGTGATGATGGATAATACGTAAACAACGTATAATAAAATTAAAATAACTATATTAAAATATGTTTATGGTTCTTATTTGTATTTATTTTAATACCAATTATAGTTGTAAACGGATTGTAAAAATTTCAACCGTCTTTTAGTACGATTTAAGAGTTAGATCGAAAAATACCATTTTATTGTATGGAGACCCCCTTTATGATATTCAACTTTATTTTATTTTTAGTGTTTATTGTTATAGCGGCCACCGTTATGCATCGTTTGTAAAAATTGCATGTGTCTATCTATTACGGTTCTGGAGATATAGCCCTGTGACAGACGGACAGATGGACAGACAGCGAAGTCTTAGTAATAGGGATCCGTTTTTACACATGGGTACGGAACCCTAAAAATGGGTAACTACACGATATTTCTACTTCAAATTTCGTCAAATTACCTACCGCTTAATTAATTACAAAAATGTAAGTACGAAACTGGCTAATACCATTAAAAAGTTTGAATAGAAATTTTATTCAATTTCTAAAAAATGAATACTCAAAATTTGTGAAACACGAGAATATAAAACGAAATTTTAAATATTACTCCCATTGAAACCTCTTGAAGCGTATCAACTCGTACTGACATATCAAAGTTATGTAAAAATGAGCCAAGTGCGAGTCGAACTTGTATAAAAAGTGTTCCGTACTGCGGTTAAAAGTATTTAGATTCATCTTATACATAAAATTCTCGTGTCACGATGTTAGTTACCGTCCTCCTCCGAAATGGCTTTACCGATTTTCACCAAATTTTATATGCATATTCAGCAGGTCTGAGAATCGGCTACTATCTATTTTTCATACCCTGAAGTGATAAGGGTTGCTAACTCTTAACATTTTTTATTTATATGGCAACACAACGCTTGCCGGGTCAGCTAGTAATTCTATATATTTATTTTATTACTTTATTGTAATAGTAATACATATTTTGTAAAAAAAATCGAATATTTACTTATTACGGTTCAAAAGATACAGTCCTGTAACCAACTCACAAATATCAGAGCCTTAGTAATAAGACTCCGTTCGCACTCTATGGCTACAGAACCCTAAAAAGGTACCTAACTAGATTAAAATCAGGTTCATCTCACGACGGCGCGTACATGGCCCTTATCGCAAGGGCATAAGGGTGAAAGTTTGTACATCTGGTGCCGTTTCCAGATTGCTCGCAATTACTTCTAGTTGTTTTTATTCTGAACGATCAAAGCCGGGGATCAAAGAGGCTTGCGGGTGCTTCATTTAAGGGCGTGGTACAAGTTATAAGCGATTGTCTTCTATTTATGTAAAATATTAGGGTCTGTGCGTGTTTTCTATACTAATATTATAAAAAGGAAAACTTTGTTTGTTTGTTTTATTGTAATGAATAGGCTCCAAAACTACTGGACCGATTTTAAAAATTCTTTCACCAAACGAAAGCTACATTATCAACGAGTAACATAGGCTATATTTTATATGAAATGTATTTGATAAATAGATTTTGAGGCGGTACAAAGTTTGCCGGGTCAGCTAGTAAATTAATACAGTAGTGTACAATTCGTATTATTACTTTTTTGTGGAATTTTACGGAATAAGTGTTTAGACATTAGGCTACTGATGTTAATTATAATTACGGTCAACTGAAACAAAATGTAAGGTCGTTTTATTAACAATAATGTAAGTCCGATCGCATGAGCGATACTTGTATGGTTATTAACTTGTCTTTTAAGCGACTGAGCAGTTAGTTAAGTATCCGCTCCTCTACACGCGCTTAATATTGTTGCTTCAGTGAATAACGAGCGGCACTTGTTTGATTTGATACCAAAATGTGTCAAAAGTAGATTACCTAATTTTTCAGTAATTTTTGACAGTCGCGTTAATTAATATTTAATTACAGCTTACAGTTTTTCAAGTAGTAGTAGCCACTGAGTACTCAAGCTCAGTTCGTCGCCTGAGACTACGGCCTACTATAACAGTGATAGCCTAGTGGTTAAGAAACTCGGCCTCTCGATCGAGGGGTCCGAGGTTTAAATCCCAGGCACCACCTCTGATTATTTCAAAATTATGTGCGTATTAGAAATTAATTGTCACTTGCTAAACGGCGAAGGAAAACATCGCGAGGATACCTGCATACATGAGAGATTTAAAAAAAAATCTCAAATGTATGTGAAGTCTACCAATTGGCCGCACGCACGCCAAACGCACTTGGCCAGCGCGGTGGACTATGACCTAATCCTTCTCATTCTGAGAGGAGACCCGTGCCCAGCAGTGGGACAGTAATGGGTTGTTGATGGACTACGGCCTAAGCCTCTGTTACTTTGAGGGGAGACCAATGCCCAGCAGTGGGAATGTAATTGACGACAAATCGCTCGTCACTTATAACTTGGCCCACAAAAAGTCTCTCAGTTCTGAATTCACATAATTTTCACTTTCCGTCGCAATAAAACACTTTGCTCCGTAATTTGATTCTGCAAAGAAACTATAGCGTCGTTACTTTGAAAATTTTAGAGAAAACATTATTACAGGGAAAGTGAAAATGTATTTGCAAAGGCAGAGGTTCGCTCGGTTGACCTTTCGAGTGATCATTTAACCAGCCGAGCTTTACAAATATACGCTTTTTAGGGTTCTGTATTCAAGGGTGAAAACGGGACGCTATTACTAGGTCTCCATCAGTTGACTGTAGATATATGTTCGATTTACAGTGTGCATGTACTTCTATAGCTAATATACTTGTAAAAACAAATACATACTAGAAATAAAAATATGTAGGTATGTTTTATTTTTTGAAACATAATAATAAAGATGAAGCATGCAATTCACCTGATGGTAGGTGGATACTGTCTCCCATGGATATTACACATATCAACCCCAGATGGGACTAGAGTCCTATCTGACATAGGTCGCAGATACGTTGCTACCCTTGAGGAACAAATTGGAACACCTCGCAAAATTATATCTTACTTACCACTCCCTTCAAACCAGAACATACTTATTTGTTTTTTTGATCTAATTAGAACGGCCGAGGCCACTTACACTAACTAGACAGATCTAACATACAGACATGATCAGCTTCCAGTTATCAGCAAGCACATAACAGTTCGGATAACGATCCATGAGCGCGTTCAATGCCGCAAGTGTGCGAGGACAGGTGATTTTTTCATATCAACGTTACAACTGCTGTTATAAGGCAGAAATAGGTGCGAAGTTTGAGCCTCTGGAGTCGAACCACAAAGGATTCTACAACCATCCAAATTGTGCTACGGAACCCTTTATGGGTCCGAAACGCCCTTTTTTAGAAATAACATGTACGCCTTTTAGAAATACACGCTAAATGAACGTTTAGTGTTTTCGTTTGAGTTATTTTGATAGGGCATGTATTTCAACCCTTAAACGCGGTGCTTTCGTGTTAAGTCAGTTGAATATTTTAGTCATAAAACTGTTTAAGATACATTCGTGACTTTCATGACCGTGGTCTATTTGTACAGTCGGTATCAAAATCTGCCTATTAACATTTAAATAGGCATAAGATAAAAAAAATATTAGTCTTTTTTACAACAGAAGAAGAAGCAAACAAGAGTGCAGTCCACATGATCGTAAGTGGCTACGGCCAACCCCAGATAAGATTACAGTTCTATCTGAGGTTGGCTACTGGAACGTCGCTATCCCTGAGGACTAAGTTGAAACAACTCAAATAAGTATGTCTCCTTACCGCCAAAAACTTCAAACGGGACACAGCTAACCTTAACACTACTGTTATTAGGCAAAAATATATGTGGCAGTGTTGCCGCCAGTCGAACCACAAAGGGTTCTTCTACCTTGAAAGTTGGTTCAAGATGTCCATTGCTGTGTGTGACCGCTTACCATTAGGTGAACAGCATGGAAATAAGCTAGCTACTTCGATCTTATAAAAAATAAGGTCAGAACATCGAAATCAGACATATAGATTTATCTAGCACCTCGGACATACATAAAGTTCATGTATCTCAAATCGAATCGAGTCGAGCCGAAACTTTTAGGGGAGGGTACTCTCACCCCTACACCCTTAGGATAAGGGTGAGTTGTGAATGTGTCATCAAAAGCCGTTTACTCTGGGGTCCATTTTATTGAAGACGGAAATCTTTGGAATCGATTTTATAATTGGCTGACGATCGTGAGCGATATTTCCGAGGGTGCCTCCCTTGGTATTCGAAGATGTAATAAGACCACGGGAATTGATGTTATTACGAATTCAATGAATTTAAATTTAAAAAGCGGTGATGGTCTAGTGGTTAAGAAAGTCAACTTCTCAATCGGGGGGGTCTGAAGTTCAAAGACCGCACTTCTGATTCATCAAAGTTATGATCGTATTAGTAATTAATTCGCTTAAACGGTGAAGGATAATGTCGTGAGGAAACCTGCATACCTGAGAGATATAAAAAAAAATCTCAAAGTTATGTGAAGTCTACCAACACGCACTCGGCCAGCGCGGTGGACTAATACTTTTCATTCCGAGACCCAGCAGTGGGATAGTAATGATTTGATGATGAAATTTAAAAAAAAATTGGTTTAGTTTTAAAAAAATACGCTTTTTAATCATTTCATTTCGTTTCTTGTATTATTCTCAGAAAATCCTTTCACAAACACTCACATAATCTGGAAAAAAAATAATTTATCATTTGAATGACTGAACGGGAATCGAACCCAGATCCCTCTGCCTTTTTGATTGGTGATCGCTCAACCGCAAACAAAATAATTTTAACACTTCAACCCTTCAATATTTTGGGTATTTCAAGCCCAACAGTGGTAGCTACTCCAATACAAAGATTTATTTCCCAAAGCAACCCTATCGGTGGTAAAGCGGGAACAATTTATCCCTTTCTTATCTCCAGCGTAAAAAGTTTATTATTTATAGTTCCAGCGCAGGTGGCCGCCGCGGAACTTTTGTGAGTTTTCACACCTTTTTTTTATCTCAGATGTTGTTAATGTGATATACATTTCCTGGGTATATCAGTCATATTGATTATATGAAGCCACAAATAATATTGCGTAAAAAAGTAGGAGTTGAAAATTATAATTCATTTAAGTCCGAATTTTCTTAAAATATTCGAGTAGCAGATGAGCATGCAGTAAGTGGCTTCTGGCACCCAAGAGCATCGGTAATCAACATTACATAGGATTAGATTTTCCTACCTGTGGTCGTCCACAGATGCGCCGTTACCCCTGAGGACTAAGCTGGAATGCCCCGGAAAATTGTCTCCCTTCATAACAAAATACAGCAGCGCTGTGCTGTTCTTAGGCAGAAATAGGTGGCAGTGGTGCTGCGGGAGTCGAGCCAAGGTAAGTGAATGATGGTTTATAAGTGGCAAAGTTGAAAACAAACAAAGCCGGGCATCCGCAAATCGGACTTGCACACCAAGAGTTCCGTACGTAAAACTACTTCCGAAGTGTTTAAATTTAATTTATATAATTTTCAAAGGAAAAGGTTCGGAAAAAATTGAATGGGACGGGCTGACGAACAGATATGCACACGAGTGTTCACATAAGAGTTCCGTTTTTTGTTTCACGTACGGAACCCTAAAATATTTCATACTGTACATAAATCGGAAACCGTAAATTTAGGATATCTAAGGATAAACGAATAAAGTTAATCGGGCGTAAAGATCTGTTCAAATACACGCTTTCAAATACAGCGGAGGGCGTTTAGTGACAAGGAGATCGTCTTTAAATCGATTTTATAATTGGCTAACGACAGGGGTACAGAAGGGTTGCAACCCTTGCTATTTGAGATGGAACTTCTAGAAGATTTTGGTATTCGATATATTTTTACTCATGTTATTTCAATTAAGGGACATTCATTCTTGAATGAACGAATTCATTTATGCATTTATTCTGGTGAATACTGTGTTTTTAATATTTTAAAGCTGTAAGTGGTAGAACTATTTTATAAGCTTAATTTTTGACGACGTAATACTTACCACAAAATTAGACAATTATTAGTTATAAAATAAAAACTATGATGCGTGTTTAAGAATATGGAACCACGGAAGCGCTTCACTTTACTGTTATTAATGAAATGAAATGAAATATATTTATTTTGTATAGGCCAACGACGGCACTTACAAATTGTCAGTTACAATATTTTCTTAAACTACTACCGGATCGGAACGCGACCTCTACTGAGAAGATCCGGTAAGAAACTCAGTGGGTTTGTCTTTTTTTTTTAATAATAATTATTCTCTTTTTTTTAATGCCATCATCAATGCCATCATCAAAAATATGTGTGGCATGTGTGAGGTAGTGAGGTTTCACATACCTTTGATAATTTTTTTTAAGATTTTTCAGGTATGCAGGTTTCCTCACGAGGTTTTCCTTTATTTTTTAAGTAAGTGATAATTATTTTAATAACTTTTAAATATCAGACGTACGCGGCTAGGATTTGAATCTCGGACCTTTCGAACAAGAGGCCGAGTTTCTTAACCATTAGGCTATCACTGCTTACTGGATAGAGTTTTATTAAGTGCGATTTTTTTGCTGTCCTAAATTGCTATAGCTATTTATCGCGCTATATAGCCGCTATCCGCTATATGAAATAGTCAACTGGAATCCATTTCAAAGTTACTAAAATAGTCATTATAATTGCGTGAAGATTAATATTTCAGCTGTCGGGTTCGTCTGGCCGTTGCGCTAAACTTATTCATAACTTTGTTACTTGGACATAGATTAAGTATGCGTAGAAGTATTTGTTCATTACGTCACAATAAAGGAAAGAAAAAAGAGGGAATATTGGTCAAAAGTTGTGACGTCACATCTCAGTAAATCCTAACTAATATTATAAATGTGAATGTGAGTTTGTGTGTTTGTTACATTTTCTCGCCTTACCTACATAATCGATTGTAATGAAATTTTTCACACACGTTGCCTGGGGTTCAAAAAAGGACATAGGGTATATTTTATCCCGAAAAAAGGACCGTTCCCAAGGTAACCTCCTCCAAAACCTCTGATAGTGAGCGAAACCGTAAGTAGGTAGAACTTGCGATAGACATTAAATTTAAATAAAATTAAGTATGAAATTATTTTTGCAAGTAATCTAAATATATATAACTCAAAGGTGACTGACTGACATAGTGATCTATCAACGTACAGCCCAAACCACTGGATGGATCGGGCTGAAATTTGGCATGCAGGTAGATGTTATGACGTAGGCATCCGCTAAGAAAGTATTTTGATCAATTCTACCCCCAAAGGGATAAAATAGAGGATGAAAATATTACTTTTTAACGCAAGCGAAGCCGCGGGCAAAAGCTCGTGTAATAGTAATAGAGTCCTGTGACAGATGCACGGACGGCCAGACGGACAGACAGCGGAGGCTTAGTAATTCCGTTATAACCCTTTGGGTACGGAACCCTAAAAATAGACTACCCGGTGACGTCACTACCCTTTCATAGAACACACTTATTGTTTAACATTCACTCGCCGTTCCACCCATATAGTAGTAAGCGGAACCTCGACGTAACGTTTTCTTTAACAAGCTAGTGCGTAAAAACTGAGAGCCGGCGTGATAGATGACGTGTCACACGCATGCGGTGCAGAGTAGCTGCCGGCAGTCGCACTACTTAAATTTTTTTTAACAAATACAACCGACTAGTATGTCACTACAAAGAAAATTTATAATACAAACAATAATAATTCAAATAATGTAATAATTCAAAATATGTGTTATAGGAATTCAAATGAATGTTTTAGTACACAGTTCTGAAGTCGGCGTTCAATGTTTCGTTGGATAATAACATAAACAGCGTGTCCAATAAGAGAAAAAAGATGTATATGCGACGAAAACATAACCTCTCTTCTGTGGGAAGTCGGTTAAAAATGAAAATAAAGTACCGAACGAGCTGATGGTAAGTAGCTACTGACGCCCATGGACATCGTGGTAGATGACGTGTCACACACATATGGTGCAGGCTACTCTGCCGGCAGTCGCAATTCTTTTATGAAAATAAAGTTTGCGAGCATGAAGTCCACCTGATGGTAAATGTCTACTGCCGTCCGTAGACTGTAATTAATCTTGGATAAAATTGGCATTGACAGTTCGCCACATACATTGCTACTTCTTCTATAATACGAGTAGGATTAGCTGACGAGCACATAGTCCACCTGATAGTCAGTAGCTACCGTCGCCCATCCACATTTGTTTAACCCAGATAAAATTAGATCCCTATCTGAGGATGGCCACAAATACGTCGCCATGACAAAGGACTAAGGAATGCCTTACATAAGCAAGGAATCTAATCTCAACTGGGGTTAATTACCAATGTCTATGGGCGGCAGTAGCCACTTTCCATCAGGTGGACTGCATGCTCGTCTACTGCTCTTATATTATAAAAAATCTAAAAATATCCATTCTAAAATTTTATTTACCAGAATGTTCTCTGTCCCGACATAGTCTACGGCGGCCGGTCAAGCCAGTAACGAGGGTAGCGTAAATTTATTAATATTTTTCTCGCCTCGAGTGCGCGCGACGTGTGATGTTAAATAACACGTGATATGGCCCTTACACATATCTATAACATATAAAACATACTGGGGACTGTATAAATAATATGAGGGAAATGTAAATATATTTTTCAGGTTTTATTTGTTTGTTTGGATGTATGTATCTACGTATGTATGTATGTGTGTGTGTGTGTGTGTCTGTGAGTGCGTGTGTGTGTGTGTTAGGGCTAGTTTAGAATACCAGATAAGGTGAAGGTGGTAGGAACTTTTGTGGTTCGATTCCAGAGATACCACCGCAATCCTCTTTCTGCCTAATAATAGCAGTGTTACGCGCTGCTGTATTCTGGTTTGAAGAGTGCGGTAAGGGAGACTTTTTCGAGGCGTTTTAACTTAGTCCTCAAGGGTAGTAACGCATCAGTGGTCGAGCTTAGGTAAGACTCTAATCTTATCTGGGATTGTATTAATATTATAAAAAAATCAATCCGCAGCACCTAAATACGATATCACACGTCATACGACAGAATAAAAAAGGTCTTTTATACGGCACAATAGACACGTAAAAAATTAAAAGCAAAAAATACCAACATCATTTTTCTTCCCATATTTGTTTCGGGGAACATATAAAATGTTTCCAAAATGATTTTCTTGTAAAACGATAACGTGCCAGAAAGCTAATATTTCAACGAGAATGAGTGTGTTATTTAGGAACTCATTAGTTTCTGTCGAAAAATAAGCTGTTTGGCATTCCATTACGGGCTGAAAGCTTAAACCGTTCGGTTTAACCTTACAGAATTCTTTGATATGCGTGGCTTGTGACATTTATGCTCGGCGATTACGACACGACTACGATTTACTGTTCTAGTAGATTTGTGTGAAATAATGTTTTTATTAAAATTTTAAAATGAATATTAAATTAAATTGTGTCTTTATTTGTTACAATTTTTTAATTTATCCTGAAAAAATATAATGTGGTCCGATATGAACTCCATGTTGACAAGAGACTCGTACATAGAAATGAACTTTCTGTGCAAAACGGTGTAATGCTGTCTTTAAATATGTATAAATTTTAATTCTCGTTTATATGTCGCCATACGATCGAAATCAGTACCAATCAAAATAGGATGTAATATTAGCCAAAAGAGTATACCTAATGTGCAAACTATCTTCTAGAATAATCTCCGATCTAAAGAAATTACAAATACCAAAAGAATGATAAGATTCGACCAAGAAATGGTACTATTTGTAAGAAAATAGCAGATATTTAAAGTCGCCAATAATAGTCGTCGTCGAAACTTATAAACATCAGCGTGTAGTGTCACGTTCTCCCTACGGCGTAGCGCTACGGGGTGCTACGGCGTAGCAATATTGAAGTTCGTAGGACTGCGAGTGACGTTTCGCTAGATTACTTAAGTGCTAGTTCTGTGTTAAATATTTTCACTAGCTTTTCTTATGTAAAGAAAGTTAACATTTTTGGATGAATTTAAAATTAGGACTTTATAATCTTTCTATATTTTCGTGTTTTACTGTGATATTTTTTTGTGTGTTTGTGTGTTTGTTTTCAACATAAATAACCTTTTCAATTAGTCGTACTTAGGAGTGGCAACGAATCAGTAACCTTAGTATGAGTTTTGCGTTTTTACAAAATTTTTGTTTTTGTTTACGTATTTTCCATATATTTCCAATCAGTTCTGTTACAGTTTGCTTAGGGCGCTGATTGGAAATGTATGGAGAAATATGTAAACAAATAGAAAAGCAGTCATTTTTGTAAAAACGGTAAAACTCATACTAAGCGTACTGCGTACACTCCTGTACTTTGGATAAATGAATTTCCATTTTTAACATTTTAATGTACCGTCATTCCCAAGTTACCTCAAGGTTACCTTTAACCCGCTTAAACTGAGAGGGAGATAATAAGTATTATGGCGCTTAAATGCAAAGAGAGGTTTAAGAGGATTACTTAAATGTAAACTCGACACTTACCGCGTCCGGCGTAGAACTAACGCAATTAGTTTTGTTTTGTATGTTTTTAACTTTCATGTTTTAGCGTTAAATATTTTTAAAAGAAATTTCTAAAATCCAGGATACGTAACAGCTTTTCAAACTTCGTCGGTATTGGAATAGGGGTTGGTGGACATTGGCAAAGAATTGTGTGCTTCTCGACCTCGCAAACCATGTTACTGTTCCCAGTCGTTATCATTGGCTACCTTGTCGCAAGATGAACGAGTGGTTTTCATACATGCGGCAAGTCTTGGCTACAGACCTGTACCCTTACCAGGAGTTTTTACGTTTCGACAAATATGACTGTTTTGGTATATGTCTACGTATTGGCCCATACGGTTTCCTAGTTCTGACACGATCCGCTATGGGTGTTGATTGGAATTTGTATGGGAAAATACGTAAACAAATAAAAAAAAAGTCATATTTGTCGAAACGTAAAAACTCGTGGTAAGGGTACTGCACTTGCTTTCATCAATTTCTCTATGGGAACCGTGTTGAGTTTCCACCAGATCCTCCCCTTGTGGGAAGCGATCTGTCTCTAGAAGAAAACATTACATAACGCAAATCTAATAACCAAATTCTAGTATATTTATATGGGTCAATACCAAAATAAAATGATCGAAGAGGCAAAAATCCAATAAGTAAAACCTTCGTCGATCTGACCCCCGTCCATCAATCTATCCCTTATCTAGTTACTGGTACGTTTATCGTTACACAATAATGACCCTTGTTACATAGGCTATAATACCCTTAGTCCTATTATACAGTCATTTAGACACTGTGCGGACGATTTTAGAATGCTAATTTGGAGACACTAAATCGGATTTGTGTGATAGAAGTTTTTTTGTCAAATTTATTGGAAATTAAACATTTTAATACAGTTTCATTTGTAACACCAGTTCGCCAATACATCGCCGGCTCTGGAGGAGAACTCTTTTTGTACCCCTCTTGAAGAGGCCCATGTCATAGCGCTCAGGGAATACTTCAAGAGGAAGTTAATTCCACAGTTTGCACGAATTTTAACCTTTTTATTTTACACGATTTTTACAGAATATTAACCGTCTAAAGTATAGCGATTCCTATATAGATAGATATGAGTATACGCCGGCATCGTAATAGCAAACGCAGGCAAAATGTCCCTACAATTTGAGTGCGAAACTCGCAAATCTACAGCGAGCGTATTACGCTATTTCTAAATTGACAGCACCGACGTTTTGCTTCGGACGCTTTTCAGCGAGCTGTGGCCAGGGTAATGAGACGTCGACGAATGAACGGGTAACGCTTGACTCACATCTGGTATAGTCACAAACACGTTTATCTATTTATTTATTTATTGCATCAAATATGGTACACTAGATGGTATATTTTGACAATGTTCTCCACATTTGGCCAATATCGGCGTGCAATGATATAAAAGTAATGTTGAATAAACTAAACATAAATTGAAACACAACAATTAAAAATACAATAGATTCTATTATTAACAACAATCAAATCAATTTTTTTTATTCAAAATAGGTTCTTTACAGAGCACTTTTTGAATCTCATATAAATCTATGTCTACCAACTATTATATTACATTAGGTATATTATTAGAATTGAATATTACAATTAATATGTCAACTTAACAACCCAAATAATCTTTTAACCCTTTACACCCGAGATGATATGAGCGTGAGTTTCACTTTAAAAACCCAATTTTTTTTCTATTTAATTTATCTCCGTGCAGCACCACCATTACACCTCTAATAACAGCAGTTCTAAGCGCTGCTATGTCCTAATTTGAAGGATGTGGTAATTGAATGGGAAGCTGATATTAACATGAGCACCAACATAGCACTCAAACTTATAAACGTTTCTATGATCATCCTTGAGTTGTCCCTTTAGTTTCGGGACCATAACTGGGTTAAGGTATTCCCTACCTGTCCTAAGAGGTGACTAAAAGGTTTCCAGGGTTGCGGGCGGCAAGTGGATGCTCGATCCGTCAAGCAAGAAAAGACGGACGGACAGACCAATAAGGACAGCCCTCTGTGCGTATACCGTCGTGCACACCAGACGGTGTGGCGAGCGCCGTACTCACCTGGGCGGAGCCCGATGGGGCAACGCGTTCAAAAGACTCCGGTTGCGTTCCATTGGAGAACCCAGAGTCCTCTTCATTGCGCTGAGGATGGCCACCGGGGCCTTTAGTGCGATAAGAAGCCCACATACTCCCATGCCCCTGGGTACCTTTTGAAGGTTTCCCCCTCGTTAAAAAATAAGTAAATGGTCTTCCTAGATAGACCTCTAATTCTATTTGAAAACAAAATTAATTACAGATGAATTAATTACAGATTTGTATAGATGGCAGTGTGTAGATACTCGTCGGTAACGTTAAGTATTGGATGTGAACCGAGCTTAACTATTGCGAGCGCTTGGAGAATAGTACCACGAATAGACATGACGAGAATGCGTGCTAATTAACAGAGCGAATGATTCTGGAATGGACCACCCGGAGTAATCTTAATAAACAGTTGCATAAAATCTGTTGTATATTTAGGCGGTATGACACACAGGCATACAAATAAATAGTGCTAAATAAATATTGCAATAATAATTATACTATTAAGATGGTAGAATCTTTTTGTTCGACTCCGGCGGCACCACCGCCACATCTATTTCTGCCTAATAACAGCACTGTTAAGCGTCGCTGTATTGTGGTTTGAAGGGTGTGGTAAAGGAGACATTCTTTTCCGAGGCGTTCCCACTAGTAGAATCGACCTCAGGCAGGAATCTAATCTGATCTGGGGTTGATTACAGATGTCCATGATTGGCAGTAGCTCCTTAATATCAGATGGATTGCATGCTTGTTGCTGACTTTGGTATTTTTATGGCGTTACTGATTTAATGAATACTTTAAATGATTATTTAATTCTTACTATGTAAATTACTATAGGATGTTTGAATTTCATAAAAAAGCTAGGCTAGGATAGGCTAGCACTTTAATTAAATAGCTTAACATTACACAAGTCATGCACACACACACACACACACACACACACACACACACACACACACACACACAAATACACACACAGTCACCAAGAAGAAATGTAAACACACATTAGCATAAATAGCAATAGAAGATCTTCAACCCGATTGCTCACTTTCCATTGAAATAACGGTTTGCGCCGTCAGGGTGAAAGCGCCGCTCTTGACCTCTTCCGTACGACAAATGCGAGTGTGTGTACTGCAGGTGCTAAAAAGTACTGTATCCTTAGTATGAGTTTTTAGGTTTACTCAAAAACGGTCACCGTTTACGTTTACGCTCAAACAGCCCTTCCGTAAACCCTATCGGAACTAAAGTTTTTTTTATCGTACTAAGCCTATAGTGCGTTTGACTGCAACGTTACCTGATGTTGAATGAGATGCAGTTTTGGAAAAAAGACGTTTCGCAGTATGACTTTCAAAAACGGAACTTTAGACCGTTAGGACGTATAATTTTACAAATACAAATAAAATGCATTTATTTTTACATTTTTAATTTAAATTTAACAGTGATATTTGTTCCGCTTTTGATTTTTTTTGGATCCACCCTGTATCCGTTTTCGAGCAATCGTAAAAACTCATACTAGGATTACTGTGCAGGAAAAGCAAAGAATCAACACCAATTAGGGGTACACTTTTAATAGTTACAAATGCTTCTTGGTCCTCATCTCTGAGAACTTAAAATATTAGTTCTTATTTAAGTTCTTCGCAATATTACCAAACATTTTCAATCAGAATAAAACATAATTTAATCTGTTACATTAAAGCAAAAATAATTATTCAAGCACCGAATTCCGTTGACCCACGATCTATACCCTTACCATGAGTTTTCCAAACATCGAACACGATTTTACGTTACGTTTACTCCATCCACTATTCTGTTTCGTTTGCTTCAGTAGACTGAGTAAACGTAACAATAAGTAGTGCTCAAGTCTTTTTGTCTACCTTACATGTTCGCAAAAAAGGGAGACAAAAAATGAAGCGCCATTTTGTCAATTTAGACATTTTATGTTACGTTACTGACACTATAGTTCTGATACAATCCGCTAGGGGCGCTGATTGGAAATTGTATGGGCAAATACGTAAACAAATACCAAAACAGTCATATTTGTCAAAACGTAAAAAACTCATGGTAAGGGTACTGGTTGCCCATGCATATTTGTAATTTGTAACTAGAGATGGGCAAAGAACCCGGTTTATACCCTGTGCAGGGTTTAAACCCAATAAATACCCGTTTATTTCCTCCCACTGGGTATTTATTTGGGTGTTTATAAAATGAGTTAATAAAATCTACACAAAGCTTTTAAAATAGTTCAAATGTTTATTTAATAGATATACAATTGGTTTTTACTGTATTTCTAATGTTTTTACATTTTTAAATATTAAATTTTTAGGTTTTCATCTATTTTTATTACCTTTTTAATTATTATTTGTTTGTCGAAACAAATAGCGCACAACTAAAACAAATAAATATACCTCTCGTATACTATTGCACAGGTGGTGTGGGAATATGGGCATATAATGTAAAATGTAATTCTTACGTAATATCTTAATAATTATAGCTTTAAGAAAAAAAATATAAACATTATTTTATAGAAAATTTTAAGTGCTACAACTTTGGTCCAAGGTACTTTTCGATAAAATTTACCGTTTACGAGAAAAATCCAGAAACCCGAAAATTTTGACGTTTGACCCCGAATAAGTGCCGACACACACATCGATGAGGACTTTTGGAACTTTACTTGTGATGGTAAACCCAAGGTCTCTACGGAAATTTAGCTTTATGTTATTTGATTACTATTTTTATGTCTAAATTGACCGGACTATAAAAACTCCTCTATCAAAATGATTTAATGTCATTTTCGGTAAATTAAGTAGAAAAAAGTTAAAAAAAAGTCTTCCCAAAGTTTAATCTATTATTGTTATTATCTTTGTTATTTTTGGTTTAACGACAAAAAGTTATAGAACTAAAATTATAGATAAATAAATTTGAAACCACAATTGTTCTTACTAAATTTCTGTGCGACAAATAGTTTGCCTGGTAGAGCGTAAAAACGCTTTGTGCCCCTTCTTTCAAGATGGCGGCCGAGGGACAACAGTTGGGACTCCACAAATTAGGATTTAAGTGTACACTAAGCCCTTTACACTAATCATTGACATCTATAAAATAAAATTGAGTCTTCGAAAATTGCAACCCAAATGTAACACATCCGAATGGAGTATAACAGCGTAGTTAAATGAAATATGGGCTTTTAGAGTGCATATTTAGTGAATTGTTTACAATATTATTTTAAAAATGATATTACACGAAGAAAATAAAAATATGAATGACAATAGTTTACACCCGCTGTTTGGGTGTTTATTTGGGTTTAAACCCTATTTCACCCAAAATACCCGGTTTAAACCCGTATCCACCCATTGGGTTTAAACCCTCTGCCCATCTCTATTTGTAACCCATTCAAAATAGGAGAGGAGTTCTACCTGAGGTTGACCAAAGAAACCAGAGATATTGATACTGCCTCTTAAGGATGCCTGATGACTTTCCCTAGCAATCGGTAACGACAGTCTAAGACAGTCAGCGGCGGTCATTGACACGGCTTGCAGTAGTAAGATTATTTTAGCCGTAAATTAAAATCAAATCCTTGAAACTTATATGCGTATGCGGCACCTTATGCCCCCTTCTTAACATAAATCGGATATTCCTAATTATAATTGAGAGACAATTTCTATCTATAAATATTCGTGTAGTGTACCTTAATTTGTCTTTAAGTGTACCTCAACCTTCTTACGAGGCCGAGACGGCGATTATCGACCTACATAGGGAGGCTTCGAATTCACAGACAATTGTCGATTTCAGAACGAGTGGTGTGTGAAATGGTAGCACGAGGCTTGTGGAAGGTATTTGCGTAAGATAACGTGGAAAAGTGTACAATTTTTGGCCCTTATTTATTCAGAAGTAGTAAAGCCCTTGTACTCGATTGTAAGGGTTTCGTTCTTTTATTCTTATAATAACAATAGTATTAAGCGTTACTGCGTTCTGGTTAGAAGAACACGGTAAGGTCACTCACTCGAGACTATAATCATTATTGAAGAAAATGTAAGTAAAAAAGTAAATCATAAAATCCATTTGATGGTAAGTGGCCTCTGCTGCCCATGGACATCTGTAATCATCACCAGATAGGATTAGATATTCCTACCTGAGGTCGGCCACAGATGCGCCATTACCCCTGTGGACAAAGCTATAATGCCACGGAAACGTATATTTCCCTTACCACACCCTTCAAACCAGAACACAGCAGCGCTTAACACTGTTGTTATGAGGCAGAAATAGATGTGACGATGGTGCCGCCAGAGTCGAACCACAAAAATTTCTACCACCTTCAAAAGGTAAAGTGTAAAGGTGCCTTCGGAGATCCACAAAGAATTATCTCTTAAAACCCAATTAGAATAAATAATAAAGAACCAAAACATCCACAAACTAAAATTAAATCAATCCGCACTTTGACGCGTTTTCACATCACATCTACAACTATTAAACGCACTCGCATGTAATCTGTCATTTGCTATTCATGACGCGTTCCCCACCGCCCCCCAGTCCCCATCCCCCAACCCCCAGCTCCCCCAATCTCCTCTATCGGGCTTTTTAATTAAATTTACGCTTGTAGCTCAGTTGAAATGATTATTTGTTGGTTTTGCTTTTCATATAGTTTCAGTCTAATTGTTAGCACGTATGAGATTTATTAAATATGTTTTTAAATATGACCACAGATATGTATAACATAAATATATTTTGACCGTATTGGCTGTCCCAGGCTGAAATTCACGCCCAGTTAAATTATCGTCATTTTGTACCAATTATAAATTAAATTATTTTCTTACTCTGTTATTTTATGTTTCATTTTTAAATTCATTATAACATTTACGTTTCTTTTGTTACTAGTATTTATTTATGTTACTTCTTTTATTTTACCTGCAAGGTATTCTGAAGTGGTAGAACTCTTCAGGAATGTTGTGATGGCAACACTGACACAATTTTACTTTTAGCAATAGTTTTGGTCCCTGGTATAATTTTGAATTAGAAAACAGGATACATACTTAACATATTCTTTAGAGTTCAGACTCTGCCTTTATTCTATGGTATTTTGACGTTATATTATAAAAATATCCATAAGGTAAAATAACCTCAGTCAACTCAATATAACATTATTTTCAAGCGATACTTTCATTACAATCAAAAGCAATTACAATAAAATTACATACAATATTCAATTACGTCGTATTTATCTTAACCATATTCCATTTTCTCCAATGGAATATTGGTTAATTTCATATTTGTCTTAACCAATATTCCATTTGCTCCAATCAATATTCCATTTGTATCAAGAGCTGCATCTGACACGTCACGATCAAAGATCATTCAATCTCGACGATCATGATCTGATCGATCGCCTCATTCCAAGGATAGACCTGAGGTTATGAATGCATGCAAACGTAGGGAAGAGATAGTGTGGCCATAAATTTTGTTTTGACCGGGACTGCTATTTTGATCTAAAATTCCTGAAAGGTTAAAGGTTTTGCAAACGTTATAATCCCGTTTTTTATACTTATAATTGTGGTCGCATGTCTGGGAAATAAAATCATTAAAGTGTCCTGATATCACGAGGTTTAACAGACGCAATATCGCCTATCAATTTTCACGTCATAGTAATGGTACATCAGTACTTGTCTCTGTAGTTCCGGAACCAGAATAGGGCTATGGTATCCCCTGCCTGTCGTAAGAGGCGACTAAAAGGGGGCTTTAGGGTCGCGGGTAGTAAGAGTGGGAGCTCGAACCGCCCGGTAAGCGACCCCGAGTAGGACAGCGTTATGTGTGGTCGCATATCGTCGTACACACCAGATCATGTGCCCAGCTTTATGACAACTTAGAGGACTCCGGTTGCGTTCCTTTGGAGATCCCGGAGTCCTCAACGTAGCGTCGAGGACGATCACCGGGAGGGTTTAAGTACTGTTTTTAGTTTAGGAATATTAAATATATTAAAGTTATATAATGCTTATAAAGACAATAACTTGATCTCTACCGCCTTTTGGACTAAAAGTCCATGAATATCCTTAAACAAAATGTTCCCGTCCGTTCCGTTCCGCCGAGATCTAGCTTTAGTATGTAGGATTCACTGGATTTGTCGTAAATTGCACAGTCGAGGTCTCGAGCGCTGGAGCTTCTGGGAGCTATATGTGGGATTTTATTACTATTCGAGGTCCGGAAATAAGTGCGTGTGACAATGTCTTACACTTTCTTTAGTTTTTTAGTAGTGTCAGTACTGTACCCTTAGTATGAGATTTTACGTTTTTACAAAAATGACTGTTTTTGAATTTGTTTACGTATTTCTCATATATTTCCAATCAGTTCTGATACATTCCGCCAGGGGTGCTGATTGGAAATGTATGGGCAAATACGTAAACAAATACAAAAACAGTATTTTTTGTAAAAACTTAAAAACTCGTACTAAGGGTACTGGGGAATCCTTATGTCATTAATTTATTACCTGCTGAGGACGGTATTTCCCTCACAGTGAGAATTTTTTATACCGCGTTGGCCAAGTGCGGATTGATAAACTTCACGTGCCCTTTCGACAACTTTTCTTTTTTTAAACTCTCACGCTGTTGTTTCCTCACGACCATTTCTCTCACCGTGAAAATAAACTTGTCATTCGCACATAGATTTGAAAAATTAGTACTTGTATAGGGTTCAAACCTTGGACCGCTCTTTTCAAAGCCGAGTCTCTAACCACGAGGCTATTACCGCTTAATCATGTTACCGTAAATATTTGTGATCTAGTTTCACACTTGACACATCATAATTCATATGACCTGTTTGCACACATGCTCTACTTAATACATCACTGAACAAGCTTCGGATTATGACGTTATTGGGTCCCCTAATTTATTTACGATGGAAGTCGAAGGTGGTAGAACCCGGTGTGGTTCGACTCCAACGACACCACCGCCACACCTATTTCTGCCTAACCGCAGTGTTAAACGCTGCTGCGTTCTGGTTTGAAGGGTTTGTAAGGGAGACATCATTTTCCGAAGCGTTCCAGCTTAGTGCTCAGGAGTAGCGGCGTATCTGTGGCCGACCTCAGGTAGGAAAGTCTAGTCCTATCTGGGATTGATTACAGATATCCATGGGCGGCAGTAGTCACTTACCATCAGGTCGACTGCATGCTCTTCTGCTACTCTTATATTATAAAAAAGAACTTTAAATATTTGTGATTTAGTTTCACACTTGACACATCATAATTCATATGACCTCTTAGCACACAAGCTCTACTTAATACATCACTGAACAAGCTTCGGATTATGACGTTATTGGATCCTCTAATTTATTAACGATGGAGGTTACTGAATTTTTATATGTCATATATTTTGGGTTGCAAACGGGGGTACTCTTATAATTATGGTTTGTCTGTTGAACAATTTTTGGGTCACTTTGCAGTCGCTGTATAACACGTCAAATGGTTTTTATAAATTGTTTATCTTTTTTTGTAGCAACATTTTTTTCCATTTTATTTTGAAATGCTTTTCCACACAGTTATTAAAAATGATCATCTATTATTACAAATTATGGAAACAAGGAATACTTTTGACAAAATAATCAAAGGAGTTCTTTCCTATTCCTTTTTAAATTCAGATTTGGTTCTTACTTCACTAAAATATTTTCGACGGAAGTAACTGAGGTTGAAGTTAAAATTATTTTTAATCCTTAACTCCTCTTAACTTTACATTTATTCGAATACAACTACAATTATAGCCTTCAGTCTATGTGTTTTGCGTATGTCTGGTTCAGTTGTAAAATTACCCTGAATCATCCCCATTGAGTCGTACGGAGCAATTTGTTCGCCCCCGGCTGCCTCATTATGCTTCACAAACATGTTCAAAGGAAAGAAATTTACAATTTGGAATCTTTTTAGGCGACCCGCATAGTACCCTTGTTTCTGTTTCAACATGCATCTATGTTGTACCGCTGATCAACGTTATCTTATATATTATTATTTTTCGTACATAAAAATAAATAATTTGAAGGTGGGAGAACCCTTTGTGCTTAGACTCTGGCGGCACCACCGAGACACCTATTTCTGCGTCATTAAACACTGCTGTGTTCTTGTTTGCAGGGTTTACGTTCGTACATAACTTTCCGAGGTGTCCCAGCTTAGTCCTCAGGGATAGCGGCGCATCTGTCGCCGACCTCAAGTAAGAATATCTAATCCTATCAGGAGTTGATTACAGATGTCCATGGGCAGTGGCTCTTATCATAAGGTGCACTGCATGCTCGTCTGCTACTCCTATATTAAACAAAAGGATGAATATCGTAAAGCGTCTAAATTAGATGAATACTAACGCAAAATAGCTGAACACCGACATGTGCAAAAATATCCAACGTCACTAATATTGTATGTCACTCTTCAGTTACTTTTGACACTGTAGTGTTCATCTACATTTAAAACTTAACGACGATCATCTATGATGCTATTTGTGTTCATCTTCATATTAACGCTTGTATAGGTATTTTTGGAACCTTAATAAGTTAATTCTTTAAGAGCTGTGCATGCGGTATCCTCTATAAATTCTCTATCATATTATAAGCAACTGATAGCACGGTATGTAAATGTTCCCTTTAATTATAACGTCTGCTGCCAGTCTATTTCAATTAGCCCCCGGACGTTGCCGGTCTGTCATGGGGCTATAATTGACCCTTTGTGGCTCTCTGATTGTCGACTCTATGGTAATTTTAATCATTGTCAATTAATACACGTAGCTATAGGAATAAAATTTATATCTCTGCATAGAAATCTGATAGTTTTAAGCTTTTATCAAATATGATCGCTTTTATTGCTCACAATGATAATAATATTCTAATAGTCCGCGCCATACTGCTAGTCCACTCAGAAGTTTTTGCGAGCAGTAATACAATTTGCTATGGCGACGCGATTCATTTCTACTAGAGCAGGACTAGCAGTTTTACGCGGACATTCTATTTAACCAAAACTAAGTCAAAATTTCATTTCATGTTGATCATCTCCAGAATTATTTTTAAACATCAGTAACTTACTACGAATTTCCAAGGTTCCTTATGGGGAAGCGAAAGCAACTCCATAATATACACGTATTTCATATATTTTTATCTTTACCGTAAAATATTTTTTTACTAAAATGTATTATGTAAAATGTATTCATTCCCTTAACGTGACACGATCTTCATTCAAGAAATGGTCCTTGGAGCCGGATTTGCCCAAATGATAGATCTTTAATGTATATAATTCACGGATCAAATATAATAATCCCTAAAGTGGAAAATTGGTATAAAAATAATACGATTTTTTCTCTGAACTTATAGAACAGTGAGTTAGAAGTAGTGATCGATACCACATCGCTATTCCAGTATATTAGCGCCACTGCAAAGGATGCCTGTAATTAGATTTTAGTGCGGCAAAGGCTCGTATTAGCCTGAGTCTAGACGAAGGCTGGCAATATAATTACACACTATCGTACACATCCGACTATACACATAAAACTCAAGGGCAATCCATATATGTTTCTATGATAGAGAAAATAAATCTTATGACAGACAATGCCAAAATATACCAATATAATCCACAAATACTAACAAATGTAAAATTTAAATTTCTACTTGTAAATCTTGCTGTTCGAGATGTCTACCATTCACTCCGTCATTGCTTATTGCAACGTATAAATAACCTTTCTGATTTGAATTATAATAATAAGCTCAAAAGCGTTGCTACTTATTTTAATATTAAATCTCTTCTGCACGCATGTACCTTGAATACATAAGTCCCATTTCATTTTGATTCTCTTCAACTTGTAAATTCATCAAACAAAATTCCATACGAATTCAGTTCAAATACAAGAACATTTGATTTTGAATTTACTGTTAACTATTCTACTCGTATTTTCAAGTCACAATAGCGGGCACAAACCCTATGGCATCAGTGCATGGGATTATAATAGGTCGCAGCGGACCGTGTCAGACATCTTAATTAGAGGGTGACTGCATTTGCATATCAAATTATGATTGGCTGGGAGGCTGGGAGAGGTCGTGAATGCCGGGAACTCTTGTTTCTGTAATTTACGAGATTTAAGAGGAGAGAGATTTGTACGTGCCGAAATAAAGAGTAGTGATTTCAAAAAAATGCTTGTCAAAAAATTAAAAATATATAATGGTGATGATCGAAGTAGTGCAACGATTACTATATTAGTTTCACAGGCGGACGTTCTAGGTGCAATCCCAGACTAGACGGTATCGAAATTTCTGTAATGGATTTATAATGTAATGGATTTTAAATACCTACTATACGGTTGTCTTTATATGTGTCCATGGCGCTTACGACACACGATCTATTTTATTAATCAAATATTATATTTGTTACAATTTTAAATAATATTTTAGTCTACTAATTTGCACTCGTCCAGCGCGGTGCTCTATGGCCTAAAACTCCTTCACTCGCAGAGGAGACCCGAGTCCAGCAGTGGGGCAGGTTTAGGTTGACAACGAGGACATTTTTCATTTAGTAGGTAGTATAATTCTTCGTGATACAGTAATAACATAGTTATAAAATAATTTCAAATATCCGACTATCCGCCAACACAAATTGCGATTAAAATAATTATCCACTAAATAACATGAATTTTGTGGTAAATGATTTTAATAGGAATTTAAGGCTATTGATTTTAATCACAATACGCACATTTTCAAAATAATTTCAATAAAATCAATGTCGAAATGCAATATAAAGTAACACTTTATTCCTAGAACAAAGCGATTCATCATAACCGATTTCATAATAAACAATGTTCACACACAGCACATGTGTAGTATAGTATCACGAATCCATACGAGGACAATAGTTCCAGTAGAGCTCGCTGTAATTCCTTTATCCTTTGTTCGGGGCTTCGCCAACTTTATTAAATCGAGCCACATTCAAATAATCGCCCTGTTACTATCTAGTGTACTGTTTTCAACGTATCAAAAGCTTTGTACGATTCGAAATTTAATGGCATTCGGAGCTGCCAGGGCGGTCTCGTTGCACCAATATTGTTAATGCGGCAATATTGAACGTGTGTAATGCGTTTGATTTGTGATTGGTATTACACCAGTATTCATGATTGTGTTCTGAATTTTCTTGTTTATGTTGTTGTTTTGTTGTGTGATTAGCTGCTATTTTCCATTTCTGAGCATGTGTTTGACCCCATAACCAGTCATCATCATCATCATCATCATCAACCCATACTATCCCACTGCTGGGCACGGGTCTCCTCTCAGAAATGAGAAGGATTAGGCCATAGTCCACCGCGCTGGCCAAGTGCGTATTGGTAGACTTCACATACCTTTGAGATTTTATTTTTTTATAAATCTTTCAGGTATGCAGGTTTCCTCACGATGTTTTCCTTCACCGTTTAAGCAAGTGATAATTAATTTCTAATACGCACATAATTTTGAAAATCAGAGGTGCGTGCCTGGGATTTGAACCTCGGACCTCTCGATCGAGAGTCCGAGTTTCTTAACCACTAGGCTATCACTGCTACTACATGCTACATAACCAGTAAATGCTTTAAATATTAGTAAATATTAACTAAATCACCAGGATCTCCAACGCTAGAGGAGAACTAGAGTATGCTCAATCATGTTGTTATAGGATTAGTAAAGTGTTAACGAGCAGTACGTATCGTTTCTTCATAGAACCCTACTACTGGAAAACCTAACGCCGGATATTAGCTGGAACCAACAGGCAAATAAAATTATTAATATTGTTTTTTTTTGTTATAAGCACCGTATATACTTTCACATGTATTTATAAAAAGCTGTGATTTTGTCATAACGAACAGACCTCAATAACATTTATAAATTGAGAAATTATATCAGGTACACGCTATCAATATGTATGATAGGATATCAAAAAGTGGAGCAGAGCTGCCAAGAATAGAATGATTGAAGGAAAAAATTCAATAAGTGGCTGTAGGCACCCGATGTCCCTGAATTGACCCTCTACCCTCAACCCTTCGTGTCAATCCCTAATGTCGTTCGTCTTGTCACGAAGTTCTCTATTTGGCGAACTGACGATACCGACCCTTATCGTAGAAGTCGCCCTCTACGGTTTTCATCACAGATATTTAGGCAGCCTTTTGTTAAGGTGCTTTCGGAATATTGTTATTACTTACTGCGTAGAGCAATGTTGCCAGAATTAAACGGGCTGCCTCAATATTAATATTATGTAATACAATAGAATGTGATATGTAATCTTAAGTACAGTAGTAATATGAAAGATTGTTGAATAATTATATTTAGACTGAGGAGGTGCCACCGCCACACCTATTTCTTCGCAGTTCGCAGTTATTTCGTTTCGAAGGGATACTAACTTATATGTACGACGACCATCTTAGTCTTCAGAAGGGGCAAAGCATGTGTTCGGCTTCTGGTAGAACCATTTTTTCATATGGGGCTAGTTTTATGGGGCTTCATGGGTCTAGTTAAAGATGAATTTGAGCAGCAGTGGCCACTTACCATCAGGTAGACTAGATACTCATTTACGAGCACAACAACAAGTTTTTACTAAACATGTTATTGCACATTGTTGAAATCATCATCTTCATTATCATCGCCATCATCATCATCATCATAATTGAAGTGGATTTTAAGTCAATTTTTAATTCAATATACCTTTGTTAGACATCAGAATAACAATCCATTTCGGAAATTATATTTTAAGATAATTTATATTTGAAATTGGTATTTCGTGTCAACTTAATAATTATTATCATTACTATTGATTAGTAATTTGCTATTTTAAGTAAAGTTACGGATAAAAGCTATATGAAATATACTTATATTTCTTATGAAGAGCTCATTAATATTTAAAAGTTATTACGATTTTTACGTTCTGGCGAAATGAAATTTACTTTTCAGATTAATTGGATGAGCGATGGATTACTTCTGGTAATGTTGATATGCGGCGTGCAATCCAATCTGATGATTTTCTGAATTATTTTAATATAAATCTTTTCTGCGTAACTTATATCATGTAATTAGTTCGAATTTTTTTTATTAGTTGGTATTAATCTTTTAAGTATTTTAATAAACATATACCTAGCAGGATTATTTTATTTTTGATTCGTTTTCTAGCCTACATATTTACATATTTTGCCCAACAAAAAATCATGTTTGACTATTTTCTCAAACATTGTCAAATTTCGATCTTCACTAGATAAGGATTGAACAGATGATTAATTATGGGGTACTAGACTTGACTAATCATGTTGTGATCCTTGATCGTAAACATTTTATATATTTATCCATTAGCGTATAATGAATCTACGTATGAATTGTAAATTTTCGATCAAAATAAAAAATATCGGCACATCGACACATCGATCATTTAGATTATAGAGACATAATATCTATTTTAATTTAAAAACCTATTTAAATATAATCAAAATTTAAAATATAAAACGTTACCACAAATTATAATATTTAGACCTTTTATAGCGATTTTACCTTATTTCATGGCCTACACAATTTTCTTCAAAGTCAGCTTGTCCAATATCCCCTTAACCCTTCAAACGTCACGCCAGCCTAAGGGTGGCAAACTTCCGCAAATCAATACAGCAATAGATTATTCCTACCCCTCGAGCGATGACAGGGTTATTTACCGAGAACCTTAACAAATAACATGGCTATAATCCTTTTTATGGCCCACTGCTGGGTAAAATTGTCTTCATAAAGTAAGGAGGCTGGAGCGTAGTTCTTAATGGCTCAATATGGATTAGTTGAGGGGTTTTGTTATAATATTGAGGAAGCTAACCATTTGATGTAGGCAATCCATCCATCCAAAATTAGATTCCTACCTGAGGTCGCCCACAGTGGCTCTACCCCCGAGGATTAAGCTGGAACGGAAAAGCTTAACACTGCTGTTATTACACAGAAATAAGTGTCGCGATGGTGACGTAGGAGTTGAACCACAGAGGGTTCTACCACCTTCAAAATTATTTATTTTATGACATGTTTAATACCGCGAAATGTTAATAAAATATCAAGAATTCCGATTGTATTTTTGCATTTCTCATTCATAATTCAGAGAATCGAATACGTATTTGTCGTTCGTATTTCGAGGAACTCGTTTTGTCTAAAATAGGCTGCGACCTTTCTTGGACAAAGGTATTCGATCAGACGCGACCTTTAAGTACAGAACCTTTTAATATGTGTACTGGCTCCCTAAATGTATTTATTTAAAGTACTGTATGCCCTTGCTCAAATATGTTCTTTGAAAATCAGAATTTATGTTATAAATCAAGCCTACATCTCTTTCTGATATGAAATGAGTTGAAGTATCTTAATCTGTTAATCCGTTTTTAGGGTTCCGCAACCCAACGTAGAGGAAGGCCACCGGGGGGGGTTTTAGTGCGGTAAAAATCCCACATAACCCTGTGTCGCTCCCACGGAACCGGGTACCTTTTGAAGATTTCCCCCTCGTAAACAAAAAAAAAAGGATGAAAACGGAACCCCAATACTCCGATGTCTGTCCGTGTGACTGTCTGTCTGTCCGTGTGTTCGTCTGTCTGTCTGTCCGTCTCTCCGTCCATCTGTCTGTCTATCTGTCCGTGTGTCTGTCTGTCCATCTGTCTGTCTGTCTGTTTGTCCGTCCGTCCGTCTGTCTGTCTGTGCGTCTGTGCGTCTGTGCGTCTGTCCGTCTGTCCGACTGTCCGTCTGTCCGTCCATCCGTCTGTCCGTCTCTCCATCCGTCTGACTGTCTGTCTGACCGTCCGTCTGTCCGTCTGTCCATTTGCTTGGTGCCCGTCTGTGGATAATATAAGTTGTTAATTTGATTTACAGACTGACATAGGTTTTCCTTTATTTGTATTCATCGATGTCCTACGTGATCCGAATTCTGACTTGATTGTTGATTGGATTATCTTACCAACCACATATTACTTTTCCAATCTTTCAGTAATGAGATTCAGATGCTTATATAGATGCATATCAGTTTGTTCATGTTATTGGTCTGTTTGTTGGTTAGTATTCATTGGACCCGTGGTAGAGCGGTCACAATACTGGTCTGACGCAAAAGGGTTCCGGGTTCGATCCCCGGTCAGTCAAATACCTAAATGGCGAATTTAGGTACCTATTCTCGGTCTGAACTCTTTATTCGTCTTTGTGTGTGTACATGGTACCCATGACACAAGAGCTGTGAGTATTGAAAGTGTCTATTATATTGTGATTTTTCAAACGTTGAATTTAACAATATCTATGAAACCGCCATCCACCTCACTTTTATTTACTTTGTTGACTTTAAATTTTGTTGCTTCTGAAGTTAGTTGTATTTATACAATTAGGTACAATCTATACATCTGCTTAATGCCGTTTGTGTTATTAGTAATTAAACTTTCAAATTTTTACCTGCCAAAGATCGAAATTTAACTGGTGTATCATTTATTTGTAGTTAACTCTCTTTCTTAAGAATATGCTATTTTTTATAGAAACTCTATGTATATCTATTTTAAGTTAAAATCAAATTACCCGTTTAGCATTCAAGTACAAAATTTAGTTAACAACAGCATCGGCAATAATCAAACCCGAGCTAATTACAAAAAAGAAACTTCCCTCTCTGTCGTGAAAATTGTTAACTCATTTATCATCTTCGCCTTCTATCTCTTTCTGTCATTTCATTGTGCTATTTGTCTCTCTCACTCGTCCTAGATAAGGATGGGAAAACGAGTGAACAAAATCGATTAAATTACAATCGATTTGTCTTGCTTAAAAAAATTATCGACTATTGTAGAAATTATCGATTCAAACTTGGCCGATGAAAAAAAGTTAAATACATTTCACAGAAACAAAGAACCTCGTTATGGTCGCTCGTTGTCGGCCGCTCACTTAAAATAATCAATCGAGTAATCGATTTCTAAAAATAATCAATTATTTAGAAAAGTGTTTGTTACAATTTCAAGAAACGATTAATAAAAAATGATTGTTACATAATTAAATCAAATCTAATTAAAATCAAATCAAACATCTTTATTTGCCAAATAAGGTACAAAACTCTGGTAAATCTGTCCTAAGATACAAGAATCCTCTTATTTTACCATTTCGGCGTGCAAATATGGTTATAAGCTTAATTTTATGTTAACATACTGTACGGTCTTTTCCCGCACATGGCTGACCACGCATTTACGGCAATCGTGAAAACGTTCAGTGACGTGTACAAAACAAGACAATTTCGCGAGTGTACTCATTTTATCATTCAATCAGAATATCACGCAATAAACTTAATTTAGTTTAAAACTTCTATCATGTCACAAATATCAAAAGGTGACCCCGACATCTTTATGGTCCTTCGAGCCGGAACACATACTGTGTTTTAATCGCATAACACAATTAGTCCTAGAAATAATCGATTATCAAAATCGATTATTTTTCCATCCCTAGTCTTAGGTCTTTTGAATTTGTAATTAGGCGTGCAGTGCCGTCCAGACTGCTAATCAATTTGCCTAATTAAGACAGAATTGTTTTTCGGAAGAATGGACCTCGAACTACAAACTTCAAATAAGCTTAAGTTATATGCTAATCTTTAGTTATGACATTGCATATGGCTTTGTCTAGTTTGTCTCATCAACCCCCTTTCCCTTCATATATTTGGATATAGTTTTCTTAAAAAATAGATTGTCAAAGTAACTATAATTTAAATTATTTTACACTATTACAAAGCTTAAAAAATATTCCTCTTAAAAAACTTAGAAAAGTTATAAATGTTCCTAAATAAAAATAAAAAAAACTACAGTCTTTTTTCAACACATTACCGTACTATTGCTACTGTCAGTTATAACAGTTTATTAGACCAAAATCTACATATAATTTATTATTTATTGCATTTAAAACAACTTGGGTTTATTATAACTGTGATGTACAAACGTCACTGATTTAAGCATTTCTTATAACGAGTAATAGGTAGAAAAATAGAAAACGGCTTTGTGTTTGTGTTATTGTGAAAAGTCCATGAGCTTAATTTTTTTTTTTTTTTTTTTATTTTAGACACTTTTCTTTATGTCTTTCATATGATATTATCATATATATCATACTCGTACCTATAATGTACCCATAAAACTTAGACCTTAATGGCTTATCTAATTGGTATAAGAAAGTAGTTAATGGATAAAACTGCTATAATTTAAGTTCGATTTAAATACAGTAATTGCTTATGTCGTAATAAATTACGATAAATAACTACAAATGAAAATAAATACGAGTGTGCATTTAAAATTAATTCATTTACTTATTTTTTAATTATTTGTACTGCAATGCACAAAAATTTAATGTATGCCGAATTTTCGTATCAGTACAATTATAAATGAGCGAAGACTACTGTTTTTTGCTTGGTCTTCTAACACACTACATCTCCTCGGTCTTTCAACTAAACTTCTTTTGTCAGTAACTTAGGTATATCTATGTTAAATCCTAGAATTATCAATCTCTTTTATTCTTTACATTCAAATTTATGAACTTTCTTGTAAATGACAAAAGTAAATTAAGCACTTTCCACAGTATCAATATACAGATGGTGATGAAGGTCCCGATGACAGCGATGACGTCCAAGCAGAGGTACTGGTGCAGCGGCACGTCGGCGGCGGGGTGGCGCGCGCTCACGTTGTGCTGCGCCGCGAACTCCGTCCAGAAGATGGCGCTCGACATCGCTGACGCAGGCCGGGCGCTGTACGCTCTAGAGAGACTCTTCACTCTGGCTCTGAAGCTGGTAAAAGAATTGGTTAATGAAAGGAGCTGGAAGGACTCTTCTTCTTAATCTTCCGTTTTCTGATTTGAAGAGCATGATATACTTGTCTGGAGGTCAAACTAAGTCATTAGACAAAACAGACTTCTTCCAATTGAATATGTGAGTAAGCGCTTATTGGCCACAATAAATACTTAATTTGAAATTAACCGATCTTCTCTATGAAATTGAAATATACCAATCAGTACGTTATCTAAAGCTTTAATACAAACTGTAGATAGTGTTACATTGCACTATTTATTTTAAAATACTACAAGTATTTAATATATTCACTATATACTTACATAAGTATTTTTAAGAATTACTTATTTTTGGAAAAAAATATTTAAAAAATCTTACTCTGATGCCAGCACAGTTCTAAACTTGTTCAACAGCTCATCCTTCGTTAGTTCATTGAGTGCTATTTGAACCCCCAAACCAGATCTCTCGACGCAATCTGCGATCGCCGGCTGATCCCCAAGCACTGGCATGGCAATCATGGGAACCCCATGGAAGATTGCTTCAATGGCACTTAGATGACCACTGTGTGAAAAGAAGGCGTGGACATTTGGATGAGCTGGAATAAACAACAAAAGTCAGGAAAAATTAACTTTACATGAAATAATAGTAGTAAAGAAAGAGGAAGAGGAGTTCATAATGGTAAGTGACCACCATCGCCCATAGATCATTATTATCATAATCATCCTTTTATTGTCTCACTGCTGAGCACGGGTCTCCTCTCAGAATAGGTCATAGTCCACCACGTTGGCCAAGTGCGTATTGGTACACTTGACATACCTTTAAAAACTTCTTTTCTCAGGCAAGATTTCTCAGGCATGCAAGATTTCTCGCGATGTTTTCCTTCACCGTTTAAGCAAGTGATAATGACTTCTAATATGCACATAACTTTGAAAACATCAGAGGTGCATACTTGGGATTTGAACCTCGGACCCCTCGATCAAGTGGCCGAGTTTCTTAAACACTAGGCTATCACTGCTTACATGCCCTGCGCCCATGGATTTTGTATTCAACCCAAGATAAAATTAGGGATCTATCTAATGTTAGCCACAGATGCGTTGCTGTCTTTGAGGATTCAGAATGACTGTTCTTTAAACCCAGAATATATCTGCTCTTAACAAAACTTTTTTAGCCAAAAATAATTGGAGTCTGAAATCCAAAATCTTTTAAGATCTAATATTACGATAGTACTTTTTTATAAAAAGTTGAAAGAAATAGTGTTTATTTTGATTGCTTACCCAATAAATCATTTTGTGGCAACCACTTAGCTGCGTAAATTTTGTTCCGGTCTCCAGAAAAGATTTGTCCATTCCACTTCCATACGACTCTCTGCGGCAGTTCAGCTAAAGCATCTAGAATGGCTTTCATTTTGTATTCTGGTAGAGATGCTTCATTTAACAGGGTTCCAAAACTGATGTAAATTACTCCATTCTTCGATTCTTCTACATACTTTTGGATATCCTAAGAATAATATTTAACTTTTTAAGGAGTTGAAATTATATTTGTAGAAGATATTCTTGAACAGTCTTTACTTGAATACAAGCAAAGATACCACATTTTTTTATAATATATGAGTAGCAGACGAGCATGCATACCACCTGATGGTAAGTGGATACTGCCGCCCATGGAAATCTGTAATCAACCCCAGATAGAATTAGATATTCCTACCTGAGGTCTGCTACAGATGCGCCGCTACCCCCGAGGACTAAGCTGGTACGCCTCGGAAAAGTATGATAATTTTACCACCTTATTCTACCACCCACATATCTACAAATAAAATAAAACAAAAAGAGTGATAAAAATACCTACTGCAGGTAAGGGTTTCGGAGGTGCAACATGATACCCTCCAACTTCAATAACATTGGATGGAAGAAGCCTCGATCCAGTCAGCACGAAGTTATGGTTCAGGAGCAAGAACTTCACTTCACGACTCAGCTGCTCCAGCGGTGGTATATCGAAATATTTCCCAAGAGTTTCCTGATCTACCTTTTGCGCGTTCATATATTTGAAAATCAATAAATGATGAAGTATTGTTTTTTCTACTCTTTTGTAGACCGAGGATTTGAGGTTACTGGTCATAATGAACGGAGCATATGACGGATTGAATGGTATACCAAAAGTACCATACTGCCACGGCGTGAAGTCACTTGTCTTTAACTGCACAACTGGTGCGTCTAGTTTGTACGCCAGTCCAAGACCGCAGTCGCTGGTGAAGTGCTCCATTATAACCAAATCAAATTTCCTTTTCGATTTCCACAACTCCTGCACGGATTCGTTTTCGAGCATCACCTTGCAATCATTGTTGCCAGCGGCTAGAATATAGTCCGTGATTTTTATTATTGTCCAAAACGAGCGCTCCATTGGCATCGCACCCTGTGGGATTTTAATTGTCCCAGCTAAGCTTATATCATGGTAGTTTGGTATAACTTCCTCGCGAGGGAAATGAGATATCACTGTCAGGTTATGTCCCTTCTCCGCTAACTTCTCAAGGTACTGTTTAAACACGAAGAAGTGACTCGGTCCCTCATACACAAATATTCCCAAAATATTCAAAGATTCCACTGATTTCCACTGACATAATATTACTAAAAATAGAAATCGTACAGTCACCATTTTCACAAGTTTAAATACACGTTAATGATTCACAATGTCTGTATACAATTACTTGCACTTGTAATACGTAATCCGCTCGCGCCATTTTTAACCGACTTCAAAAAGGAGGTGGTTATCAATTCGGCCGGTATCTTTTTTTTTCACAATTAAACTACAAGTTGTCGTGCATTCTGTTAAATAAATAATACAAGATATGTCGCTAACACATTATAGCTACAAGTATTTTTATTGATAGTTCGATAAAAATAAGTGTTGCATTTGTATTAAAAAGGATAAATTATTTTTATCTTCAAACATAATTTTGTAGGAAAAGTAGGAACGACTAGGATATTACTTAATTAAAATAAACGATATTGCAGTAAATCCAAACTTTGGTATATTGCTACATATAATATTTTAACAATTATTTAATTTTATATATTTTTTAAGTAGATACAGGTAGCAATTATGCAGTGCGACAGTCACTATTGTCATATAACAATCATTAATGTGTTTAAATAATATCTTCTGTTTTTTTTCGAGTTGAAGGTGGTAGAACCCTTTGTGGTTCGATTCCGGCGGCACCACCGCCACACCTATTTCTATCTAATAACAGCAGTGTTAGGCGCTGCTGTGTTCCGGTTTGAAGGGTGTGGCAACGGAGACAGACTTTTCCGAGGCGTTCCAGCTTAGTCCTCAGGGGTAGCGGCGCATCTGTGGCCGACCTCAGGTAGGTATATCTAATCCTATCTGGGGTTGATTACAGATGTCAATGGGCGGCAGTAGCCACTTACAATCAGGTGGACTGCATGCTCGTCCGCTACTCCTATATTATAAAAAAAAAGTGATGCTACGTCTTATGACATTTAAGTTTATTTTTAACCAACTAATAAATGTTATGTGTGTATATATATACATGTATGTCTTAACAAAATGTTACATGGAACTTCGTTGGATTACGATGTGCCCATCATAAGCAGTTTAGAAGTATTTAATGACTTGTATTGAAAATAATCTTTTGTCATCTGCTTCATAACAGCAGTGTTAAACGTGGCTGTATTCTGGTTTGGACGGTGTGGTAAGGAAGACATACTTTTCCGAGGCGTTCCAGCTTAGTCCTCAGGGGTAGCGGCATAACTGTGGCTGAACTCAAGTAGAAACATCTAATCCTATCTAGGGTTGACTACAGATATGCATCGGCAGCAGTAGCCACTAACCATCAGGACTGCATGCTCGTCTGCTACTATAATATTATAAAAAAAAATACATACAGACAGACAAAAAATGAGTAAAATTATAATTGGATTTTATAATTTATATTTGGCTACGAACCCCTGAAATATTCAAATCCTTAATCCTTCATTTTTATCTTTATGTTAGTAGTGATAACGCCGATACAATTAAAAATTAAGTTTTGAGTATTTACTTAATGCTCTTGTCGTGTCGTAACTTGTAACTATATCTATTAAAAAAATACTATTAACTAGAATAACTCATTATTTATTTAAATTTAAAAAAAATAATATTTCATTTATTGCTTGACATACATTTAAATAAAAATACATTTAATTTTAAAAATGTATAAAATAATAATTTTAAAAATACATTTAAATAAAAAAAACCTTAAGAAGCAATATTAGCAATTTACCATCAGTTGGATTGTATGTATGTTTGTATGTGTATGTATGTATGTATGTATTCCTGTATAAAACCCGTTTCTGGGTAGGGGATCATATTTTGGATAGTATAACTACAGACACTACGACCTTTATTAAATATCTAGATTTAAATTGCATGAGGCCTTAGTAATGTTTACGTCATATTTACACAGATGAGATAATCTTCTTTGCGCATGATAATACGAGTATACTAGCCGACTGCGCTGGCGCATTGCAAGTTGACAGTTGATAATTATCTACAATTACAATTTATCGTAAGTATATAAAACGTAGTGTCGGAATAAAAAAAATAGAAATGTTTTTAAATACTTCATTCAGAATAAATGCGTCAAAAGTACCCGCTTCGACTCCGGCGGAACCACCTTCACACCTATTTCTGAATTATCAACAACGTTAAACACTGCTGTGGTTAGTCAGATTTTGAAAGGTGTGGTAAAAGAGACACTTCCATCCAGCTTAGTCCTTGGGGAAGAGGTGCATCCTTGAACAACCTCAGGGAGGAAAGTACCATCAGGTAGACAGCAAATCCTACTTTTCGTCATTCTATCATCTTATCGCTAGGTTTAATTATAAAATTCTAATTTCTGTATATACGAAATAAAGTTTACATAAGTAACAAGTTGTCAAAATAAAACTAACAAATACCCAAGTTTTAGAATTATCATTCTGTTTTAATCTTTTCGTTCCCTGACTTTCTTATCACAATGAAAATTATACGGACTAATCTCAGAAGCATCATCAAACAAATGGCAGTGATTCCGATGAAGGTCCCGATGACAGCGATGACGTCCACGCAGAGGTACTGGTGGAGCGGCACGTCGGCGGCGGGGTGGCGCGCGCTCACGTTGTGCTGCGCCGCGAACTCCGTCCAGAAGATGGCGCTTGACATTGCTGATAATGGTCGATCGTCGTAGGCCCTTGAGAGATCCTTCACTCTGGCTCTGAAGCTTTAAACAGAATTTTAGTTCGAAAAAAGTCAGTGAAATGTACCAGACATATATCTTATTTATTATTCTTCTGTATATGATGAGTGTTGTTCAGCAAAGTTGAGAAATTCGTACAAAATACTTTCGCAATATTTGTGATCGACATACCTTTAGAATCCTATTGGGAAATAGCATATGTTAATATAGTAGTATATAATTTGTAGTCTTACTTCGAATCCAGCACAATTTTGAACTTCTTCACGAGATTATTCTTCGTAAGATCACTAATTCTCATCTGTACGCCCAAGCCCGACTCCTCCACAGCAGCTGTATTCGTAGGCTGGTCATTGAACTCCGGCATAACAATCATAGGAACCCCGTGATGAATGGCTTCAGCAACACTTAAAACACCACCGCTTGAAAAGAAGGCTAGGACTTTTGGATGAGCTGAAATAGAATAGAATGATTAAAGAGTTTCTGCCCTTTTTGGACTTAATTCATCAGAATCAGAATGGCATCAGAATTTTCTTAGTTAAATAAAAGTAAAGCACGTCAATGATATCGTCACTAGTGATTTACACTTTCCAATTTGTAATAATAAAATCATTCCCAACTAGGTGTCTTGGTGAAAGTGAATAGTAAACACGTTGGTAATTTTGAAATTTAATCCAAAATGTTGAAATAAAGAATTCGTTACTTTAATTTTATTTATTTATCTTATTTACCAACTTTCTGTTAATTTTATTAAGTTATGACTGTAAATTCTAAAGTCATGTCAATTCTTAACAATAAGACCAACCTGTATCTAGTAAACGTAGAGGGCTTAAAAGGGACTAGTCAGTGTAAGAAGGAACCTAATTTAGGTCAACATTATACCTAATAAGTCGTTTTGTTCCAATCGCTTCGAAAAGTAAATATTCCTGGAGCTTCCAGGAAGAACGTCTGCGTTCCACTTCCAAATGACCCTCTGGGGGAGTTCAGCAAGGGTATCCAGTATTGCATCCAATATGTGTTTGGGTAGTGAGGACTCTTGTACCATGGGTCCGAAGTTGATATAAATAACTCCATGACGTGATTCATTGATGTATTGTAGTAGGTGCTATAAATAAAACATTACTAGATGCAATAAATCCGAAAAAAAAAATTATTTCGTAAATGTTGTACATATCATACAGAAACTGTTTGCATTTTTTATATAATATAGGAGTTACAGACGAGGATCCAGTCCACCTGATTGTAAGTTGCTACTGCCGCCCATGGAAATCCGTAATCAACCCCAGATAGGATTAGATATTCCTACCTTAGGTCGGTTACACATGGGCCGCTATTCCTGAGGACTAAGCTAGAACACCTCGGAAAAGTATGTCTCCGTTACCACACCCTTCAAACCATAACACTGCAGCGCTTGACACTGCTGTTATGAGACAGAAATAGGTGTGACGTTGGTTCCGCCGGAGTCGAATCACAAAGGGTTCCACCACCTTCAAATGTGATATACAATTGGACTTACTGCAGGTAAAGGCTTTGCCGGCATTTCATGATATCCCCCAACTTCAATAACATTGGGTGGCAGGAGTCTAGATCCACTTAACACGAAGTTTTGGTATAGAAACAAAAACTTTATTCCATGACTTAATTCTTTTAACGGCGGTAAGTCACCAAAATACTTCGAAAGAATATCCTCATGTTCTCTTTGAGCGTTTTCATATTTCACATTGAATATGTAATCTAGTACTGTGGATTCTACTCTTTCATATAGCGTAGGTTTAAAGCTATCAATGAAAGTAAAAGGAACATAGGATGGATTAAATGGTATTCCAAAAGTTCTATAATGCCACGGGAGTAATTCACTTGTCACTCCGATAACTGGTGCTCCAAACTTATAGGCTAGTGCCAGACCACAGTCACCATTGAAATAGTCCATGACAACTAAGTCAAATTTCCTTTTTGAATTCCATAGCTCCTGTACTGATTCATTTTCTAGCATCTCCTTACATCTGTCAATCCCAGATGTTACCACATAGTTCATTACTTTTAGTGTCATCCAATATGACATTTTCGTTGTAAATACTTCTTCCCTGACTTTATTCTTGGGACCCAAGTCCACATCGTAATAATTTGGAATAACTTCTTCCCGAGGAAAATTTGAAATCACAGTCAAGTTATGTCCCTTCTTTGCAAGGGATTGAAGATATTTCTCATACACGAGCCAATGGCTTTGCTCTTGATTTGGAAACACTCCTAATATATTCAAAGCTTCCACTGAATTCCACTTCACCATTAACAAAAGAAAAAACAACCCAGTCACCATTTTCATTATTATTTTTTATTTACATTAATTAGTTGAAAGAATATAATTATTATTTTCACATCAAAACATTTCATTCACGTTGTTACTCAACAACTATATCGGTTAATTAATTTCACAGATTGTTAATCTTTTTCGCCTTCTCAGATTATTATTGATTTTCTTATCTACCCAACCTTTATTTTTTCTATATGTTTGTTAAAGATAATGTTATTTATCTGTTTGTTATGAAAGAATAACGTGTCGAATCTAAAAAATAAAATTAATTAGTTGGGACCACAAGATGTGGAGCATTTTAGTTTTTCATCATCTATATCTGCTAAGAGGATTGGACCTCAAAGTTAATTTAATTTAAATTAAGCCTCCGAATAAGCTTATATGTTAGTAGCTTTTTGAAATGCATGTATTAAATATTATTTAAAATTAAGATTCTATTATAATTATTTTAAAATGATAACCTATTTAAAAAAAATTTAAACTGGTCTTATTTTCCTCGCATATTTTTTTGATGTGTATGAAATGACAAAGAAGTCTCAAAGAAGTTTGAAATACAGAAAACTACGGAAGAGATATGTTAAAAGATTCATAAATTTACTTGTCGTCGTCAAGATTAATTTCTTTTTAATTTTCATTGCGTTTCATTTCAGATTTTTTGTTTAATACGTATAGAACTATATCTCCACTTAATAGTAATTGGCCACTGCCATCCACATCTGTAATCAATCCCAGATATAATTAAATTGCTTTCTAGAAAGGAATGTGTGTGACCGACTCTAGAGTCTGTCACTTAAGTTTAAGATGGTTTGCCTCGTGTATCTTTCCCTTAGCACGCCCTTCAAACCAGAACGTAGCAATATTCTAGATTTATAAGGCAGAAAATGTTATGGTGATGGTGCCACCGGAATCCCTGGAGCAGGAACTGACAACCTAATATATTCACCATAATCTAGCCAGTTACCCAATTACGATTTAGGTTACACAATACTTTAAACAATGAATAATAATTTTATATCTATTAAAAAAATATATTTGTTATTCGTATAAAAAGCCCTACAATACTATTAATTGATGATAATAAAATTAATTGTACTATTAATTCACCGAACGAAGAGAAGTTAAAAAACTATTTTATCTTGTTTCGAAACATGTCTGTTAGGTAACGTTTGTATTTGTCTAATATTAACATAATTATCACATCTGAATATATATTTACATGTTTATAAAGTTTATAAAGACTACTTTAAAACAAACAAGATGGAAGTGGTCGATCTGCTTTAATTGTCTTTATAATTCAAACAAAAGTATTAGTAATCCGATATTATCTTAGAAATAAAATTATACAGGGGTAACTGACAAATTACACGATTAGTTTGGAACTGATTAGCCGGCATTCACACTCTTCCGCTGAATCGTAAAAATCTGTTTCACGATAGAAATAGGTTTGGCGTTTATATCTCCCTTTGGATGGTCGCACCATAGCCCTTTTAGCACCTTATTAAACTTAAATCTACAAAAATATATCATTATAATAAATTTAGCGAATACATTTTAAATAAATGAAAAGTTGTTTAGCCAGCACAGTTGATTTGCAATCAATGTATACTTATTCCATTTCAACTAGAAAAGTCATTAAAATATACCTACAAGTACCTACTTATAAACTAGTCAGTAATAAATCAAATATTATAATATTAATTAAATTGCAACTGATTGTACTAATTACAATCAGTTGCTCTTAACTTTGATGTCTGTATTCCAAAACTTTTTCGTAAATAATAGAATGGTAAACAAAACTTTCAAAATTATTAATGTGCAGATAAAGAAGAAGGTCCCGATGACAGCGATGACGTCCAAGCAGAGGTACTGGTGGAGCGGCACGTCGGCGGCGGGGTGGCGCGCGCTCACGTTGTGCTGCGCCGCGAACTCCGTCCAGAAGATGGCGCTCGACATCGCTGATACCGACCTCGTGTTGTACGCTCTAGAAATACGCTTTACATTGGCCCTGAAACTGAAGAAGAGAAATAATGATAATGGTGACCTTAGAAACAAGAAACAGAATCATCATTTTATCATACTTTGAAGGTGGTAGAACCCTTTGTGGTTCAACTCCGGCGGCACCACTGCCACACCTATTTCTACCTAATAACAGCAGAGTTAGGTGCTGCTGTGTTCCGGTTTGAAGGGTGGGTTAAGGGAGACAGACTTTTCCGAGGCGTTCCTCAGCGAGCTTAGTCCTCAGGGGTAACGGCGCATCTATGGCCGACCTCAGGTCAGGTCACCTCAGGGTTGATTACAGATGTCCATGGGTGGCAGTAGCCACTTACCATCAGGTGGATTGTATGCTCGTCTGCTACTCTTATATTATAAAAAAAAAACTTGCGTGAACTAAAATTAGATGTCATAACAATGTTGTCACCGCCGATGAGCATCAAATCACAAAATCCATCGATATTCTTTTTCAGAAACATTTTTATGTAATCATTGGTAATACTATAATTATATGAGATGAAAATGTCGATCACTATGAATTTATGAATGGGATATTGATAAAATTTATAGAAGTTTGGGTTGATGCCCATGTCAATAATATTTTGGGAACAAATGAAAATCAAACAATAAATCTTCGTTCTTATTAGTGATCGAAGCAATAAATAAACTTACTCAGAACGAAGTACAGTCCTAAACTTGCTCAATAAATTCTCCTTTGTAAGTTCATTCAGTGAAATTTGGACTCCCAAACCAAATTCCTCTAGAGCTGCCGCGTTCGACAGCTGGTCAGCGGCTACTGGCATGACAACCATAGGAACACCATGGAAAGCAGCTTCAGTGGCGCTGAGGTAACCACAATGGGAAAAGAAGGCCAGGACATTAGGATGAGCTAAAATCAAAAATTGATATAATGGTTTCTACTATAGGAGCAGAAAGATAGGAATCAAGACACACAAATATAATTACACAAACATTCAGACCGAGAAGAGATATAAAAATTAATTTTTATTACTTCTCTTCTCTAAAAAAATGCCTCTTGCTGAGAATTTGCACTGCAGAGCACCGCATAGATTTAAAAAAAATGGATAAAATATAGTAAGGCATACATGCTCTGCTCTTATTAAAAATTCCAACTCAGCACTCAGGAGTAACAACGTATAAATAGTGAATGTAATGAAGGACTTTTATCCTATTCAAGTTGTTATAGATGCCCATGAACCATGTATATGAAGTTAAAACGCATCATGTAACTAAATCTCTCTTATGTCTCCCAAACGAATATACAGCAGCGTAAGTATTAAATACTCAAATACTCCCCTCTTCCTCGAATTTGCGCCGAATACAACCGACTATGCAATATAGATAAGGAATTCGACATTTACTTTGATACATTATCTATTTTAAAAAATAAAATTTTAGCACATAAGTAGCACTTATCATCATCATCAGCAACCCATTACTGTCCCACTACTTATATCAGTAGAACTTATATCATAGTTAAATGGCACAGATCGAAACTAGTGGGCAACAGTTGCGGTTGTTTCATTATAACCATGCTCAGTCAGAATTATAATGTTTGCGTATGGTTCGATTTGTTCCATACAAATTAAAGATACAGACTAATATAATATAAACGTTGTTCTTGCCTATAATTGGCTCTCATACGAACCTTATATTATTAATACTACTATAGTGTACTTCTAAGTACTATATAATGTATTGTGTGTGTTGTTGTTGGCATGTAAATAAATAAATATATAAATAAGTATTGATAGATGCAACAGGCATGATACAAATAAGTCAAAATAAAGCAACAAAAGTTAAAAATAAGTCACCTAATAGGTCATTTTGCGGAAACCAATCAGACATATAAATATTCTTCCGGTCTCCAGGAAATTCCGCAGCCCACTTCCATACAATTCTTTGCGGTAGTTCAGCTAAGGCATCAATAATAGCATCCAACTTCTGTCTAGGTAGTGAGGATTCTCTTAACATTGATCCAAAACTTACGTAAATTACTCCATGCTTTGATTCCTCGATGAATTTTAATAGTGGCTAAAAATAAAGAGATAAAACTATTAGCGTTAATTCAAATTTAAAGGAGTACTTTATACAAATTGTTTTAGTCTAGAATTAAAATTTACAAAGTAAAAAAATAGATTTGACAATTTTGGTAGACGTAGATATACAAAGTACAAGAAAAAACATGATGGAGGAAAAGTTAGAATATACTACCAAAAAACGAGACAAAATACATACTTCAGGCAAAGGCTTTGGCGGCAATACATGATAACCACCAACTTCGATCACATTAGACGGCAGAAGCTTAGGTCCACTCAGCACAAAGTTTTGGTACAGAAGCAAGAACCTAATATCACGACTTAACTCTTCAAGTGGGGGAATATCATTAAAATATTTCGCAAGAGTTTCCTGGTCCACTTTCCGAGCATTCAGGTATTTCATATAATAAATGAAATCGAAGATTGTTTTTTGAACCCTTTCAAACAGAGTTGGTTTGTAACCACCGGTCAAAATTAATTGACCATAAGATGGATTGAATGGTATCCCAAAAGTCCTGTACTGCCACGGTAATATATTATTTGCTGTTATACCAACAACAGGTGCCCCTATCTTGAAAGCCAGTCCGAGACCGCAGTCACTGTTGAAATGATGCAACACTATCAAGTCAAACTTCCTTTTCGATTTCCACAACTTTTGCACCGACTCGTTTTCAAGTAAAACTTTGCAGTCGACGTTACCTGCGTTGACCGTGTAACTCATGATGCCTAATATCGACCAAATGGAAGTTTCCATTGTAAAGGCACCGTGGGCAATTTTGATCTTCCCCATCAAACTGACGTCGTGGTAATTTGGAATCACTTTTTTCCGCGGAAAATGAGAAATCACAGTCAAATTGTGTCCCTTCTCTGCTAACTTTTCCAAATACTTCTCAAACACGAAGAAATGGCTTCGTCCTTCATAAGGAAATATTCCCAAAATGTTCAGGGATTCCACTGAACTGACTTGGAACTGTGCTAACAAAAGATATACAATAGATATTACCATTTTGGAAACGCCCTTGCGAAAGTCACGTAAAGATATGATCCGTATCAAGTGAAATATTTGTATGTTAATGTAATTCCCATACATTATAATGCCTAGTAGTTATTTAAATACGTGCGGTACGATTGTTTGATAATATGGTGTTTTAATTTTAATTTTATTGGTATTGAATCGTGTACTAGTTGTTACCCATGTCTTACCTGACACTTTCTTAAAAAAAAATGATCTTTTTTCGTCATTAACCTCGTTATTTTTGATTTTACAGCGAAAAAAATATACAATCAACATTGTAGATAATTTAATTTGAGACTGTAATTATTTTAACAAATTTTCTGCGAAACCCTTTTTCAAGATGGCTGCCGAGGCACAAGAGATGTGACTCCACAAACTTTAATGTAGCTTCACATTATTAGGGGGGATCCCCTAGAAACCCAAAAAAATAAAATTGCGTCCGCTGAATACTCAGGACTGAAATTTGTAACTTTTCAATGGACTACATAAAAACTATACAGTATACACATCAATATCAAGACAGATAAATTGTCAACTATTAAAATACGAAAAACTACCTACCAATATTTCTCGCCCATAATTACATTTTCAAATATTTTGAAACTCGCTTCCTCATTTAAATTAATTCCAGCATTTGGAAAAGGAAAGACAATACATTCAAAAGTTAATGTTTATAAATATTTAAATATGGCAAGATGTTTATCTTTTGTCCTTAGAGATGACACAGGTGACTTCATTTTAATAACAATTACTTCACTCATGTCGCTTGCGAGCCTCTAGTATCGCCATTATTAATATTCAATGTATCAATTTTTTCTGCCTAACAAAGTCTAAGCTAGCATGTCTCGGTAAAGTATGTCTCCCTTACCATACCCTTCAAACCAGAACACAGCAGCGCTTAACACTGCTGTTGTGAGGCAGAAATAGGTGCGGCGGTGGTGCCGCCGGAGTCGTACTACAGTGGGTTCTACCACCTTTAAATTTCAAATAGCAAATATTGTCGAATGTTGAACGTTGTTTACTATATTAAATTTTTTAAAGTTTAATATTTTTTAGTAGAAAAATTTCCATCTTTCGATCTTCTGTGTATATATAATTTTTTTATAGGGTAATAATACTAATTGAATAAATAATTGTAGAGCAATAAATATACTATAAACATTACAATTGACGTAAATAAAGTACCATGAGCATTTTATTGTTAAATTATTGTTTGTTATGACGTACTTATGATCAAGGCTGGATTTTGACGAGGTTAACGGGGCCCTTGGGCTCTCAAAAGAGGGGCCCCACGATAGAGAAAAATAAATGTATCAGAGTATCGGGTTAGCACCTAGATTTTTTTAAACAATATTAGTGTGTTTTTTCCAAAGTATTGAAATAATTTTATTGGTTGGCTGTATTTTTTTTAATCTAACAAAAATTTTGCCTTTTAATTCAGAAAACAATATATGGGGGCCTCCACTTTTTTGTTAACCCAGGGCGTCCACATCCATCCGTAATATGTGCCGCATTCCGTTGTACACACCAGAGGATGTGGCGAGCTCATGCTCACCTGGGAGGAGCTCGATGGGGCAACGCGCTTAGAGGACTCCGGTTGCGTTCCCTGGAGATCCCGGAGTCCTCAACGCAGGGCCAAGGACGGCCACCGGGGGGGTTTTAGTGCGGTAAGAATGCCACATAACCCCGTGTCGCTCCCACGGCATAGGGTACCTTTTGAAGGTTTCCCCCTTGTAAACAAAAAAAAAGGCGTCCACATCTCCAAATCCGGCCCTGCTATACTAACCTAACATATACCTAGTATCTATGTATGTGGATAGTTAATACGCCTAAATAACAACAAAAGGTCAACAACTATTGGGACTATTTGGGACAGAAGGTCCAAATTTACATAAAGTTAGAAAGCAAAGGATTTAACATAATACGGGGTTGGGGAAAACATACGTTTATTGTGTACACTGATTTAAGTTTTAGACACTATTATTCATAAATAAATAAACCTTCTACAAGTAGCGATAGCCTATTAGTTAAAATCGACCTTTCCGAGAAAAGGTATAAATCATAAATATAAAATTCTCGTGTCACAATGTTAGTTACTGTACTACTCTGTAACGGCTTTACCGATTTTCACCAAATTTTATATGCACATTTAGTACCACAGACCCAGAACAGACCTAAATTCATCATTCAGATATCTGTCTAGGGATCTGTCTAGGGATCGAACCCAGAACCCTTGCACGTTAGACGGGTATGGTGACCGCTCCGCCACGCGGGTCGCGAGGCTTCGCACACATTAAAATAAACAAAGACACCCAGAATTGAATCCATCATTTCGATGTTTGCCTGACTGGAGATCGAAACGGTGAAAATGGTATGGTGCGTCCAAACTGAACAAAGGGTTCTAACGTCACTAACTTAATGTATTTCCACGTCCTGTGTAGTACAATGAAGGTACAATTACAAACACAGTTATGTAACAACCATTATGCACAAGAAAGATCAACAGAACATAATAGGGAATTTGCATATAGTTACGAATTTGCGGGATTCCGAACTTTGTACGGAAGAGAAATTTATCTAGTTATACTTTAAGTTTACTAAGATGTGGGACGCTGTAGACATACTTAAATATGAATGTGGCACTGCCGTTACACCTTCTTGAAGGTGGTAGAACCCTCTGTGGTTCGACTCCGGCGGAAAAACCGCCATACTTATTTCTGCATAATTACTGCAGTGTTAAGTGCTACTGTGTTCTGTTTGAAGGGTGTGGTAAGGGAGACATACTTATTCGGTTTGCCAACTTAGTTCTAAGGGGTAGCAACGCATCTGTGGTGGATATCAGATAGGACTATGGTATCTGAGGTTGATGAAAGATTTCTACATATATAGTATCTGTATTGGTAGGCACAGCCCATATTACGGGACATTTTTTTTTAATATGGAAGTAGCAGACGTGCATGCAGTCCACTTGATGGTAAGTGGTTACTGCCGCCCATCGATATCTGTAATCAACCGCAGATAGGATTTGATATTCCTACCTGAGCTCGGCCACAGATACGCCGCTACTCTTGAGGACTAAGCTGGAACGCTTCGGAAAAGTATGTCTCCCTTACCACACCCTTCAAAACGGAACACAGCAGCGCCTAACACTGCTGTTATTAGTCAGAAATAGGTGTGGCGGTGGTGCCGCCGGAGTCGAACCACAAAGGGTTCTACCATCTTCTTACGAGTATATTACGAGTAAGACATTCATACAAAATGTATAGAAAGATATGACTTTTAATCGACTTCCCAAAGAAGAGAGGTTATCTATTCGTCGCATATATACTCGTATGTTTTAATTTTATGTATGTTCAGCGATTTCTTCGCGATGCTGCGACCGATTGTCATGATTCAAACACCATTGTATGCGGCTACTTTCACAGGGGGATCCCCTGTGAACCATTTTTCATCATCCCATCTTTCATGTATAAAAATGAATGTTAGTCTGTATGTCCTTTATAGAATCGCAAACTATGAATTAGATCGTGATGATCTTTAGCAAAGTTGTTGTGCATGAGCCCACGAAGGTTTCTGAGTTGGTACGACAAATTTTCGACGGATGGTGCCACCTTCAAATTTATTTTAGTTGGTGGCTCGAACTCGAATCTCTGTACCAATTTCAATTTTCTTTTTGTTTTTACCACGAAGTAAGTCTCACATATTTGATGTCTGTCTATCATTTAATTGCACTATCAGCCATTGTGGTATATCACCCATAAGGGTGATCAAACAGGGGTAGCGAGTGGCGCGGCTAACGCGTTTACTTTTCCCTTTCCAAATTCAATTTGTTCGCTAAATAAATTGGAAAAGCAATTAATTCCGCCCCAGAATTTCAATTGATCAGTCAATTAGATTTACCTTCGAGCAAAGTACAACACAATTGCTAGTAAATGCATGCAAATGCAAAATGGTTCCGTACAAAAAAATAAAAAAACTAACTACTTTTAAAGAAAATATCTTATTCGCGGTCGAACTCGGGTAGTATTTCAGTCCTAGTTAGTATGGTTACAAATTTCTATGAGCATTAGTCACTCACTAATCACTTGTGTTAAACAAGAAAAACATAGAAGTATAAAGAAAAACATATCACGGAAATCGGCATATCTAAGAGACCTTTAAAATAAGTACTTACTCAAAGGTATATGGACTCTATCAAATCGCAGTAACTAACGCGGTGGACTATGGCCTAATTCTATTCTGAGCATAAATATAGGATATTACTTCTAAGTCTATGATTCTGAGATACACATGCTCAGCATTGGGACAGCAATGGGTTATGATGATAAGCAGCAGTGAGTTACTGAATTACTATTAGTAAATTGCCTAATTGCTTGTTTCTTATTTGAACTAAAATATGTCGTTTTAGTGTGACGATGTGCAAATACATAATAACATTTTTTTTTACCTAAGCGTCTTACAACGATTTCTTAGCATTGACACTGAGAAAAAAATAAGGTTTTTATAACGGATCCCTAAATCTGTTTTCACGAGCATGTACGTAACATATACATAAATATAAAGAAAGATATAAAAAATAAGATATAAAGAAAGAAAAGAAAATAAAGATATAATTCCTAAATATCAATCTGGTTTCCGCAGAGGTCATGGGACCGAAACAGCTCTTTTACATGTTACTGACGACCTGACTGAAGCATCGGATATGGGCATGAGTAGCATAATGGTCTTACTCGACTATTCCCGTGCATTTGACTGCCTGGACCCGGGTCTGCTTCTAAAAAAGTTAAAAATATATGGATTCTCAGAGAACACCTGCCGTTGGTTTCGTGATTTTTTAACGAATAGACAGCAAATGGTGGTGACAGACGACAAACATGGTAACAAGAACTTCTCCTCCCTCGTAACACTCCAAAGAGGCGTTCCTCAAGGTTCGATATTAAGTCCCATACTCTTCTCAATTTTCACTGCAGACTTGCCTAAACACATACAACATTGCAATTATCATTTATATGCAGATGACACGCAACTATATTACTCTTTTGACAGCAAAAACACGCACATGGCTATTAAAAAAATTAACGATGACCTTAACAGTATCCTCTTATGGTCTCAGAATAACTCACTAGTACTAAATCCATTGAAATCTCAATATTTAGTATTGGGAACGAAAAAGCAAATTAAAAGTGCTTTAGACAACGACATACAAATTAAAATCAATGATGTTATTCTGCAGCAAGTGAGTAGTGCACGTAATCTGGGTTTGATCTTGGACGGGGAACAAAAATTTGTAGAGTACACAAATAACAGAATAAAAACTGCCTTTTACAAACTTAAAACACTTTACCAGATAAGACCCTATATCAGAGAGGAGCTACGGACGTTACTGTGCGATTCCCTAGTACTTTCACAGTTCATTTATTGTAGTTCTACATTTGGCCCAAGAATCAACTCGTACACAGAGAGAGCAATTCAAAGAGTACAGAATGCCTGTATACGCTATTGTTTTAACGTGCCCAAGCGAGAATGTATTACTCCATATCTGAATCGCAAAGGTATACTGAACATGCGTGCCAGGAGAGAGCTGCACTATGCCTGCACGGTGCATAGAGTTATATGGAACAAAAAGCCCGAATACTTGTTTGAGAAGCTCCATTGGGTCAAGGATATTTCCAGTCGCAGCCTTCGTTCTCATATACAAAATCTCTTAATAACTCCTACACACAGTTCTAGACGATATCGAGGCTGTTTCAAGTTTGCTGCAGCAAGTATATGGAACGATCTACCACCGCCGTTGAGAAAGAAAATGAGTACAGAATCCTTTAAAGCTAAATACAGTTCAGCGCTACTAAGGAGACAGATTGCTGCAGAAAACTTGAAACATGCGCATTGGAAGTCTTTCCACCTAAGGGAGTTTTTTGCTTAAGTGTGAGTTATCCCTACAGGATGCAATATCTGTACACACAAACATACATACAGACTAGTTCATTAACACTACCACACAACCACACCCACACCCACATGCACAAACACACACACACATATATACACACAAACACATATGCTTGCAAGAGTCACAAAAAAATATAATATAAGTAAAATAATTAATTATTTAAGTTCTTTTTTCTATTCAATGTATACTGGTCTATTCACTATGGATAAGTTTTTTTTTTGTATGTCGGCTGGGATTGGGGAACAGCGCTACTAGCTCCCGCACGAGACCTGAGGGAGCAAGGAGTGGCTGAAAAACAGCGCTGCTCGGGGCTTACGTCACGAGCCAGCATAATGCTGAGCCACTTCCTTTGCCCTTCCATTTATTGTTAATTTTGTTTGCTTTTGTTGGACATTATTTTGTATGTTATGTTTTGTATCTCTATTTATGTCTGATTACTGTCTGTAAATAATTTGTTTCTTGTGTTTGGGGCAATAAATCATATTATTATTATTATTATATAATAAAGCAATTACATCTCTCCGTCTGTCTGTTACACAAAGCGTGTCATCGCAGTTCGGGTGGCGTGGGGCTTTTAACGGAAATGGAAAAAACTAAGGTGGGGAGCAAATGGTATGTAGGTATTGTTTTTTAATACTGTAAATATATTTTTGGGTAATTCGTTATGAAATTATATTTAAAAATATTTTTTTGGAAACTAAAAACCATAACTTGTAAAATATATATTTTTAAACTATAATTTACGCGGACGAGCATGCAGTCCGCCTGATGGTGAGTGGCTGCTGCCGCCCATGGACATCTATAATCAACGCTAAGTAGGGTTTATTCCTACCTGAGCTCGGCCATTGATGCGCCGCTACCCCTGAGGACTAAGCTGGAATGCCACGGAAAAGTAGGTAAGACTCTCTTACCCTTCGAACCAGACCACAGCAGCCTATAACTACTGTAATAACCGTAGAGTTGTGCCTATACCAAATAAGGTAGAAATAAGTTTAGCAATGGCCGCCAGAGTCGAACCACAAAGGATTCTATCACTTTCAAAATTCAGATATCGAGTTTCGACCATTAACACACACAAAACTACACGTGGTACATTGCTATAACACAGAAATATATGTAGCCACACCACCAAACATTTTTCTTTAAAATAAATCCATATCATATTTTTTACGATTTAAAACAGACACTTTTCCGATATTGTACGTAGCATCCACACATACAACCAATTACATTTCGTCTGTCCGTAGCACAAAAGGTGTCACCACACTCGAAAATCGGAAATGGAACGTAGGATGCTGTGACATTGACGTGGACTATTTTTTATCTGTCTCGGGATAGCAATAGGAGGGGACGCTTTGTTCGTCACACCTATTTTTATCATTTATTTCAAGCTCCGCTTCTGGTTTGAAAAGTGGATGTACATAATACATGAGGATCTCAAACTTAGTCGTTATGGATGGCAACTCATTTATCAAGTACTTGAAGGGCTGTCTTTGTGTTACTAAAACCGCCCTTGGAATGCAGTAGATACAAAAAACATAGACTTATTGTCCTTTACATCATATGAAAAGTACACATAGATAGTTTATATAACGTATATTAAAAGATAGATAGAGATAATGACCGCAGTGGATGAGAGGGAACATAATATACTAAAGCCGCCATTTTGATTTTCTTTTTATTCAAATAAGTTATACGTGCTGTTTTTTTAAATACATCAGCTAACATTATGATTTTTATTAATTGAAATAGTTTATACGTTTTTAAAAATACATAAAGCTGACATTGTACTTTTATGTAAAAAGTAAAAAGAAAAAGTAAATAACACACTTACTAATAAAAATACAATTCAAATTAGTTTGTCAATTCAGCGAGGTAATGCTGCTAGTATCTTGGGCATACTTCCTCGGGGCAGCGATTTGGCTTATTTATTTTATTCATAACATTTTATTATTAATTGTATTAGTTTTATTTTAAACTAGCTTTGCCCCGCGGTTTCACCCGCGTTAAACAGAAACAGGGGCACAGCTAGTTTTAAAATATAAGTAGCCTAAGTTACTCCTTATTACATCAGCTACTTGCCAATAAAAGTCCCGTCTAAATCGGTCCAGCCATTTCAGAGATTAGCCATAACAAACAGACAGACAGACAAAAAATGTAAAAAAAAATATTTTGGTGTATGTACCGTATGTATATTCATATGCATGTAGTAAAAAGCGGTTATTTCAATATTAAAAACAGACACTCCAATTTTATTTATATGTATAGATAGTGTTTAATTGTTTTTTTTTTAATTTCTATTGTAATTATTACAAATTTATACATACTATTAATAACACAGTTGTTAAAATAACAAGCACATTAGCATACTTGCAAAATCAGAAATACGTAACTGTAACACATAAATAAAACTTATTTTATTTTTCATCCAGAGTATCGTAATGGATGTCAGTAAGGATCGGCTGAGCGGTGACATTGACGTGTGCTATTTTTTATCTGCGGTCGACGTCAATCGGATTAATCTGTTTTTTGCGCTATTCGTGATATCCATGATTCCGACGTTATGGGGATTTTGGCAGTTTTGTTGTTTTTATAGCGAATGCGATATAAAATATAGCGTGAAAATATTTTTTATCACTTGGGCAAAGTGTAATAAATAATAGTCAATATTGCAACTCATTTTTTTAAACATAACTTTTAAATTTTTTATTAGTATAATGTCTTTTGGTTTTTGTATTAGTAGTCATTATATTTTATCTATGAAGAGGTTTGGCGTTGGGATCATTAAGTTTAGTTGTTTTTTATTATATTACCATTTAGTCATTACATTATTAATATTATTTGGAACATTGTATTATTACTCTTTTATGGTTTTTAAGGCTACAATAACATTATATACGCGTATAATGATGAAATATAACACAAGATTTATTTCATATATTTTTACGCCCAGCGAAATATAGTTTACTTTAAAATAAAAATGTACATTTTTATCTTCAGTATTTCATGAATATTTTTTGGGATTCTATACATTGGAACTGGTATGTATTTAAATGGAACAAAATTTACAAGGACAAAAGAAAAAATAGGGATACATTTTATTTAAATTCTTGGGTAAAAATAGCTTCATGTACAAAAAATCAGTTTCCATGTAAATATCAGCATTTCTTTAGTAAACACTTTTTGATTGCAATTATTTAGACTGGATAATGTATGTTTGTTATTGATATTTAATCTATCCAATTTCTAGTCGGCAAAATTTCTAAAATTTCGAATCTTTGGTTGGCAACACATTGGCTAGATTAAATATTAATAACGAGAGATAAAGATCTATAAGTTTTCTTTAACTTTACGTACGGAACACTTCATGCGCGAGTCTGACTCGCATTCGGCAAGTTATTTCAAAATTGCGGACTTAATACATAATATGCCCAAAAAGTTACGCCCTTTCATTTAAGAGTATGTGAAGTTCAATTCCATGGCTAGAATGGTAGAATATGGCATAACCCTCTCTCTGAAAGGCAAACCATGTTCAGTACCGGACGGTCGATGCTACATTACTTACTCACGTGTCTCTATAAATCTTACTCAGCTTCCAATAAAATCTCCAAGCCTGACCTATAAACAGTGAAACAAAAAACAGATGCCGACTCAGCTATAGGCACAGATAAATCCGAATAGTCAGCTATATCTAAGATAAGTATTATTTACGGGACAGATAAAAACATTACCAAACAAAGATAGATAGAAAAATATCTTTTATGTTTTATTTCTCACCATCAACCCTTTACTGTCCCACTGCTGGGCACGGGTCTCCTCTAAGAATGAGAAGAGTTAGAGTCCACTGCGATGGCCAAATGTGAATTGGTAGACTTCACACACCTTTGAAAACTTTTAAGATTTCTCAGTTATGCAGGTTTCCTCACGATGTTTTTCTTCACCGTTTAAGCTAGTGATAATTAAGTGCTACGCTCATAATTTTGAAAAAGCAGAGACGCGTGCCTGGGATTTGAACCTCGGACCCCTCGATCAAGAGGCCGAGTTTCTTAGCCACTAGGCTCAGTGCTATTTCTACCTAACGTGAAATGGAAACATATTTCAGGGGATTAAGTTGGAACGCATTGTGTCCTTCATCATACATTTCAACACAGAAGAAAAGCACAATTTAACATTATTGTTATAAGACAGATATAGGTGTGGTTGTGGGTGTGTGGCTAAGTGCAAATTGGTAGGCTTCTATACCTTTGACATTTTATTTAAAAAATCTCAGGCGTATAGATTTCCTCGCGATGTTTTCCTTCATCATTTTATCAAGTCAACATTTATTTGTAATGCGCATATAAAGTTAAAAAATGTAAGGTGCATAGAATTCGAACCTTGGACCCTCGATTTAGACGCCAACTTTCAACTACTACGATATAACTAATCAAATCAAATCAAATCAAATATTAAGTAATTCTTAAATTCAATCTCATTTCTTAAATGGTGTCAGTAAGCGCTGCCCTTAATACAAAATGTCCTTAACCTTCAGGTACTTAAGACAAAATCGTGCGAACAGTTCATAAATAGTTTCGAAGCGTGCCCTTCGTCACTTACGGCCTTAATGTCTAGAAATGTGCTTGAAGTACCTGACCCTATTACGCCAACCCGACTAAATTGGGGAGATAGGAAGGATAAACGGATTAGTTGGTCGTAAGATGTATTTAAGTTTATTGGATTATAGTCATCGGGTTATGTCTAAATAGCCTATTTTTGTAACTTGAAAGAAAGGAAACTGCAAACAGTGAGGTAGTAACAGGTCGACCTTTTTTCTTATAGGTGACAGATTTTAAATAGATTTCACTTTCAAAGCCTAACCAGTTAGAAAAATAGGTGCCAAAGTTGACGCTCAAAGTATGAAAAGTTCTTTTGCGGTTGACTTAAACATAAGACGGTGTGGAGTGTCTTCAACTCATGCAGATGTAGATCCTCGAGATTTGATGATAACTTAATCGATTTCTGGCGGCAGTAGAAGTGCACGTGTACTTGTGACGGGCTTAAGGTAGAACCCCTGTTTTATATGGAGTTGATTACAGAGGTCCATAAGCTGTAGTGACCACTAACCATTAGGCAGACTGCATACTTGTTTTATACTTCAATGATAAAATCGTTATTTATAAATACTTACCCTTGTTAAACTTATTCAAAACAAATCAAATCAAATATTTTTTTTTTAAATTCAAAATAGGTTCTTTACAGAGCACTTTTTGAATGTCAATACAACTACCACCACTTCACAAGGTGTTTCGTTATGGAGAAGAAGCGGCGAAACGTATTGAATAATATACTATCCTCAATTAGATAATATTTTTTTTTTGTTAGTATAAAGTAGCAAGTGACTAATAGGTACTTTATATTAATTACGATCTACCCTAATTTATGACTAATGAGTAATTCTACGCTAACTTAAACTGCTAAATAATCATATAATGAAGGTGGCGTCCTCTGACACTGCACTTCTTTGTTTTAACACATAAGGGAGTATTCACTTATCACTATTTCACTAACACTACACTGTGTCATGTCACAAGCTGAAAGAGTCAAAAGATAATTATTATAAAAACAAAAATCTCGACTGCTTAAAAATATGTTACGAGTCTAAATTGTGGGAATAACTTAGACATTATATTAGACGAATCCCACAATTTAGACGAATCCAACGACACCTCATATGTTAAAATCCGTCAAACCATTTTGACTGTAGCATCAAAGAATACATATATATACTCTAAAAACATTACCCTCCGCTGTCTCCATCCTCAACCTTACAACATAAACTCTTCAGAAATGTCCTTGCTAGGCTCACACGTAATATCTAACAATTTATTGTACCATTCCGTCAACTTGGAGATAGACAACGATGACAGAAACAAATAGACTCCGAAACAGCGACATTATCCTGTCTCTGAGTATGGGTTACTATATATTATAGTAGAAGACCGGACATGAGGAGGAAAAGTGGCACGTTTGATATAATACCAATTATTTATTATTCTGAAATATATGTCGAACGTCAGTTAAACCTTTTTCATTGGTAAATATCATTTGTTAAAATGAGGTAGAAACGCGGCTGTGATGTGGTTTGTAGGGTGTGGTAAGGGAGATATTTTTTCGAGGCATTCCAGCTTAGTCCTCAGGGGTAGCGGAGCATCTAATCTTCTAGTAGGAATCTAATCTTATCAGGAAATGATTACAGATGTTTACGGGTGACATAAGCCTACTATTGCAATATTATAAAAATAATGAAACATTTTAACCACGCTCTTAAAACGCGAACACAACAGAGCTTAATATTTGTCCTTGTAGTTCCGGGACCAGAATAGGGCTACGGTATCCCCTGCCTGTCGTAAGAGGCGACTAAAAGGGGCTTCCGGGGTTGCGGGCGGCAAGAGTAGGAGCTCAAACCGCCCGGACAGCGACCCCGGGAAGGAGGGCGGTATGTGTGGTCGCATACCGTCGTGTACACCAGACGTTGTGCGAGCGTCAAGCTCACCTAGGCTGAGCCCGACGGGGCAACGCTCTAAGAGGACTCCGGTTGCGTTCCTCTGGAGATCCCGGAGTCCTTTACGCAGCGCCGAGGATGACCACCGGGGGGGTTTCGCTCCCACCGGGTACCTTTCTAAGGTTTCACCCTCGAAAAAAAAAGAGCTTAATATTGCTGTTATAACGTAGTAATAGATGTCCTGTTATAAATTCTATCATTCGGACTCTATTCAGTTTCTTTGCTATGGAAATAAATGAAAACAAAAGCACATCACAAGTCACCCGGCAACACATACACAGAAATCCTCTTTGCTCCGAGACTCACAACTATAGGATTATTCGAGGCTAAGCGTGTTATGTGGGAAAATTCCTTAGGAATTTATACTTGTCTAGAAACTAGACATTTGGCCGCACTTTTTGGTGTTTTGCAGGGCTACGTCAAAATAAATAAATAAATTAAACTATCCAGTAGTGCTTAAATTCTGTAGTACGAATTCGAAGGTACCGTTATAACAGCAGTGTTACGAACTGCTTCGTTCTAGTTTAAAGAGTGTGGTAAGAGAGACGTACTAATCCGAGGCATTCCAGTCATCAGGGTTAGCAAACCAGGTCCGACCTCAGGAAGGAATCTAATGTTATCTGGGGTTTATTGTAGATGTCCATAGACGGCGGTATCCGCTTACCAGTAGGACTGTATGTTCCTTTACTGCCTGTATACTCCTATATTTTAAAAATAATGACGCTAAAGTAATGACTTCATAAAGTAAAAATAGCAATGACATTTAAAATAAAAATAAATATTCTTCACAAAAACCTTGAAGAACGTAATTAGAGTAATTAAAACTAAGGATATAAATGTCACATTGAACTCGTGTCATTGTAATCAACAAATGATAAAATAGATATATTATAATGAGTCAGACGTTTTACTAAATTCAAGTTAAAGTATACAGGGGCCTTTTAATATGTAAATTCCATTATTTTATAAAACCTCTGTACCTGAAAACGTTAGCAACTTGCTTCATTTGATAGCAAAGAGTGCTAGCAAACTCTTACAAGCAAAGAAAAATGTTAATATTACTTTTACTATTAGTAAGTTGTTACACAAATTCAGTGGAATCTTTAAATATTTTAGGAATCTTCCCATATGAAGGTCGGAGTCACTTCTTTGTATTCAAGAATTTTCTTCAAAAACTAGCTGAAAAGGGGCACAATTTGACTGTGATTTCCCACTTTCCTAGAGAAGAAGTAATTCCAAATTACCACGATGTAAGCTTGGCTGGGACAATTAGAATCGCAGAAGGTGTATTTTCCGTCGAAAGATCCTATTGGACTTTGCTAAAAATAATGAATTATGTTGTAAATACTGGGAATAATGATTGCAAGGTGATGCTTGAAAACGAATCGGTGCAGGAGTTGTGGAAATCGAAGAGGAAGTTTGATGTGGTGATCATGGAGCAGTTCAATAGTGACTGTGGACTTGGATTGGCTTACAAGTTAAATGCACCAGTTGTTGAGTTCAGGACCAGTGAATTGATGCCGTGGCAGTATGGGTCTTTTGGTATACCATTCAACCCATCATACATTCCATTTATCCTGACAGGTGGTATTAAACCTACTTTATATGAACGAGTGGAGAAGACCATACTACATTATATATATCTTTTAAAATATATAAATGCGCAAAAGATAGATCAGGATACTCTTGGGAAATATTTCGATGATATACCACCGCTGGAGCAGCTGAGTCGTGAAGTGAAGTTCTTGCTCCTGAACCATAACTTCGTGCTGACTGGATCGAGGCTTCTGCCATCCAATGTTTTTGAAGTTGGAGGGTACCATATTGTACCTCCAAAGCCCTTACCAGAGGTACTATTTTTATTTTTTTCTACTGCATTTTTACGAAAAAGTATTTACTAAAGTTCATTGTTATAATTAATCATGTCAATCAATCATAATTAATCAACCCATCCAAAATATTGGATTCACAAAGATTAATATTTGAATATTAGCTACTAAAATTTTCAAATTTTAATCTGCATGTTGTGTTTAAAGTTTTTATTTTGAAATAAGTAAGAGTTTTTTTTAAATAATTAAATGTTGACGTTATTACGTTGAAATTTGAACTGATAATAATGTTAATTGTAATGTAACATGACAGATACTAAGAACAGGTTTCGACTCTGCCCGTCATGTTTTCATTGAATGAGAGTATTTTTGACACAAATAACTCTGTATCCAACACAAATACCAATTCATGACTAGTGTCGCTAAGATGCTTCAGTGCAAATCGATGAACAATCTTATTCACTTTCAACTCATAAACATTATTATTCACAGGCTCTACAGAAATTTATCGATGAGTCTAAAAATGGAGTCGTATATATCAGTTTTGGAACCTTATTAAAGGAGACTACTCTTCCTGATTACAAAATGAAAGCCATCCTGGATGCTGTAGGTGAACTGCCACAGAGGGTTGTATGGAAGTGGAATGGAGATGTGTTTCCTGGAGACACGAAGAATATTTACGTGGCTAAGTGGTTGCCACAGAATGATTTGTTGGGTTAGAATTTAATTCAGAACATTTCTCACGCCTTAGGCAACGTGTATTCGCATACCTATCGATTGTATAAACTGCAGTCCACCTGATGGTAAAAAGTCACTGCCGACCATGGGCATCTGTAATCAACACTGTTTAAAATAGGGTTTCTCCGCGCAACCGATGCGATGCCCGTCCTAAAGATTATGATGGTCTCCTCACCTTTAAGTTCGGCAACCACACCCTTCCAAAATGCTTTACGCTAGACATAGGTGTGGTAGTGGAACTTTCCTGGTCGAACCACACTGGTTTAACCTTTAAATATGTATTTGCATCAATAATAGCTATACACACAGGTTCTCCAAAACATATAAAAATCTTACTTCAAGAGTAAAAGACGTGATTTTCCTATTCTAGCTCATCCAAACGTCCTGGCCTTCTATTCTCACTGTGGTCATCTGAGCACTATAGAAGCTGCTACCCGTGGGGTACCTTTGATCGCGATGCCAATACTCGGAGACCAGCCCTCGAATGCAGATAGCGTTGAGGACATCGGATTTGGAGTTCAAATAGCGCTGAATGAACTAACGAAGGATAATCTGTTAGACAAGTTCAGAATTGTGCTGGATTCTGAGTAAGAATTTTACTTGAATATTCCAGGAATAAATGATAGTAATATATGATGATGATATAGAAGTATTGGGGCATGCAGTCCACCTGATGCTAAATAGCTACTGCCGCCCAGAACATCTGTCATCAGCCCCAATAAGATAAGAGCTCTATTTTAAGTCGGCTACTGATGCGTTGCTACCAATACTGCTGAAAACTAAGTTGAAACGCCTAGGATAATGTCATTTCAAAGCAGAACACAGTAGTGCTTAACACTCCTGTTATTAAACAAAAATATGGCCACTAAGATACCATTAAAATGAGATTCTAGCCCATAAAATCTTTGTTACTAAACTGACTCCTCTTTCCAGCTTCAGAGCCAGAGTGAAGAGCCTCTCTAGAGCGTACAGCGACCGGCCTGCGTCAGCGATGTCGAGCGCCATCTTCTGGACGGAGTTCGCAGCGCAGCACAACGTGAGCGCGCGCCACCCCGCCGCCGACGTGCCGCTCCACCAGTACCTCTGCTTGGACGTCATCGCTGTCATCGGGACCTTCATCACCATCTGTATATTGATAGTTTTGAAGATAATTCTAGTAATCTTGTCAATCACGAAAAGTTTTATGAATGTCAAAGTTAAAGATAAGAAAAATTAAATTGTATTGTATCGTAAAGTCATTGGTTGATTTTGATAACCTTTCTGTTGTATCTGATAAAATGCAGATGAATGATGATAGTAAGATTATAGATGATGATGACTAATGCCCATGAACATTTATAACCATGGAGTTGGTGTATAATGTAATATATGTATATGGATACAACAGGAGTTTTACCTAAGGCCGATTACAATTGTCAATCCTGAGGACTAGATGTCGCGTCACCCAGTTGGACCATACATGTTCTACCAATCAATATTCAATCAATTGTAACGGCTTCGCTCGTTATTGCACACAGGGTTGATCGATCAATACATAATATTCACCAATAAAAGGTAATAAAAGCAACATATCAAAAAACACAAGTATAAAAATAACCGCAAAATAAAATATCATAAAATACATCGCAATGGGATACGTCGTTTGATATATGGTAACGTGTGACGTCATTAGCGCTTCGTCCCGCGAATACACACACCTGTCTGCCACTGGGAGAATAGGGTGACTGTATCTTAGGAAAATACAGGATAAATGAAGATGTATATATTTAACCGACTTCCTAAAGGACAGTGGTAATGTACTTCTCAGACGCGACTGGTGCAAAATGTGCCTTTAACATTTATTTATTTATTTAATCTTTATGAACCTTACAGAAATGTAAAGGCACAAAGGCGGACTTAATGCTATATAGCATTCTCTGCCAGTCAACCTTCGGGTAGTGAGAAAGACAACGATGGCGGCATAAAGAAAATAATATATACAAATATATATATACATATATACTACAATAAATATTTATTATATAAATACATACAGATAATATATCCGTAAATAAAGAAAAATAATACTATTTTTGATTCGTCATACGTCTAGATGTAAAAAATATGCACGAAGTTTCTTCTTGTAGACTGATTTGCTGAGTGGTTTTCTAAGATCTTTAGGGAGCGCATTCCAAAATCGAGCGGCCTGAACAGCAAACGAATAGGACATGAAACCAGTATGGTGAGAAGGGATTGAGAGAGTCAGCGTCTCGGAAGAACGTAGGTGCCGTTCATGGTTATCACATAGGTACTGAAATTTACACTTCAGATATTCTGGAGAAAGATCATCGTATAAGATAGAAAAGAGCGTTGAAAGTATCCTTATTTGTCTTCGTTTGCGAATAGGAGGCCACTGTAACTGAGACCGAAAAGAGGAGACATGGTCGAACTTGCGAAGACAGAATGTAAAGCGGATACAGTTATTAATAAGCCGGTCCAGTTTATTCAGTAGGTTCTCATTGAGATCCGTGAAACACACATCACCATAATCAATAATGGGGAAAATCAGAGCATGCACCAGATTTAATTTTACCTTTTAACATTAATATAATTAATATAATTTGAACTTTGTCTCATGAAAAGTAAAGTGGAGAAACTTCGATGGATGAAAACGACACGATCGAAAGTATATTTTTGATGATTATTGACGGAACATAAAAAAAAGATACATCAGTAAAAGTATTTGATGTGATCAAATTTACAAGTAAACGACGAATTACCATGAGATTTATTTTTCACTCATACATGTTATAAACTGATTTTACACAAATAATAAAATTGATAATATACACAACGTTGCACATAGTCCAAATCCAAGTCACATCCGTCACACCTATTTCTACTTAATAACACCAGTGTAAAACGCTGCTGTGTTTTGATTTGAAGAATGTGCTAAGGGAGACATACTTTTCCGAGGTATTTCATCTTAGTCCTCGGCCGAGCTGACCTTCAGATCGAAATCTGGTCTTGTCTCAGATTTATTGCAGATATTCATGGGCGGCAGTAGCGTCTTCTCAGGTGGTCTGCATGCTCGCCCACTACTTCTATATTTTATTTAAAAATGTCAGATGCCCGGCATCCTTAACCTCATATTATCCAAAATAAAAGCAAACTCATGGTCACCCGAGTCTTACGACGTGTCCTAATCTAATACGTGCGGCTGCGTGGTTAATATTTAAACACAACATCTTCGATGGTGTTATAACTTTCTTCAGGAATTTCCTTCCACCTCAACTGTTAAAGAACTGTTTACTTGTATGAATTTATTTGGGTTTTGTTTATTTCTTTTTGTTTTTGTCACGTTTTCAGTGATATTTTTTAAATAGGATTCTATTTTATAAATTACATGAATACAAAGATACTATCAGACGCTTCCTACACTCACAGTGCCACACTAAGATTTCTTGTGGGTGCCAAGGACACACACATAGACAAATACACAAATACCCAGACCCAGAAACAGAAAATTACATTCATCATCATTTTTTTTTATATCTGTCTAGTCGGGTTTGAACCCGAGACCCTAATTTCTAGGAAATGCGGTAGAGTCAGTATAGTTCGACTGGGAAGGTACCACCGTCACACCAATTTTTCGCATGAAGCAGTTCTGCGTTTCAATCAATCTTATAAATACTATAAGCAAGAAGACCCCATTCAGATGTTTTTAGACGACAGGTTGACCGGGGATTGAATCGAGAACCCTTTGCGTTTTTGACATGTGCGAATACTCCAAAAAGCGAGTATTTTAGGTAATATCGTCTCAATGATTAGAATTAGTTTAATTACGGTATTTGTCGACATTTACATCATCCAACCAGTTTTAAATTGCCTAATAGGCAATTTGATAAGACTTTAACCAAGGGATTTATCTATTTTATAGGCTTGGGTAAGTAAGACAAAAACTTAACAAATGGTACTTATGCCATATAACAACAGGATAATATACTGAACTATTTTATTTTATAATAAATCACATAGTAATTTATACGTATGTTCGAATTTGGGAATTCATTCCATACTTTTTGATACTTATAAGGTCCATTTCAACACAATCTTTAAAATGAATGTGTATAGGGAACAGAAGTTAATACCACATTTCTACGGGCTACAGTTATCACAATGTCAGCATGCTTGTTTGCTAGTTTAGTCACAATAATCACTTTAGTAATAAATCCAACGACATCATAAAAAATCTGTTAAACCGTTTTGGATCGTGACGTACCAAAGAATGACACATATATAATATACATACATACATACATACACACACAAATACACAAGCATACATACGCTGTAAACCCTTCGCATTAAGGTAAAAAAGTAATTTTATCTTGAACTAAAATTACTTACTTCCCTTTTCTTTTCCTATAACTTCCCACACTCGCAAAAGTTACGGATATTTAACCCAAGGCCGCACAGATCGATGTAAGGAAAATCGCGAGCAAAAGCAATTTGGTGGAACATAAAAATTTACAGTAATGGAACGGGTCGTTTTGGCCGCTTATTTACACGACTCTTCGACACTTATCCTGAAATGTAAGGGAGATAAGGAACTTCTACGTGAAACATACCATGTGAATGGTTTTGAAGTGAATGTAGATAAATACATTTTTTAATACAATAATAATAGTTGTAATTCGACTCCGGGAGTAGAACCGCCACACCTTTTTCTCCCTAATAACAGCAGTGTTCTTTTTTTTTATATATATTATAGGAGTAGCAGACGAGCATGCAGTCCACCTGATGGTAAGTGGTTACTGCCGCCCATGGACATCTGTAATCAACCTCAGATAGGATTAGATATTCCTATCTGAGGTCAGTCACAGATGCGCTGCTACCCCTGAGGACTAAGCTGGAACGCCTCGGAAAAGTCTGTCTCCCTTACCACACCCTTCAAACCGGAACACAGCAGCACCTAACACTGCTGTTATTAGGTAGAAATAGGTGTGGCGGTGGTGCCGCCGGAGTCGAACCACAACGGGTTCTACCACCTTTAAAACCTTTAGAACCTTGTTCACTGTATAGGTCTACTATGTTCTGGTTTAGAGGGTGTGGTAAAGGAGACTTACTTATGACAGGTGTTCCAACTTAGTCTTCAGGGGAAGCAATGTCTCTGTGGCCAACCTCAGGCACGTCCTAAGGGTGAATGAAGCCTACACATTCGCACTTGATCAGCGCTGTGAGCTATGGTCTAAGCTCTTCATTCTTTGAAAGAATATCCGTGCCCAGCAGTGGGACAACAAAGGGTCGACGACAAGAAATCTATGAGCGGTACTAACAATTTTATTTCCGCTAAGTTCACTAGTTCCATCACATAAAAAATGCTCCCAGACAGAATTTATGAGTGTCAAACGCCATCTATCCATTCAAAAAAGGTGCTACGACAGTGCAGGATGGAGTGTCGAAGTGTCGCAATAAAGGCGAACGTAAATCACGCCACAAGGTGCCTGATTTACTGGCTGCTCGCACTGCGGCAAATAAACGCGGCGGTTTGAACGCTCATAAAATTGAAATATGAGACAATATACAGAAATTTAAAAGAACGGAATGGAATGTAAAAGACGAAATGGATCGTATGTACTTAGTCTACTCAGTCTCTTTAGAAGTAGTGAGAAGAAGACGATTTAAAAGAGAATCAAGTTTAAGTTTAAAGATGGTAGAACCTTTTGTTGTTTGATTCAGGTGGCACCACCGCCACACCTATTTCTGCCTCATAACAACAGCGTTAAGCGCTGATCTGTTCTGTTTTGAAGGTGTGGTAAGAGAGATATACTTTTCCGAGGCTTTCCAGCTTAGTCCTCAGGGGTAGCGGCGCATCTGTGGCCGACCTCAGGTAGAAATATCTAATCCTATCTGGGGTTGATTACAGATGTCCATGGGCGGCAGTAGCCAGTTTTCATCAGGTGGACTGTATGCTCGTCCTCTACTCCTACATTATAAAAACATAAACATATGTAGGTACAATACAATATATTGTAATTTATTGGACTTGGTTTTAATTTTCTTTTATGTTGTGTTACATATTATTGAACATTAAAACAAAATATTTTTAGCTGTGGCGTTTTTTCCCCGTGGTGTGTCGCTAGGGAATCCTTTGGCAATAATAAAATATTCCGGAAGACTATCGCATTGGACACGTGGCGATCCATCCGACCAGTTTCCGAGACCTCTACATGTAGCCTACCTTCCCCAAATCTTAGGCTACGTCCACATAAATATACTTCAAGATTTCTATTTTCTGTGTCGAATTTAGATTTCTTTTTACATTTCAACGTACACTATAAAAGTTTTAACTTGAATTGAAAAGCAATTAGTTGTAGTCGGCTCTTGAATTCTTGCTGTAAGATCTTAAAACATTAGAATTTATTTTAACAGTTGATTTTTCTTTTAAACCGGCTTCCTAAGGGAATGGAATTATCTATAAGCCGCGTATTTATACTTTTTTAGGATTATATGGTCTAAATAGTAAGTAACTGATTTAAAAATCCAAGGTGATCACCTGAGATCATCTTAATGACCAATCAATCCATTATTGTTCTAATAAGGAAGAATATGTTGTCAGAATAAAAGACGTTGAGCTATGCCAATCACACATACTCAGTATAAATTGGAGGGAATCATTACCCGTTCAAGAACTTTGTTGTACTAAATTGCAGTCAATTCTATTAATAATACACCTATCGGGAATCAAACTCGAGACCACTATCTATAATTTACTGGCATAAGCTGCCACAGGAAACCATTTAAATCAAATTCAAATATTTAAAATAAAAAAATGTGTGTACAGAACCTAACAAAATATCAGCTCAAGAGGGGTCTTTGTAACTGGTCGGGAACATTCTCGCTGAAAATCTGTCACAGTGGCCAATTTCCGAGCTCGGCTGTTTTCTACATAGTTTTTTGGATAAATAGAAGCGAGTTCATGGACATCTGTAATTAACTACAGATAGAATATTAGTTTTAGCTGGAGGCAATCGATACGTTGCTTGTTGTAACAACCAGGAAAAAATGTTTTCTATATTCATATACAGTGATAGCCTAGTGGTTAAGAAACTCGGCCTCTCTATCGAGGGGTCCGAGATTCAAATCCCACTATTAGAAATTAATTATCACTTGCTAAAACGGTGAAGGAAAACATCGTGAGGAAACCTGCATACCTGAGATATTTATAAAAAAATCTCAAAGGTATGTAAGGTCTACCAATACGCACTTGGTCAGCGCGGTGGACTAGGGCCTAATCGTTCTCGTTCTGAGAGGAGACCCGTGCCCAGCAGTGGGACAATAATGGACTGATGATGATATTCATAGACCATGATAGCCTCTGACTTTTCTATTTTTGGTGTGTAGCAGTTCTGTCTTTTGGTGGAATGGTGTGAATGTCGACTTAAATATGTGTCGACCATCTTTGTCTTCAAGAGTAGCAACGCTCTTGCATACGGCTTAAGGTAGAACGTAAGGTAGAAGGTAGAACCCCTGTTACATATTTAGTTGGTAACCGATGTCAACAACCAGGACGGCTTACCTTCAGGTGGACTGCATGCTCGTTTGGTACTTCCATCCTATAAATTAAGACCTACGCCCAGCAGCATAATAACCAGTTGACGACAACCATGACTTAATTTTCAGGATATGAATCGAGATAACATACTTCGAGATTATACAGTGATCACTAATATGTGATATGTTTCCCGAATATTTGGACAAATACATGAGATTTAACCACAGGGTTGGTCACTGGTGGTTAGATTGCCCGGGGGTGTAGAGGGAATCAGATTACGCCTCCTGAGGGAATACGGAACTTGGTTAGGGGTCCGTCCCTTCTGTCCCTTTCATTGTTGAAGATTTCTTATTTTCTATTTTGTCTGTCATATGTCAAAGGTCAAATTTTGGTCGATTTATTGTCTATGCTACTATGTGGAAAGGTAGGGATACTTAATGAGGCCCTCCAATTTAGTCCTCAGGTAGGGATAGAAAAATAAATTTAGGTCAACCACGGCGCGCACTGGCTTCTTTCATGAGCATCTTTCAACGATTGACGATCGCTAGACAGTACCATGTCAGGTCTTATCACGTTATAAGATAGTAGCAAAAAGTCTTCCCTGAAACATCCCTGAAACATTTATTGAATACGGAACCCTCAATATTCGATCAGGTATTCATGATTGATGTTCATTAGACGGCGTGATGGAGGGAGACACGTGATAGCGCTGCTCTGTTCACATTCCTCTCGATATTGTCCACTCTCTGTGGAATCACATTTGGGTCATCTTATACACTTGTCTCATTGCAAGAGATAGTAAGATGGAATAATTTTGGTCTTTGTTTGCTATGGGAGTCATGACTCTCACAGTCATGACTCCCATAGCATAGCTTAGTCTTTGAATCTCGGTGCCTTAATCAGACGGTCTGAGGTTCAATTGGAATTTGGATATGGCATACATTTTTCCGAGTTACGAGTATGTTAGGCTTAGGACCACTACTAGAAATTATTTATTACTGACGCGCTATTTTTTGTCTAGATTCATTGCCTAAACCTTCATACCTAAGAGATGATGTTGGAAATAGAAAAAATCTCAAAAGTGTGTAAAATCTACTAAACTGCACTTGGTCAGCGAGGTAGATTATGGCCTTAACCTTTTTATTATCTTAGAAGATCAATACCTAGCTAATCAATACCCATAGGAGTAAATTATAAGGAGTCTTCAGGGGTAGCGACTACAGTTATAGTCGGCCTCAGGTAGGGCTCCATTTTTTTTGGGGTTGATCGCGTTTGTTATTGCAATCTTCTAAAAAACACTTACTACCAAACGGAATTCCCTCCTTACAAAGGATCAACATAGAGTGTACTCGTAGCATCATCCTAGCTCCTCGTTTGCCTTATACAATGAAACACATACCTTACATTGGACCGGAGGCGAACAGAGAAATCCCTGTTAAAGTTGGGTTTATGGTGTACACTTTTATGCGTGACGGAGCTTAGTTAGACTTTATGAATAGAGAAAAAGAAGTATTTATTTGGTTTCAGTTTAAGTTAAGCTTACTTACTATCATATTGTGATAAAAAGTTATTTTTTATAAATTTCTCATAGAGAGGAAACTTTGTGAATTTGTCACTTATTAAGTAAGTATACAGATTATTTCGCGAAGTCGATCCACCGATTTTTGAAACCTACATTTCACTTAGGTATAATTAGCTATAACTTCATTTTAATTAGTTTTACTTTGTAGTGGAATGTAAAGCCGGTTTTTTTTTATAAAATGGAATGGTTTTTCGTAGAACGACTTTGGTTCGACCGACCACCGCCACCCTTATTTCTAGCAATTCTGCATTTCAATGGGAGGGAGTGGACGCAAGATAATTTAAATATGAAGCCTTAGTCCTCATGAGTAGTAACGTATTTGTGATCGGCTGATAGACCTCTTATTAAATATATCTATAGCGCTTTTACCGTGTATGTTTTTTGCTGCATCAATATTTGAAATTATCCACATAAAAAACAACCAGAATTCCGTTGCAACGAAGGGTCAATGTAAAACAAAATAAAGCCGCATACGTGTATCCCGGTTATAAAGTGGAGGAATAAAGCAACATCTCGTCGGTAATCGCGATACTACGCGGAACAATGCCGCATTGTTCCGTGGGGCGCAGGGCTGCCACTCACGGTAGAATAACTTCGAATTAAATAAATTATTATAGAATTCCTTTTGTATTTTATACTACAACCTTAATTGTAAGATATGCTTTAAAATAACTGTAACTTGTTATTTTTCTTTCACTTCTTTTCTTTTCTTCATTTCTTGTAACTTGTAAATTTCTGAGAAAATCACAAGTTTACATACATTCATACTCACATACATACGTAGCGGTCGAATACAGAAACCTCTTTTTTTGAAGTCAAATATACCTTTCCACGCTTCCTTCCTTGCAGTGCAATGATAGCCTAGTGGTTAACAAACTCGGCCTCTCGATCGAGGGGTCCGAGGTTCAAATCCCAGGCACACGCCTCTGATTTTTCAAAGTTACGCGTATTAGAAATTAATTATCACTTGCTAAACGGTGAAGGAAAACATCGTGAGGAAACCTGCATACCTGAGAGATTTATAAAAAAAAATCTCAAAGGTATGTGAAGTCTACCAACGCACTTGGCCAGCGCGGTAGACTATGGCCTAATCCTTCTCATTATGGGAGGAGACCCGTGCCCAGCAGTGGGACAGTGGGACATGAAAAATCCCGACTGCTTAAAATTAACTGAAAAGGCGAAAAACAATAACAACGAGAACAATAATGAAGTTATAAGGATCTGTAACTGGGGACGAATGTAATATTTGTAGTTTTTATCCAACTGCGGAGGTCTTTTTTATAATATAGGAGTATCAGACGAGCATGCAGTCCACCTGATGGTTGTGGCTACTTCCGCCCATGGACATATGTAATCAACCTTAGACAAGACCTGATTTCTACCTGAGGGCGGCCACAGATGCGCAACTGCCACTGAGGACTAACCTGGAATGCCTCGGAAAACTGTCTCACTTACCACACCCATCAAATCAGCGTACAGCAGTGCTTAACACTGTTTTGACAGAAATAGGTTTGAAGGTGGTGCCTCCGGAGTCGAACCACAGAGGGTTCTACCCTTTTATATACTAATATTATAAAGAGGAAAACTTTGTTTGTTTGTTTAATTGTAATGAATAGGCTCAAAAACTACTGGACCGATTTTAAAAATTCTTTCACCATTCGAAAGCTACATTATCCACAAGTAACATAGGCTATATTTTATATGAATTATATTTGATAAATAGATTTTAGGCGGTACAAAGTGTGCCGGGTCAGCTAGTTAATTTATAAAGGGCGAAAAAATCATATACAAAGTGGCAACCCTAGGAACGACAGTCACTTATAAGTGAGCTACCCTTGTTGCTGTTTTTTTCCACATTAATCGCCACTGACGTCTCTGTTCCTTATCACCCTCACAGGAGAGTAGCCCTTCAGTCATGTACCCAGGGACCAAAGTTGCCTGACGGTATCTTTAAAAATTCTATTGTTTTGAGTTGTATAACTTCAAAGGGGTGTTGATGTCATATCGTGTTAGTTGCTTTTATGTGAATTGAGTTGAAATTCTCTTTGAAGATTGTTGGAGAAATTGTTAACACATTCCTGTCCCACTGCTGGGCACGGGTCTCCGCTAATAAAGGTCATAATCCACCGTCCGATTCAAGTGCGAATTAATAATTCACATACCCTTTTTTCGAAATTCTAGACGTGCAGGTGTCTTCACAGTATTTTCTTTTGCCGTTTAAGCAAGTGATAAATAATTTCGAAAAAAATCCCTCTAACATCGAGAGGAGTTGTGCCTAGCAGTGGGACAATAAATCGTTGATGATGATAATAGATTGTCAAACGTCACACATAAAAAATCTTTGTTTGGTTCAATATGAAATGATACATAATCTATGCTTGAAGGTGGTAGAACCCTTTGTGGTTCGACTCCGGCGGCACCACCGCCACACCTATTTCTGCCTCATAACAGCAGTGTTAAGCGCTGCTGTGTTCTGGTTTAAAGGATGTGGTAAGGGAGACATACTTTTCCGAGGCGTTCCAGCTTAGTCCTCAGGGGTAGCGGCACATCTGTGGCCGACCTCAGGTAGGAATATCTAATCCTATCTGGGGTTGATTACATCCATGGTCGGCAGTAGCCACTTACCATCAGGTTGACTGCATGCTCGTCTGCATCTTCTGTATTATAAAAAAATGCTATAATATTAAGTATATTGACAGATATAAAAATACTGCAAAAGTATAAAAGTATTTTCAAGCGTCATGTCTGGAAATAAGCGGTGTCAGTTGCAGAAAATATTTATACGATATTTTATAGGAAATAAAAATGAATAAAAACTTTATTTTTCGTTGCGTGTGCTATTCAGAGGATTATTTTTGCATACTTTAAAAAGAACATTGAATTTTAATCCCGTATATATAACAAGTACAATATAACAGTACATTTTTTATAGACACCGACTTGTTTCACTTTGATTTTTAATATAGAAGTAGAAAATGGGTATGCAGCACACTTTTTTTATAATATAGGAGTAGTAGACAAGCATGCAGTCCACCTTATAGTAAAATGCTACTGCCCATGGACGTCTGTTATCAACCCCAGATAGGATTAGATATTCCTACCTGACGTCTGTCACGAATGCGTCGCTACTCCTGAAGACTAAGCTGGAACGCCTCGGAATAGTATATTCCTTACGACACCTTTCAAACCAGAACAAAGCAGCGCTTAACGCTGCTGTTATGAGGCAAAAATAGGTGTGGCGGTGCCGCCGGCGTCGAACCACAAAGGATTCTACTACCTTCAGAATTTACCACTTGATGGAAAATGGCTACTGTTGCCCATATGCATCTCTAATCAACAAACAACCTCAGATAAATGTAGAATTAAAACCCTCCTAAATTTCACCATAGATGCAGTGTTATATTCGAGAACAATTTTGAGATGCCTAGAACTAGTTTTTTCTATTATTTGAAGGTGGTAGAACCCTCTCTGGATCGACTCCGGCGGCACCAGCGTCACACCTATTTACGTCTAATAACAGCAGTGTTAAGCGCTGCTGTGTTTTGGTTTGAAGGGCGTGGTTAGGAAGACATACTTATCCGAGGCGTTCCATCTCAATCCTCAACGCATTAGTTGTTAAACTCAGGTAGGAATCTAATCTTATCTGAGGATTACAGATATCTAAATGCGGCAGTAACCTTCCGGTCCTTATTGCTAAATTATTATAATTATAATTTATAATAATTATTATAATTATATTATAATTTATTACCTCATTTGCTAATTTGTTTCTCGGTAAAAAACATATATCTTCAAAAAATAATTATTATTAAGTGATCCACAAAATTCATACGACCGCTTACTCAATTCATTTGTATTTCCGCAATAGTAGTTTGCGCAATCGTTGCAATCGCAATACGCAACGCTTTGTGCAATCAGAATGTAAAAGTATTGCGATGGTTTTGTTGCGGCTTGTTAGTGTGCAATCAGTTAAATTGGATTATTCTGCAATTCAATTAACTTACATGTGTTTTTAACTAGAATTTATGTTTGGTTTGCGCTTTGTAAAGCTTGGACACTAACAAGCCTAGTTGTTTGATATTTGGTTTTAGGGATCAAGGTTCGAATCCCAGGTAACTTTGAGTATTCAAAAATATGTGCGTATTGTACGTACATACAGTCCACCTGATAGTAAGTGGCTACTGCCGCCCATGGACATCTGTAATCAACCTCAGAAAGGATTAGTTATTCCTACCTGAGGTCGACCACAGATGCGCAGCTACCCCTAAGGACTAAGCTGGAATTCCTCGGAAAAGTATGTCTCCCTTACCACGCCCTTTAAACACACAGCAGCGCTTAACACTGCTGTTAAGTTATTTAAAATTTAGCCATTGTAGAGGTCTAAGGTTCAAATCCCAGGTAACTCTGATTTTTCAAAAATATGTGCGTATTATAAATTAATTATCACTTGCTTAGACGGTAAATTAAGAGAATTATTGTGCGGTAATATAAAAGTTTTGGAATAAACATTATGTGTTACTTATTATCCTACATCTTTGAACCTCTTAGATCTTAGTATAGACGTCTCCTCTTAGAATGAGAAGCGTTTAAACTGCAGTCCACCTCGCGGATTGGAAGACCTCAAACTTTTGTGAACTATAATTGTTTACAGAACTTTCAGGCATGCAGGATTTTTTGAAATATTTTCCTTTACTGTTGAAACAAGTCTTAATCAATTTCTAAAGCAGATAATTAAAAACACTTCAAAAGTTACAAATGTGAGTCGGGGATTTAAAGCCTAGACTCTTAGAGAGGCCTGTCATGTATCGTCCCTGATTTGTGTAGCTGTGTTTGACGTCAACGAATTACTGTCCCACACCTGGGCACTGGTCTCCTCTCATAATGAGAAGGATGAGGCCATAGTCCACCGCGCTGGCCAAGTGCGTATTTGTAGACTTCACATGCTTTGAGATTTTTTAAAGATCTCTCACGTTCAGGTTTCCTCATGATGATTTCCTTCGCCGTTAAAGCAAATGATAATCAATTATTAACACCCACATAAATTTGAAAAATCAGAGTTTGTTCTGAGATTTGAACCTCGGACCCCTACATTGAAAGGCCGAGTTCAACCACTAGGCTATCTGCTGCTTGCTGTGTTTATTCTACATACGTCATAACTTTTAAGTTACGACATATCTTAATATAAAAGTAGCCATTCAACATTTTTTCCTGTATTTTCTTGCACCATTGATTCATATACGGAGCGATGAGTAACACAGGCCTCCCCCTACTCCCCTTGTTCAGTTAGGGGCGTTGCGAGTTTGCCTGTTAGCTTTTGTGTGGTGTAAGTTGTGAAAGGTTTGGTTATTAAGTCTTCGCTGTCTGTCCGTCTGGCTGTCTTGACGTCTGTCCGTCTGTCCGTCTCTCCGGCTGTCGCAGGGCTCTATCTCCTGTTATTACATGTTTTTTGATTATCTTTTTCGTTTATTTCCGTCATCAACACATTATTGTACCATTGCTGGACACTCAGAGGTTATGAATTTGGGCATATGAGTACACGGAGTGGGCCAAGTGTGAATTGCTAGTAAATTTGCCAAGTGAAATCAACAGATTTTCTGTTAAGAACTTTCAGACGCGTAAGTTTACTCACAATATTTTTTTATCGTTATCGCAAGGTAGGTATATGTAAATTCAGAGGTGTAGGTATGCCTGGAAATAGAGCATCGGAACTCAACTACAGTCTATGCTTTTTTTAATTTCATTGTGATATTTGTTTTAGAGCTCTTTCATATTATATTGCACAACGAAATGCAACAGCAACAAATTAAATGATTGTTACCAAAAAACATTTTTATGACAAAAACTTCTACTTTTGATATTCCTATTCGATTTTCATCATCATCATCATCATCAACCCATTACTGTCCTGGGCACGGATCTCCTCAGAATGGGAAGGATTAGGCCATAGTCCACCGCTAGGCCAAGTGCGAATTGGTAGACTTCACATAGCTTTGAAAACATTTTTTTAAGATTTCTCACGATGTTTTCCTTCATTGTTTAAACAAGTGATAATTAATTTCTTATGAGCACATAACTGAAAAATCAGAGTTGTGTGCCTGGGATTTGAACCTCGAACCCCTTGATCAAGTGTCTTAACTACTAGGCTATCACTGCTCAATAACTATTCCTTTTTAGTTTAACAAAAATCTTTCGTTCATAACTTGCACCACACCCTAACAAGCAAGTTTAGAGCTAACTAACTAACAAAAGAAGCGCTTTATTTCATTCCCCACCGCGTCTTGTTTAGCTCGGATTCGCTAAGCAAGCGCTTGAACTGCTAAAAATGCACTCTTCATTCTGAATGTTTTTACTGTAATTAATTTAACCGTCGCAGAAAAGGATTAATGTTAACTAGTTTGTAGGAAAAACTAAATTTGTGGAGTAATTACGTTTTTTTTGTACATAAACTTCTGCAGTTAATTTTTTAATGTAGTTAATGTAATGAAGTTACTGCTGCCTATGGACATCTGTAATCAACCCCAGATAAGATTAGATTTCTACATGTGCTTGGCCACGGATGCGTTGCTACCGCTTAGTATAAGGTTTTTTTATAATATAGGGATAGACCAGCATGCAGTCCACCTGATGATAAGTGGCTCCAACCGCCCATGGATATTTGTAATCAACCCCAGATAAAATTAAATTTCTACCTGAGATCGGCCACAGATGCATTGCTATTAATGAGGACTAAGTTGGACCGCTTCAGAAAAGCTTATGTCTCCCCTGTTACCCTTAAAACCAGAACACAGCAGCGCTTAACATTGCTGTTATTAGGTAGAAGTAGGTGTGGTGGTGGTGTCGCCGGAGTCGAACCTCAAAGGGTTCTACCACCTTCCTAGCTGAAACGACTCGGATAAATATGCCTCCCTTCAAATCAAAACACAGTAGCGCTTGACACTTCTGTTATAAGGCAAAAATAGATGTGACGATGGTGCCTACGTACCTTTAAACTTTAGTTCTTCTTCATCTATTCGTGCAAATCTAGGCCGAATTGCCATTGGCCGTTTATAAATATGTCAGAAAGTCCTACTTTGAATATGTAACAAGTTATTCTAGCATAAAAACCTTATTACGGTTTTCAGTCATGAATAATATATTGAGAGTAACGACCTGCGTGGGTCTTAAGTAAATCATGGGTCCTAACTCGACTTAGGACTGTACTTGTTGTACTACGCGCGAGTAAACTATAAGCGTGTCTTTATTATGCTGTGGTGAGTTTTTGAAACTCGCCAAGAGAGGGTGTTACACCATTCTGTATCACGCTATCAAAGTTAAAGTTCGAAGGATTTGAAGTTTGAAGGTGATATAATGTTTTGTGGTTCGGCTCTGGAGGCCCTACCTATTTCTTATAAATGTAGTGTGCGATGCTGTGTTTTGTTCTGTAGGGTGTGGTAAAGGAGACATATTTATCCGAGGCGTTGAAACTTATTCCTCAGAGGGAACATAACACCCGTGGCTGACCTGTACTCTTAGTAAGTGTTTTTACGTTTGCTTGAAAACGTTCAACGATTAAGAATTCCCACATATAGCGCTCCTGTGGACCGTATCGGAACTAAAATAAGTTTAAAAAACGGAACTATAACGATATCAAAATTAAATTTAAATTGTAAAAATAAATGCTATTTATATTTGTAAAATTAAATGTCGTTACAATTGACATTTCAGTTTTTTAAACTCATAATGCGAAGTTCCCGTAAGTAGTAGCGAATTCGCAAAGGTTGAACGTTTTCGAGCAAACGTAAAAACTTATACTAAGGCTACTGGTAGAACTATATTTTTTCCGGGTTGATTACAGATACCATTTGGCAAAGGGAGATCTCCCGTCGGGCTAGGTTGTCCGCCTGGGGAGCGGCCATACTCCGATAGCCTCATTTCGCATATGTACAAGATGTTGTGAAAACTTCGACAGCGTGATTCAGAAACGTGCAGCGCCATCTCTTGACGAGTAGCAGGAAGTCGCCACATCCGTAAGCAGTAGTCACCTACCATCAGATAAACTGTACCACACTACAAATAAATGTAACTATACGTTTATTTGCTACTTATATCAAAAAACTAACGGAATCATTGTTCCATTTCAAATCTGTTACCTATTATGTAACCCTTATTTTCCCACTACTTAGCTGAACTTAGTTACTCGCTACTCGTCAGCGATAAAACACATCCCTAATAGGTCTGGGTTCCGCGCAAGCTAGAATTAACTTGATTACCTCCTATGTGTCCTGAAAATCCTTTTATTGCTTACGACCACGACCACGACACGACTATTATGTTTATCGTTCAGACGAACTTTTATGCTCTTCTAGTTTAATGGCAACTTTATCATTGTCGTCTAAAATAATTTAGTTTTGCGTAAAAATCTTAATCAAATTCGCAGAAAATTTTCTGATTTCTGTTAAATGGGACTTTGAAAGAAGTGGAATACAATGACAAATCATCTTAATCGATGGCATACACACAATAGTACTCATAGGCTAAGAAACTGGCCTCATTGGGGGGTCCGAGGTTCAATTCCCAGATCTGTACCTCTGATTTTTCAAAGTTATAAATGTTTAATAAATTAATTATCACTTGCTCGAACGCCGAAAGAAACTTCATGGCGAAAAACGCCTGAGAGTTCGAATAAAAAAGTTCTGGAAGGGTGAGTCTTCACTGCTGATTTAGGCTGTCAAATTGCGAATTGATATACTTTATATAAAAGATATACGGTTTGAGGACGAGTGGGATATTTTTTTTTTCAAATCAAAATCAAATCAAATCAAATTCGATTATTATGGAATGTAGGTAAGCTAGTACAGTCGGGACCAGAATAGGGCTACGGTATCCCCTGCCTGTCGTAAGAGGCGACTAAAAGGGGCTTCCGGGGTTGCGGGCGGCAAGAGTAGGAGCTCAAACCGCCCGGCCAGCAACCCCGGGAAGGACGGCGGTATGTGTGGTCGCATACCGTCGTGTACAACAGACGGTGTGGCGAGTGGCATGCTCACCTGGACGGAGCCCGACGGGGCAACGTGCTAAGAGGACTCCGGTTGCGTTCCTCTGGAGATCCCGGAGTCCTTTACGCAGCGCCGAGGACGGCCACCTGGGGGGTTTTAGTGCGATAAGAATCCCACATAACTCTGTGTCGCTCCCACGGCACCGGGTACCTTTCGAAGGTTTCCCCCTCGAAAACAAAAAAAAGAAAGGTACATGTACAGTCATAAAATAATATTCCTCTACATTCCCGCCGCAAGCAGGCATATAATAATTATAAGAAATACAAAAAATACAAAAAAAGAAAAAAAATACAATGTACATAAATTTAATTTAAATTACATAAATTGAATTATACGAAATACAAAATTTAATCAATGCCAAAGATAAAAATTACATTTAATTTAGATATTATTGTAATGATAAAGTTGTGGTCGTGTATTGTAAATGAACTTTAAGATACGCTGTAGTAAGCGTTGCTAATCCGCTAAAGAGTACCGATTTATAGTTTAAAGTCTATGGGCTGACGCTATAATTACTTTAAGGATCCTTGTGGCTTCACGGAACAGCGTGTTTTAACTTTTTCATTATATAGGAGTAGCAGACGAGCATGCATTCCACCTGATGGTAAGTGGTTACTGACGCCCATGGACATCTGTAATCAATGCCAAATTCTTACTAATCTTACTAATATTATAAATCCGAAAGTAACTCTGTCTGTCTTTCTGTCTGTCTGTTTGTCTCTTCTTCACGCCTAAACCACTGAACCGATTGTAATGAAATTTAGCACAAAAATAGTCTGAGACCCGAGAAAGGACATAGGATATTTTTATAACGGAAAAGCCACGGGAACTAGGGATGGCGATCTAAGATCGATTCATCGGAGAATCGATCTTTTGGACCAAAAAAATATATTTTAATCGATATTAGTAAGGATTGAATCGTAACCTATGTATTTTGTATGTATTTTATGGATGGCGCCACTGTAATTCCAATGAAGGTACGAATTTTCAGTTTTATGTATGTTAGTATTTCATATCATTTTCTTTTAAACGCGGGCCAAGCCGCAGGCAAAAACTAGTAGGATTACATATTTCTTTTTTTTTTTTTTTTTTTTTTTTTATATTTGAACCTGACGATAAAGCAGACGTGCTACCTGATGGAAAGTAGTCAACGTCGCCTATGGACATTTGCAACACCAGAGGAGTCGCCAATGCATCGCCGGCTTTGAAGGAGAGCTCTTTTTGCACCTTTTTTGAAGAGCCCCATGTCATAGCGCTCCGGGAATACCTCAGAAGGAAGTTCATTCCACATCTTGCACGTCCGTGGCAAGAACGTCCGCGCAAATCGAACCGTGGAGGACCGCCACGAGTCCAGTTGGTGTGGATGGAACTTCATCCTTCGGCGAGTGGTGCGATGGAGGAACGGTGATGTAGGCACCAGGTCAAATAGTTCCTGGGAACACTCACCATTGTAAAGCCGGTAGAACACGCAGAGGGAACCTATGTCCCTCCGTAAACTTAAAGGTTCTAGCCGATCGGAAATCCTCGGATCGTTGACGATTCGTACTGCGCGTTTCTGTACGGAGTCAAGTGGGTTAAGTTGGTATTGGGGTGCTCCTGCCCAGAGATGCGAGCAGTACTCCATGTGGGGTCTCACTTGCGCCTTATAAAGCAGAAGGAGTTGCCCCGCAGTGAAGTACCGCTTCGCTCTGTTCAGGACGCCCAGCTTCCTTGATGCCAACTTCGCCTTAACGTCCAAATGACTCCGGTATTGCACATCACACGATATGTCAACTCCTAGGATCCCTATACTTTTATCAATGGTGAGTGGAATTCCCTGGAACCGTGGCGCTATGACGAATGGGGTTTTTTTAGCGGTGAACGCGCAGACTTGCGTCTTCGTGGGGTTGAACTCAACAAGGTTAAGTCGACCCCATGTCGAGACCTGCTCCAGAGAGTTCTCAATTTCAGACACAAGTCGGATTCTGCTTTCCTCCACGAGAGTCCGAGAGGTGTTTGCACGGCTTGTGTACACAGCATCTCCCGTACTATCATCTGCATAGCAATGAATGCTGCTAGATTTTTGCAACATGTCATTGATATGCAGAATGAATAGCGTGGGAGAGAGGACAGAGCCCTGGGGCACGCCAGCATTAACAGGCTTCGTGTCTGAGCAGCACCCGTCAACTACGACTTTGATTTGCCGCTCAGACAGAAAACTGGCTGTCCATGTGCACAACCTCTCGGGAAGACCGTAAGATGGAAGCTTCGCGAGAATCATCAAGAATCAAGAGAAAGTCATCAAGAGTCGAGTTTGAGGCAAAGAGGTTGCCCAGAAGATCGGCTTTCCCCTTTGCCGTGTGGGCCAGAGAATCATCTGATTTCCGCAGGGGCGGTAGTGAGGAGTGACAGAAATTACCCACGACAGCTTTGGCCAGCGACCAGAAGGCTCGACTCCCGGAGGGGTAACCAAGTAGTCGCTCGCCAATTCTGCCAATGTGCCTAGACTTCACCTTGGCCATATACTTCTTTACTGAACGGGAGGCAGCGTTAAGTGCGGTTCGTAACTCGGGGGTCATCGGATCCTTGCACGCGAGCGCTGATGCCCAGGCTTGGTAGGCCTCTTGCTTATGACGTGAAGCCTTAGCGCAAGGCCCATCAAACCAGGGCTGACTCCGCCCACCGACGGACACGACAGAGTTTGGAATGAAGCATTCCATACCCTGCCGTATGACGTCGGCCACAGAGTCAGCGCACATGCTAGGATCACCCGAGACGAAGCATAGCTGCCTCCACGGGTACGAGGCCAGGAATTCCCGGAGCCCGTCCCAATCTGCTGACCTGTAGTGCCAAACTTGTCGCTTCCCCGGTGGTCGAGCCCCCGTGGGACGCGACAAGGGCACAGAAGAACTTACCAAGCAATGGTCAGAAGATCCAAGAGGAGCCTTGACCATCACTTGGTAGTCATCAGGATGGTTGGTTAACAGAAGATCCAGCAAAGACGCAGTATGGGTCTCAATATCAGGTACCCTAGTATGACCGGGTACGACCTGGGAGAGCCCATATGCCAAGGAGAAGTCATACGCAGTTCTTCCGGCGAAGTCCGTGATTTGGGAGCCTAGCCATTCAATATGGTGGGCATTGAAGTCACCCAGAATGACCAACTCCGCCGAAGGGCACTGCTGCAGCATTTTGTCAGTCCCCCACTGGACGTGCTCGAATAGTCGAGTTGTCTCAACATCTCCGCTGTAGGACCTATAAAGGCACGCGTAGACGCGGCTCTGCCCCCCAATATCCACGCGCACCCACAACAAGGTTAGGTCCTTGTCTTCGAGGCAGCTGAGACGGCGGCAGCAGATATCATCCCGAACATACACACATACCCCGGCTCGACGCCTGAAGGCATGTTCTAAACTGTAGCCGGGGTAATTTAAATACGATGTTTCGCCCGAGGGCGATATCTGCGTCTCCGTCAAAAAGAGAAAAGCCGGCTTTGCCGTCTCAAGGTGGTGATGGACGGCATCCAGATTGGAATGGAGCCCCCTGATGTTGCACATGTCCACAGTAAGTGTGGAGGAGGTCGCCGCTGAGTAAACGTTTCCCTTATTATTCTGCCTTTTCATTCTGGTGGTATAAGAAAAAGAGGAGGAATTTGAAAGGACTTGCGATGCTCCTTCGACGCCTCTCGGGACAAGGTGCGGATCCCGTAGCGCCGTGCTCACAGTGGTAATGTGGGATGCTGGCGGGGGGGACGGAAGGGCCCCCGGTCCCCCCCGTGCACGACTACCCGGCTCCACTCCGGTCTCTTACTCCGGCAGGGTAATCGTGCAACGGGATTTTTCGCCGGTTGGCGGGACAGCCTCCCGGGCCAGAGGTTGACGGTGCTACCCGGGTTCGGGTCCCCAACTAACCGGCGGGCGGCCAGCGGAAAACCGTTTCACCGGGTCTCCCTGGCCCCCGCGCCAATACACCACGCCTCCGAGAGCAACGACGCCTAGAAGGACCCACCGGACCCGAAAGGTACGCCGTCGGAAGCACCACAGAGGATGGGAAGGGAGGATAGGGGATGAACTGGCTCCCAGGCGCACTACCGAAACACGAAGAGTCGTTATTAGCGGTAGACTTCGGCCTGAGGGTGGTAGCTAGCCAGGCAGATCCCACGAAGAGATCTTACCACCAAGCGGGACACCTTTGGGAATTACGCCAGGCAGTGTCAGATCCAGCAACCAGTGGGACCGTCGCAGTAAGATGTTAAATGCCCGAGTAGACGCTGCTGCCCATCTACCCGGTAAAAACCCTTAGTCGCCTTCTACGACACCCACGGGCAGGTATGGGGTGGTCTATTCGCCGCCGGAGCCACACGGCTATATCTACCTAAGGTCAATCACAGATGCGCCGCTAATCCTGAGGACTAAGCTAGAACGCCTCGGGAAAGTAGGTCTGCCTTACCACACCCCTCAAACCAGAAGGCAGCAGCGCTTGACACTACAGTTAATAGGCAGAAATAGGTGTAGCGGTGGTGTCGCCGGAGTCGAAGCACAAAGGATTCTACCACCTAACTCCTACTTCAATATTATAAAGAGTATTATATAAGAGAAGAAAACTATCTGTTATAACATAAGTCTGAATGTTACATTGTTACGAAACTTTGGTCGTATATCTTGTTTCTTTCTTTCTTTCTTTACAAAGTTTGTGTAGTTTCATAACGCTTATCTTGACATACTTGTGTAGTTTAGTTTAAGACAATTTTTATTTATCTATTATTAAAATGGTCAGAAGGGGTTTCAGAAATATAATATTTTCTTTTAACATAACTTTGTCCACGAATTTACTGTGGAGTTATCTAACTTATTTTTTTAACGAAAGACCTTTTAAAATAAAGCTCAATTTAATACTAAACAAGTTACGGAAATATTTTTACTAACTATTGATTTACAATTCTCGTTCCGAGGAGCTATTTCTCCTGGTGACTACGTCACTGTTCCTCCATCTCACCACTCGCCGAAGAATAAAGTTCCATCCACACCAACTGGACTCGCGGTGGTCCTCCAACGTGTAAGATGTGGAATGAACTTCCTCCTGAGGTATTCCCGGAGCGCTATGACATGGGTCCCTTCAAATGGTGCAAAGCTTTCCTTCAAAGCCGGCGATACAAGCCAAAATTTTTGATAACATCATAACATAAGCTATTGAGACAGGACTTTTATTATAAAACCTTGTAGAGGAGGCATTATTATAAAATGAATATAAGAAAATACAGTTTTCGTCCATAATAGGGAATACCGCACTATTTAACCAAACACTTTTCCCCTAGTTACAGCTATACAAAACTAAGAAAGTTATTCCCAAAAACTTACCCTTATGTTGTCTGGTCATTAATTGTTCCCATGAAAACGTTTTCCTGAATTGTGATTTGGGAACTCGTAAGTTGCTAACTTAGTTGTAAGGACTTGGTTAACTTTTCTAGTTATTGTTACACGGAATAAATTACAGAGAGGTCATTAGCTATGGGAAAGTGCTTCATGCCTACACAAGTCGATGTCGCACAGAGGCTTTTACCACTAATACGTAGCTCAATTTGAAAGCGTCGTTTTATATCTATTAAATTAAAATATATTTTGACAGGTACCGCTGGTGCTGCCGCGGTTGTGACGGTAGATAGAAATGCGTCAATACACAATGTAAAGGATACTTTTTGTCTGTCGCGCGACGCGTCTGACTCGCTCTATGTCTGTAGATGTAAATAAACATTAACAGCTATTAATACCTGTAATACTAAACAATATACTGTAACATTCAAAAGTATAGAAAATAAAAATGACTAAGAAAAATCATGCCTCCCGAAGACTTGAAAAACTGGGCGGGAAACCGGTAGTTTCAAAGAGACGGTTAGTGCCTGCTGTTAGGGGAGCCCTATGTCCAGCAGTGGGACCTTAGAATGTTCATGTATGGATAGATGGAAATAAAGTTATAAAGAAAAACCTGCTTAGTTCAGTATAGGTTATGGAATCATACAAGTCCAAGTATTGAAATCCTGTGACATGAACCAATTAAACATTCTGTATGACTTCTATACTCATTGACCATAACATACTTATTGTGTAAGGAAATAAGTTACCAAGTTATTGTTACTGTGGTTACAAGTATAAATAAACTATATCAATTTTTTATATGGTGCATATTTGTGATATTGTGTACATTGAATGGAATACTTTTACTTTGTTCAATTAGAATAAGTTTTGTAGGCATTTCTCATTTTTAACAAATTAAGGTAGCAATGTACCTATATAGAACAGTAACCCTTACCATGAGTTTTCAAAACATCCAACAATTTTGCGTTATGTTTATTACTCAATCCATTATTCTGTTCCGTTTGCTTAGTAGACTGGATAAATGTACCTAACAATAAGTAAGTGCTCAAGTATTTTTGTCTACCTCACATGTTCACAAAAAAGGGAGACAAAATATAAAGCGCCATATTGTCAATTTAGACATATAATATTACGTTACTGACACTATAGTTCTGATACAATCCGCCAGGGGCGCTGATTGGAATTTGTATGGGAAAATACGTAAACAAATACCACAACAGTCATATTTACCAAAACGTAAAAACTCATGGTAAGGTTACAGGCTCTATCTGAAGTCGATCACAGATACATTGCCACTCCTAAAGACTAAGTTAGTCGCCTCATACTTAAGTCGGCCGACTTTCATTTTCTTGCACCGAAAAGCAAGAATCAATCCACGCTAGAAATAAGTATGATGGTGATATCTCCCCTGTAAAACACTACAGTTCCTACCACCTTTCAAAAATACCTACTAATAATAGGTATATATAATATAAGGTATTATACATAATATAAGATAATAGAATATAAAGTTTGAATGTAGTAGAACCCTTTGTGGTTCGACTCCGGCAGAACCACCGCTGCACCTGTTTCTCCCTAATAACAGCAGTGTTAAGCGCTGCTGTCTTGGTTAAAGGGTGTGCTAAGGTAGACATACTGTTCCAAGGCGTTCCAGCTTAGTCTAAAAACTAATCTTATCTAGGGTTGATCACAAATATCCATGGGCAGCAGTATCCATTTACCATCACGTGGACTGCATGCTCGTCTGCTTCTCCTATATTAAATAAAAAAATGACTATTTTAAGATAAAGAACATATTTTTAAAATAAATTTCATACAGCTCAATTTTGAATAAACGCTTATCCATTTAAATTACAATGTAAATGTTCAATTCCGTTGTCCAAAGTTAGTGTTCCTAATAACTTCCAGTTATACCCGAAATTCAATCTAAAAGTTAAAATGAAACCTCATTACAATATGGGAGCCAATATCTGAGTTTAACTTTTATTAGCAATGAGTTATGGACGGTGGCCCATGAATCAAAAAATATTTTTTATATATATGTAAAGTTTTTTTATAATATAGAATTAGGAAATGAGCATGCAATCCACCTGGTAGTAGCTGCTGCCGCCCATGGACATCTATAGGCTACCCCAGATAGCATATATATAGTCCTATCTAAAGTCGGCCACAGATGCGCCGCTACCCCTGAGGACTAAGCTGAAACTCCTCGGAAAAGTATGTCTCTCTTACCACACCCTTCAATCAGGGGACAGCAGCGCTTACCACTACTTTTATTAGGCAGAAATAGATATGGCGGTGGTCCCTTTAAAGTCAAACCATAAAGGAATCTACCATATTTTTTTTGTTAATATTCAAAGACATTTCTACACATGTTCTAATCTATGAAGTCGATCGTATGACGGCGATCAGTTTAATATTCGACGAATTAAAAAAAACACGCTTATATTCAAAACTTTGCTGATACGAATTGGAAACTAACTGTACGTACCAATTACATTGAAAACTCACGACATTTTATCCTAGAATTTTCTTTTTTAAATCCGTTGCTCGCTTATTACGTATAACTAAAGAAAAGTTGCTAAACTAACCAGCAATGTATATCGTAACTTTTTGTGAGATAATACATCGTTCTAAGAATGAAGTATAGTGGTAGGAAGAAATCAGAAATTTAGATAGTTCCGTTTAGTATTCCGAGCGGAACATTCGTGGAGTACTAAAAGTACCAAAAACGACTCTTATTTAGTTGATCTAAGGTTGAAGATCGTTTGTTGCACAAATCTCTGTTTTCGCTACCCTGTCTAGTATTACTGACATCTTCGTACCAGATGTTCCTCTGTTGGTTAATGAATGCTGTATTGTATAATTTTTAGCGAAATGTAAATTAATTGTTGTCTGATCTATTTTACATTAACTTTTGTTATTTAACAGTGGGGAGGGACTTAAAAGCAGTTACCGAATCAATTTAGAAATTTGCACATCGACAATTAGTTAGCAAGGATCTCATTCAGTTTTTTAAATGTTATGGCTTATTTAAATAACAATGACAATTGTATAAACGCTTCGATAACAGGCGCATAATTCAGTGATTATGATACGGAGAACAAACGAGCGAAGTGCCAATTACCAAATACACCCGAGTAGGTTATTTACATACTCGCATTTACATCTATCCTTTTGTTCTAGAGTATCTAATCCCGGCATAAAATAATAAGACTAGGAATAAATACTAATAACAAAACATTTCATACAATTATTGATATTGATTTCCTACTTTGGATGCAGAATTTATTATTATACTGCTCGTAAGTACGAGTATATTAGTTTAACGCTACTATTAAGGTAGGAAAATTTTACTACGGAATGTGAAGCGTTCCAGCTTAGGCCTCAAAGAGCCATTAATAAACAGGGAAAAAATATTCTGATTTAGTTACAAGAAAAGTTCGGCGAGTGTTATTACATTATAAAGTTAATTCATTTCTCAATGTAATGACATAAAATTAAACTTTACAAACACCCAAAACATAATCAGCATTAACCAAAACATAAAACCATTTAAATATCAAACTAAAACACAAAATTGTAGCGTCATTAAATTATTTAGCGGTTGAAACTCAACACGACCGGAGCGCCTGTCGCTTTTACATGGCAATAATTTGCATTTGACACAAAACGGACTCGATTTAGCCAGGCGCCTGTTAATATGGTTTAATTTGACTGTGAATTATTCTGATCTAATTGCAAAATTTGAGTTATACCGCGGTCTACGATTATGCAAATAAGTGGGATGACCATTAATCCAAATTGGAATTGATCCTATCGTTCAATTATTTACATACTTGACCACATATTGGGCTGTGGATGTAATGCGGCATAAATTATCTTTTTATGACCGCGGGCTTCAGTTGGAAGCCACCATTCCGTTTAAATCAATATAAATTAATCAGATTTGTATTTCAATGCATTAATTATTCTGTTTATCGTCTATTTATATCATAATACTGGTGTGTATTGGGTAATAGCTAAATATTAAATAGAATTATCAGTTTCTCAGTTAGGATAAGTATATTAATTAATGCTTGCACTGGTTACTCCTACTTTTAAGATCTGGGGCATACTGGTCCACGCTGCTCCAATACTTATTAGAAACATAAATATAAAATCAAAATATAAAATATATAAAAACCATATGTGACACCAAACAGCTAGTAGAAGCGATAGACCGAAAAATCCATTCTGCGTTAGAGTGACAGAGAGGGATAATACATGTGTTAGAGGGAGACAGATAGAGTTGAGTGGTCATAGACCGAATAATAAATAGTCATGGCTTTCCGTACGGTTTGACATGGCTGTATTATGCCTAGCGGCGAAACAATTAATTTATATTAACTACATAACTACTATACTAGAAAGAGAAGTATGGAAGACAATAAGAAGGCATTGATTCTTGGAGGATTCAAATCATCTGTGATCGACTTCAGGTAAACTCAGTAATCTACCTTGGATAGCAATGAAAAGCAGTGATAATCTAGAGATTGAGATCCGTCCCCTCGATTAGTCCGAGATTCACACGCTCAAATAATTTGTTTTTTCAAACTTTCAAACTTATACAAATTGATTAACACTAGCTCTAACGATGAAGAAAACATCGTTAGGAAAACTGTGTACCTGAGAAACCTTTAATAAAAGGTATGTAAAGTCTACCAATACTTGGCCAGCGCAGTGGACTCTGGCCTAATATTTCTTATTCTGAGAGGGGACCCGTGCCCAGCAGTGAGACAGTAATATTTTGACGACAAAAACAAAAACAAGCAAGCCAAATTTTCATGCCATTTCTAAAACACATTGTCTCTATGGCCACGGTGTATTTGAACGTGTGCCAAATGTTATGGGGTTAATAAAATTAGCTTTCAAAGTTTTATATCCATGGGGTGGATAAATTAATTACCTTGTAATTTGGCGGTTTCATATGTCAACTTAGTTTTATGATGCTTGCTTAATTGTATTGTATTAAATTGAAGTAGCAAGGCGTGCAGTCTTGATGGTAAGTGGATGCAGTGGACATCTGTACCCTTAGTTTGAGTTGTAACGTTTTTACATAAAATGACTTTTTTTTAACACGCTCTCATTAGCTTGGGTTTTATGTATGTATGTATCTAACTATGTAACGGAATCTTAGAACCCGATTTCTATCCACTTTGAACGTCCAGCTTAATTCAAAATTTGAAGAATGATTAATAACCGATGACAATACCCGATTTTAATAATTTTGTACTATTGTCCTTATCAACATCCTCAGGATTAACGATTTTCAAGGCGAGACTATTCGAGCGCCTTAGAGAAAGTTCATCGCAAAGTTACTAGATTGCAACAATTATTGCTCTTTAGTTTCAATAACTGATATAGCGTGCTTTTTAGTTTTTTAACTATATTTATTGTATTTGTTTGCGTATTTCCCATACATTTCCAATCAGTTCTGATACAGTCCGCTAGGGGCGCTGATTGGTAATGTAAGAGCAAATACGTAAACAAATACAAAAACAGTATTTTTTGTAAAAACGTTAAAACTCATACTAAGGGTACTGTGACGAACTCTATATATATAAAGGGAAGCCTGAAATTGATCACAGCTTCTGAGGACCAAGGTGATCGCCTCATATGTAAGTCAGCCTAATTCTTAATCTTGTTTTTCAAATAATTATGTTTTACAATATTTCTTACTGTGTTGTGTCGTAACATAGGAAACATTTTTTAAAGGTCTTGTTTTAAGTATAGTTCATGATAAAATTAGGCAATGGATATTGGTTTACTATTTATTTGTTATATTAAGCATGACAATGTTCACGGAATAGAGTAATAAAGCAAGAGATATTATAGAAGGTGAAATATTTTAACAGATAAAATAACGTTTTAACAGTTCATTTTAAATTATTACATGTCCTTGAAAGTGTATAAGTATTAGTCCATGAAAAATAATTTATTATTTAACTATCTAAATGACAATTTTGGTGAAAGGAAATTCAGACAGCTTAGGATAGACAGGATAGGCATAGGGTTGCGCAGGATCTAGAAAACTTTTAATCTGGTAGCTAGCAAGGCACGTTTCAACCGTTTAATTGCATTCTCCTGTCAAGAGTACGGTGACCAAGACATTAGATTTAAAACGGACATTTATCTAGAATTTTATGGAAGATTTCATTGGATCTTAAAAATGACTTACATATGTTCAGAAACTACAAAAAATCCGTATCGTATATTGACATAGTCAATACTCGAAAAATTTCGCTGGTTTCAATTTTTTTGTAAGATAATTATTTTTCTGAATAATAGTAGCCTAAGATAGTTCGTATAATATTAGCTAACTGCCACTGTAAGGCTCATCGAAATCGGCCCAGCCGTTTCGGAGATTCCCTGAAACAGACAAAATAATAATAAGTATTCCTCTTAAAAGTACCATACCTTCACAAGCGTTTCCTAAAAATCTGTAATTTTCACATTTCAAACAGATAATTTTATTAATTTGTATAGATGTATATTGAATACGATTTAAGAGATAGAGCCCTGTGACATACGGACAGACAGACAGACAACGACAGTCTTAGTTAGAGCTCTAATATCCCATCCCAGATGTATCCATACACTAAATTAAAATACCTCATGAGCCTATTCCCAACAACAGTAGTTCTAGACGACTACTTCAAGGTAAATATTTATATACTACTAATCTACCTACCTGGTACCACTGTCACACTCCAAACACATAGCTATGAGTAATAAAAACACTTCTTATGTTAGCATCTAGGGTTCCATGGTAAAACTAAAAAAAAAACATGCGAGCAGAGCCGTGTATGAAAACATGAATGCACGATAGATCGTCAATACCATAGTACAAACTGGTTAACCTTACATCATTACGTCATAATTATACATACTGACATCATAGATATTTATTCCAGTTCCGGCTTTGTATTGATGATCTTCGCTTTAAATTGACAAGTAGATAAGTATGTGGCGACTTCCCGCTACTCAAGAGATGGCGCCACGTATTCTGAATCACGCTATCGAAGTTTTCTTAACTTCTTATTTCTACCTAATAATTAGCTAATTGCGAAGTCGTACACAGAGGTTTCCGTACCACAAAAATAATTTATTTTTTATATCATTAGAAATATAAAAAGTAGCTGACCCGGCAAGCTTTGTACCGCCTCAAAATCTACTTATCAAATATATTTCATATAAAATATAGCTTATGTTACTACTGTTACTCGTAAATAATGTAGCTTTCAATGGTAAAAGAATTTTTAAAATCGGCCTGTCCCTCTGTCACAGGACTCTCCTAAACCGTAATAGATTTACATAATTTGTATTTTGTCTCCATTCTTTACAATACGCAGATCGGTAGACTTTGTTATTTTTTATTATTTTGTTAAAGAGGCGTCTATATTTTTGGTCTGAGTCTGTAGTATGAAGCAATGATGTCAATGCTCGGAGGAAAAGGCGCGTCTCATTGTTTGTAACAATACCTGAACTCTACCAACTCTAGGTTTGTTGTCAACGATGTTTTAAACTCATTGACCTATCAAAAAATCCCGATCTACAAGTGCTAAAAACAAGAATGTGCTATAGGTACATAATCGTAACAGATATTTTGAAGGTAGTAGAACCCTTTGTGGTTCGACTCCGGCGGCACCAACGCCACACCTACTTCTAATAACAGAAGCGTTAAGCGCTGCTGTTCTAGTTTGAAAGGTGTGGTAAGGTAGACATACTTTTTCGAGGCGTTCAGTCCTCAGGGGTAGCGGCGCATCTGTGGTTGGTCTCAGGTAGGAATATATAATTCTATCTGAGGTTCATTACAGATGTCCGTAGGCGTCAGTAGTCACTTATCATCAGGACAATTGCATGCTCGTCTGCTACTCCTACATTATATAAAAATATATACGGTAGTTATACGCTAGAGAATTATTATAAAAACAATAACTCGACTGTTCAAAATATCTTGTGTCATTCCTATAATTTTGAGCAATCCAGCGACGCCTCATAATTAACACGCTTTGATTAGCTTGGATTGTATGTATATATGTATGGATGTATGTAACTAAGTAACGGAATCTTTGAACCCGATTTCTTTGGCACTTTGGCGCTTTTCGAATACTGATAAATGGAGCACCCTACGCTTTTGTCACAATTATACTATTTACTGTTCCTTAATTTATTCCTAGATTGAAAATTATTTTCTACTTTTAAGTTGATTTTATCATAAAAGCGTGTTTTTTAATATTTTGAACTATATTTCTTGTTACAATCCATCAAGTCGCTTCTGTTGTTGGCCGTGCCTAATAATGAGACATACATGCAATTATTCATATTATACATACTCATATGCATATTATATACACACTTACTCTCAGAAAACATTATCATATGTAGCTAATAAAGGTATATAATAAGTAATTAACAAGTACAGAAATGAAAGAGTCACCAATGTCCCATACAAGGTTTTTTAATATTATGTTTGTTATTTTTATTATATTGTAAAAACAGAATATACTTTTTTTGGTAAATACTTTAGGCGTAAACAATTTAAATAAATAGTTTAGTTCTTACTCTTTTATTTTTTGTCAAGTCACTCCGTATATTTTCCTTTGATATCTATTAAGTTCGATCGTTCGATTTCGATCACTGGGCGAATAATCACGAATATGTAAATATAAGAGCCCGACTCGCGCTTGACCGTTTACTTTACATAAATATAAATTAAATTCGGAAACTCATCGCTAACAGAACAAAGCATCAGACAGCGCACTAATGAATTACCCAATTTATTTATTCCATTGTAACTCTCATCTGTACTCGGATCAAACCCGAAATCCTATCTGTCCATGCGATCCAAATTACTCCGTATTACATTTACGTTGGATTCAAATCCGCTTGGTGATGCATCCATGCATGCATGCGTTCATGCATATGCAGGATGCACTCGTAATTGGATTCCGGTTCGGAAACCAACCGAATAGTATTAAAAACATAAATTCTTGCCGTTTTCGCAATTTTCGAATATCGGCCCAATGGGTGGCTAAAATGCTGCTGGTTGATTTGATTCTGTTTTTATTAAATAGGAGTTGTAGACAAGCATACATTCCACTTAATGGTAAGTGGCTACTGCCGCACATGGATATCTGTAAACAACCCCAAATAGGATTAGATTCCTACCTGAGGTCGGCCACAGATGCGTCGCTACTATAACCTGATAACTAAGCTGGAACGCCTCGGAAAAGTATTAAGACCATCTTCAAATCAGAACACAGTGGCGCTTAACACTGCTGTTAATAAGTTATATACTGTACCAATAAAGTTATCTATATATTACAATTGTCTATTTATATATTCTTCATGTAGTATAGTGTAGTTGTCGGTGCAAACGAGTTGGTGTAAAAGTGACTTTTGTTGAAAGTATGATATTGAATTGACAGCACCAACGATTATTATTATTCTCTTGAACGTTGAAATAATCCATGCGCAGTAAAAAGAGACGCGAAATTTTAAAAAACATGTTTATTTTTTGAATAAAAATTAATTGAAATTGCATTTTAAAACAGCACAGACGGGAGAATTTAATTTTTGGATCGCTTTAAATAACAAAATTAATACATTTTCCGAAATATGAAGCTCTCGAAGAGAAACTTTTCGGAAGCTCTCGAAAATTGTTGCTTTTGTAAAACGACAATTTTTGGACAAAAGAAAATTTTTGGTCGAAAATTTATCAACATAATCTATGTATAAGGTACATAAAAGCGGCATTTTAGTGCTCCATAACCATCATTTGGTATAGTTTATGAACCGCTCGCACTATTGCTGACTCATAAAACGCATACATAAAATAACGCCTTTATCCCCGTAGAGGTTTTTATACCGCAGGCATTACTCGATTCATTAGTAAGGTAAACTGGTCCCACTGCTGGGCACGGGTCTCCTCTCATAATGAGAAGGATTAGTCCACCGTACTGGTCAAGTACGAATTGGTAAACTTTACACACCTTTAAAAACTTTTTTAAAGTACTCCCGAATGTGTATTCTCGAATGTGTACAATGTATATGTGTTCCTCATGATGTTTTTTTCACGGTTAATTGATATTGCAAGTGATATTTAATTTAATTATTGGCAAGTGATGTTTAATTTCCAATATACACACATCACAAATAATCTGAGGTTCGTGCCTGGGATTTGTACGAACCCCTCGTTTGAGAGGGCGCGTTTCAACTTTTTTCTTCTGAAATAACTGAAACAATTTTTTCGTTAACATTTTACTGCCAAGAAATAACATTATTTTAATACTGTTTGGATAATCATATACTTAATACTGCTAAAAACACTTATAAGTTGCAAACCCATCGTAATTTGGATATGTTGTTTTCTTTCGTGGGGGCCCCGGGGCAGTACTCACTTGCCCTCTCTGAGCGGAGGTAGAGATTTCATGGATGAATTTTGGAAAAACCATACATTTTTTGCCCGGTAGAATTTGAATAGGCTTATGTCATTGACTTCTCGTCGGTTTCTGAAACTAATTAACAGAAAAACGAGCTGGCTAAAGACATTCAACCATATAGTAGACCTTTTTATGATAAAAGTAGCAATTCAATGCATTATGGAAATTTGGATTGTCTACCTATTTACGGTTTAATTGTTAAAACGTCAAAAAATAGCGGTTTCTTGTATGGCGACCACTGATTTTTATTTTTATTTTTAGTACTTGTTATTATAGCGGTACCCTTATACATACTTACCTACACGGTTCACAAGATAGAACCCTGTCACAGACAGACAGTAGAGGATTATTAGTAGGGTTCCGTTTTTACCCTTTGGGTACGGAACCCTAATAACAAAAATTAGATCACACCAAACAGTATAAGAGCTGATACAACATTGGACCAAACCTCGGGGGATTTAGCAGCTCTAAGCACAAAGTGTTTATTGGCAACTGATTTATTTTTATTATCCCGATGTTACGGCAGATTGGCTCTAAAGGCTAGCAAGTTGAAGTGGCAATGGGCTGGCCACATCTGTCGAAGAGCCGATAATCGCTGGAGTAGACGGCTCTTGGAGTGGAGACCGCGTCTAGGCAAACGTAGTGTGGGACGCCCTCCTGCAAGGTGGCGCGACGATCTGCGCCGGGCGGCGGGAACTAGCTGGATGAGGAGAGCCGAAGATCGGGCTCAGTGGCGTGCCTTGGGAGAGGCCTATGTCCAGCAGTGGACTAACGTGGGCTGAAGATAGATAGATAGACGGCAGATTGGATCATCGTAGTTAGTTCCTTGTTGGTAGTTTATTGGAGTATAAATTCTGTGTAAAGGTAGGGTGGGTGTAAGGTATAAAGAAATTTACTGCGGAAGATAATCTGAATTTTTTTGGTGGGTTTTTGTGCGTTGGGACGATTTGTTGGCGGTGTCGATGTCTTTTGAATATCCTTTCAGTATTTCTTTTCTTTTGGTTCGTCTGTATTGTAAAAGAGTATGAAACAGTGAATTAATTATTCAAATTAAGACAATATTATTTTGTGTAATAAGTTCAAATATTTTTTGATAATTCAACACACGAGTAGGTAAAGTATAGACTTTCTGAAAGTAATATTATAGGTCTTAATTAAAATGTAAATAAAAGAAACTCATATATTTTTTAAAATTTTTGGGAAAAATAAAGACTAAAACTAGTTGGAGTATTTTTAAACCAAAGATTGATTTAACAGTTCCTGTCTACTAGAATAATCCAACTTGCACCATTAATATGCATAGCATTCGATAGATTGATTATTAATAATGGACTAAAATAATATGATATATATTTATAGTATATATTATATGTATAGCAGTGTAAATCTGCCTAATAAAAAGTTACATTGTTAAAAGACAAAAATACATGTGACGGAGGTGCCACCGCACTCAAACAACAAAAAGTTACATTTTAACATTTTCTCCATAATTCAAAGACTTAGTAATAATTAAAATGATTTAACAAGACTTCACTCATTGTTTGCAAATTTTATTACCTTGTGCTGTGAGAATGAGAAGTCTAATTTAGTCATTACAGGAAATCCTACATGTCGATTTTTTATAAATTTAAATACCTAATATGACTGCCACTATGACGTAAGAATATATGTAATCCATCCTAAAAATATTTGAACTCTTTCCCTTTTAGGATTCAATAGATGAAGCGAAAAACGTCGAAAAAATCGGTTTCTTGTATGGCGACCCCCGTTTATTTACAACTTTTTTTTATTTTTAGACAGACGGACAGACGCCCAGATAGTGGAGGCTTAGAAATAGGATTCCGTATTTACCCTTTGGGTATGGAACCCTAAGAATTAGAGTGATACAAACTAGAAGACGACAAATTTAGAACACCTTCTTCAAATGTCTCTCTTGTTTATTATACTATAGAAGTGGGAAACGATCATGCAGTCCACCTGATGGTAAGTGGCTACTGCAGCCCATTAACATCTGTAATCAACCCCAGATAAGATTAAAATCATATCTGAGGTTAAATTGGAACACCTCGGATAAATTACCGGATAATTCTTAAAACACTCTACTACTGCCTTCTAAGGTATTGCATAGTCTCAAGGGTTGCAACGCAACCTCAGAGTCTTATCCTATCTGGGGTTGATTATAGATATCCATAGGCGCTAATCTCCACTTACCATTAGGTACTGCTTGCTACTTCTATAAAAAATCTTCATTAACTGTTTTTATTTTTAATACGCTTTTATTACAGCAAAATGCATAATCATTTGTTAATTATAATATTTATAATAATGAAGCCCACTTCCCACGTATAAATTAATATGTTTTTTGTCCATCTGTTTTTCCTTGTATCATTATTATTGTATTAATATTTTATCGACAATGACTTTACACAATGCACTGTAGATGTAAAGATATGTAAAACATGGTTTTATAATATCAAATGTATGTAAAATAAGGAGTTGGTATACTTAAGCCAAGAGCAGCGCATAGTGGTATCTCCATCCTCTCACTGGAGACCTAGGTTCGAATCCTGTCACAGTCCTGTCAAATTGGTTTAAATTTTAATTCTTAAAAAAATATATAAACAGAAACATTATTTTTTATACTTGTATATAGAAACTGTTTGGAAAAAAACGTAATATTATCACTATCTATATTAACAAAGGTAGCAACGCAACTGTGGCCAACTTCAAGTAAGAATCTAATCTTATCTGGGGTTGATTACAGATGACCATGGGCAGAAGCCACTTACCATCAGCAAAGTACAGGCATTTAATTTACCGTAGACACTTTATTTCACTTTATATACAAATATGATGTCGATCGGTATATAGAATCTGTTAACACAGTCATGAAGACGGAAATACTTGTTTAGAAAATGTGTAAAATAAATATTGAGTCACAAGTTTTCTAAGACTAAAATAATACATAGTTGTTTAAGTGACTAATAGTGTCAATGATCTGTATATGGGTATGTACGCCAAACTGCTAGTCGTCTCTGAATATAACCGAGTCGCGTCGAATAGCAATCGTAGATATTAGCGGGACGAAGACAGCACGGGACTCTCCAGCATCCGTCCGCAGCCCGCTCTCACCCACGGCTACATAGCTGTGTTAGTATGCCCTTACGTTGCTACGGAATATATGTATGCTTGTAGTTGTGTGCAACTTCAGAGCGGACTAGCAGTTTGGCGCAGAATATAAATCAAATAAAAATATATTAATATATAGTTCATAAAATGTTTTCTTTAACTCTTGTATATAAATATCTGTTACATCTGGTAATATAATTTTCAAGTGGTAGAACTCTTTAAAATAGACTCCAGAGACACCAAATGTCTATTTCAGCCTAATAATAGCAGTTCGACTTCAATAGTCTAACCCTATGTTAATTATAAATCACATTGGATTATAGTTACTATGTACAATCAAGTCAAATACATTTTTATAATATCTAGGTCGCAAACGAAACAGTCCACCTGATGGTAAGTACAGCTACATGTAATCAACCCCAGGTAAGATGAGACTCAGTAGAAAGAAATAAATATTTATTTGTAAAAAATACTACAATAATGGCATCACATCATATCACACATCGACAACCCATTACTGTCCCACTGCTGGGCACGGGTCTCCTCTCATAATTAGAAGGATTAGGCCATAGCCCACCGCGCTGGACAAGTGCGTATTGGTAGACTTCACATAGCTTTGAGTTTTTTTTTATAAATCTCTCACGTATGCCAGTTTCCTCACGATGTTTTCCTTCACCGTTTAGCAAGTGATAATTGATTTCTAATACGCACATAACTTCGAAATATCAGAGGTGCTTCTTAATCACTAGGCTATCACTGCTCATGTGGCTTAAATAATAGTAAACATGACATTCAAATCAGAACATTGCTGCAGAAAAACTTAACAAAACAGTAGGTCGTATGAATGAAAAAAATAAGAGAAGCCAGGTAGAAACAAATGAACATAAATACGAACTAAAATCATACCCTTCATTAGGGTTCGCCTTCAAAATAAAAATACACTGGATTCAAATTTTAAGAAAGAAAGATATTTGAAACCTTAATGTTGGATAAGGGATTGAAAACCAAAAAAACGGCTACTCAACAAAAACCTAATAGCCAGTCCTAATCTTTCATTGCTGAGTCGAACATTTCGTTACTTCGCCGAGGCGAGCTACGTCATCCGCCATTTGCTTTATTGCGGCCATCTTGTAAAGTAAACGTCATTTTGTGAAACCTATTTAGTTGGTATTTTCGTAAGATTTTCAGTGATTATTATAGTGGGTACAATAGTTAACAAGCTTATTTCAGAAGAGGATTTAGAAAATAAATACATAAATGGATGGCTTATTTTATTTATAGTTTTCTTGTATATTTTGTAAATAAGTCCTTTTTTAGTTTATAGTTTATATTATTACATAAAATTTCCAGTGTTATTACTTATTATTAAATACAAAAAAATCTATAAACCAAAAGCTTTGTAAATTCAGATAATATTATCCATGTTAAGAAACTTAAATAATTACATAACGAGCAAAAGTAAAAAAATACATAAATTACATAAATAAATATATTTACAACGCACGTGATAAATGAAATAAATGTGGTAAAAGATTTTTTGTGACATCATAGCATTACATAGATATTTCAATACATTTTGAATATGCATCAAATGCGATTTTGATAGATGTACTCATGGTACACAGGTATTATGACATACAATTTATTGTCCCATACGATGCCTCCATATACAACTATTCCGTAGAAATTGCCTACTTCCGAAAATGGGGAGTATTTTAAGAAACATTGGACTTTACGTTAGTTACCACAGTAGACAACTAAGTATAAAAATATATTAGGAATAATAAACAGATAGGTGACCTAAATCGACTATGGGAGTTCTAATAACTTTGTTCAATTTTAATACCCTTTACACTGAGATACATAACGAACATAATTAAGGACAATCTAATGGCAAATTAATTCTTAGCAAGCAAGCGGTTACTTTAACATTGTTTAATCCAAATAGTAATTTAGGAAAGCTAGAATAACACAAACCTTGGCAGTTTAAACTCAATCTTGCTGACAAGTACATTCAAAGTAACGTTGCTGGCCAGAGCCATCCGCCATTTGCTTTTACGGCGGCCATTCCGTACGCCCGGATTTGGCGCGAAACGACGCAACGCCATTTTGTTATCCGTTTACGACGCTCCTAACCATTCCTTCAGTTTATTGGACATCTGGACTTTTTATTAATAAATATTTACTAGGAAAGACAATTTGTAATTAAATTTCATAGCTGGGATTGAGTAAGATAAGTAATGAGGTTTCAAAATGAGGGTAGTTTATACCAAAATCTCTTTCCTACTCCAATTTCTTTGAGTATTATTAAAAATTGGACGACGTTATAATAATTGTTGGTTGGTACAATTTACACTTCTTTTAGAACATAAGGTAGAGTAGAGAACTTTTAGAAATACATACGTTTTCTCGCTATATTTTCCTTCACTATCACATTACACATTACATACTATCACTAATTACTTTCTAATACGCATAACATTCCGAACAGCTACTTACTGTAGCTCAGAAAACTAATATTACCGCGTGTGATTCTTTGGGAATTATGAGCTTCAGAAATTTCAGAAACCTTGATTTTCAGAAGTTTATCACACACAACACTGAGACAAATTTTTATATGACCTATCGAGGTAATAATAGATAAATCCAGAAGTGGAATAATAAGTTCTGTAGTAATCACAATTCAAAGTGTTCTGGGCATACCTCGGAAGTTCATTCCACATTTTACATGGCGCTGGAGGAATTGGAATTGAAACTAGATTGCGGAGGACCACAATACGTCCACTTGATTTGGATGGAACATTTTTCCACAAGGAATGGATTGAAAAGGATGGATTGCAAAGTTCGATGCAAGGAAGGAATATAAAAAAGTTATACAAATACTATTGTAAAACAGTAACGAAGAATTTGACGTCCTTTTTTTCATAATATAGGAGTAGCGATGAGCAGTAGCCATATAACGCCATCAACTGAAATCAACCCCAGCGAGAATTACATTCCAACTTGAGGCCACAGACGCATCGCTACCTCTGAGGACTAAACTGGAACACCTCAACAAAGTATGATGACATCTGCACATGTGTTAAAGATTTCAAAATTAAACTAATAAGATTTTATGTAAAATAAGTTTTTAGCTCAAACTTTTTTCAGAGCAAACTTTTCTCAGAAAACTTTTTAATTTGCTTATAACATGGTTACATGATATATAATTGTTATAATTGGTCCACGAAATTTAGTCGCCATATTGAATGCTCTAAATGTAGAATGGTTACGAATCCAATCATGCATTTCCATCCAAACTAAACGTGTTTGCAAAATTTCAGCTCAGTCGGTTTTAGTTAACTAGTTTCGTATTCAATTGCACGGTTTGACCCTCGCATACACACGAACTTACAAGGCAACTTCAATACAAGCTTGTAATTGTAATAATTGAGGTGTATTAAAGTATTTTTTATAATATAGGAGTAAAAGACGAGCATGCAGTCCACATGATGGTAAGTGGCTTCTGCCGCCCATGAACATCTGTAATCAACCCCAGATAGGATTAGATATTCCTACCTTAGGTCGGCCACAAATGCGCCGCTACCCCTAAGGATTAAGCTGGAACGCCGCGGAATAGTATGTCTCCCTTACCACACCCTTCAAACCAGAACACAACAACGCTTAACACAGCTGTTATGAGGCAGAAATAGGTGTGGCACTGTGCCGCCGGAATCGAACCACAAAGGGTTCTACCACCTTCTAAATTTATATATTTCAATATATTTTATTTATCATTTTTGTCTGTCCATCTTAATTAAAAACTTCGGTTAGTTTAATGAAATATAATGAGTAAATACAAAGATACTCGTAAATCTTAACGCCCCGTCAGCAAGAGTCACCTTACATTAAATGGGACAATTAAAAGGGATTTGTCGTTATGTTTTTCCAATATCCTTCAAATGAGTTCTTAAATAAAAATTCAAATATTCTTTTTGAGCTACATTTCAAATTTCGAACCGAATTGAAAGTAAAAGATGATTTATTCGGAAACTTCACTAAAATATTTCATGGATACGAATAAAATCGTTGGAAAGTATGAGCTAATAAAGTTTCATACGAAGATATCGGATTCGAACGATTTTGATAGTATTATCATATAAATGGGATTTACGTCGATTCATACGAGATTTATTGTTGTTTGTTCATTCCGGAAGGATACGGATGTGTGGATTTCATAGTTTTAATAATCTTTTTACCCGACTACAGGGGACTATGTTTTTTGAGCGTATGCAGATACATAATTGTATAGTGTGTTTGTCTTTGTATGCAGTGATAGCCTAGTGGTTAAGAAATTCGGCTTCTCGATTGAGGGGTCCGAAGTTCAAATCCCAGGCAAATCTGATTTTTCGAAATTATGTGCGTATTAGAAATTAATTATCACTTGCCAAAACGGTGAAGGAAAACATCGTGGAAACCTACATTCTTGAGAGATTTATAAAAAAAATCTCAAATGTATGTGAAGCAGTGGGACAATAATGGGTTGATGATGATTATGATGATTTGTTTGTCTCATTCTTTCGCCCTGCAGTCCAAAATCGTGTTGGTTTTTATATATGAGGTGTCGTTGGATTGGTCTAAATTGTGAAATTGACATTGTGCTATATTTTAACCAGACGAGTTTTTCGTTTTACAATTAATTCACTTATAACGAAAAACATATACGTCGACGAAATAATGACGAATAAATAGAAGTCCATTGCCTACATTATCATAAATGTTTTTGCTTCCTACTAATTGAGTTTAACTTTATAACCTAGTTGAAAAAGTGTAAGTTCGGGCTAAGATTCCAAATATGAGCTGTTTCAATAGACGTATACAGAATAATTAAAAAAAAACGAAAATCGCAACATGTTTAATTTGATGTAAATGAAGGGAAGTAACTTTTAATTTTCACAAAAAACGAGTTTTACAAATATATTATAGTCCGCGCCAAACTGCTAGTCCGCTTTGAATATAGAAACGAGTCCAATAGCAAATTATAGATATTAGCGGGACGTAAACAGCGCCGGGCCCCTCCCGGCACCCTCCGCTGCCCACTCTTGCCCACGGTACATAGCTGTGTTAGTATGCCCTTACGTTGCTATGAAATATATGCTTGTAGTTGTGCGCAACAACTTCAGAGCGGACTGATAGTTTGACGCAGACTATAGCATTCAAATAAGTAACATAAAAATTTGTACATGTATAATTTTATTAATATACCTATTTAGATAATATCCTAACCCAAACACATATATTTTACACATATTTTCTTAAATAAACTACCGATAATATTCAATATAAATACTTTATACTTGTAGGTGGAAAAAACTAACCAGAAAAGGGTTATTTTAGATATAGTGCGTGATAAACAGTCAATACACCGGTCGATTTGTCCGAAGCGATTTACGAAGCGGCAACGATCCACTTTATTACAGCACCGTCGTGTTGGATCGTGGTTTATTCAAGCCTTCCACTATCCATTTACTGGCTTTTGTGTTGGTTTTACTATAAAAATATATGAAATGCTGTTATTTAGATTTGCTGCCACAGTTTAGAGACTACAATCTATGCAACTAGGTCAAAATATATGCATTAAGTATGATAAATACTGTGTTATTTCGTACTGTTTATTATGATCGTAAGTATTGGTGTATAATTTCAGTGTATTATTAAAAAACCCACAGAGCGCCGCATCGATGAAAACTTATTGGTTTTTGAAGACTGAGAGAGAATTGAGAGAAAAAATAGAGGATTATTTTTAGGCTTTAAAATACATGAAACTTTACAAAATAGAAATACATTAAAAAAATATTATAAATAAATATATTAAACTAACTAGGGATTTGTGTAGTGGGCTTGTGTGCCCACGTAGATAGATACTCGTCCTCTTGACATCCAAAAAACAAAATTGCGATGATCCCTTTTAACGTTTACAGACAAACAACCACAGTAAAGCACTTTTATTTGTAACTGGTACTCACAATACGCAGTTTTAATTTTTTTACTGTCAATATTTCGGCCCAGTTATAACGAGGATCGTGGTCACGACGTAACTGTGGCGGTGTAAAAACCCGTTATTAACTTATAAGTACCATAACATATTAGAATGTGTCTATACTGCAATCATATTATAAAACAGTGATTTTTAGAGGATTATTTTACAGTTGTAAAGTAATCCTATAGAAATAGTACAGTTAATACACAACTGTAACTCCCAGTGGCAGTGCGCAAAGCACGCGTGTAACGAAGCGGCACGGTGCAGTTTACTGTCGGAACAAAATAATACTGTTCTTCTGTGTTTTAAGCCTATAAAGTCTTTCCACTATTTTTTGTGGAGTAATTTCCACAGAAAAAGTTTGTGATAAATGTTACTTATCCTTTCATAAAGATAAGTCATTCCCAATTTTACCAGTAATAAAAAAAGTGGATCTATTCTGAGTGATATTGTGATCTGTTATCCTAATGTCATTTTTAGTGTGTCTATATAATTAATTCTTGAAAACAAGTAAAACTATTTTAAGAACAACTTTCCACAACAATAAAAAAATATTATTACTCCTTTTCAATGAGTAACATTTATAATGTCCATTGAAATCTAAATAAGATAAAACTTATTAAAAAAATATATTCGAAAAACGTCGTCGGGGCAAATAGTACGCCACGTACGTATTAATACGCCTCTGTTCCCAGTGGCAGTGCTTGGTGCACGCGTGTAACGAAGCAGAACGGTGCAGTTTACTGCCGGAAGGGTATACTGGATAAAACTGCTCTTCTATTTGTTTAACCCTATAGAGTGGAAGTATACAATTTTTTGTGCAGTAATTTCTACAAAAAAAAAAGTAATAAATGTTGTTTATCTTTACATAAAGCTAAGTTTCACCCCAAATTTAACCAGCATCAAAAGAGGTTATGAACATAAATAAATAAAACATAAGATGTTCCTAGTATTGTGATTGTACTGGTTCGGTTAGCTTGTACTGGTTCGGTTAGTACAAATATAATGCCAATCCGTCCACTACTGTCCTACCCGCACGGCGTCCACACTAAGAGTGACGTACCAGATCAACTGACAGCTACTCGATGTCGCCAGATGCGTACCAATACCGCACCCCATACCAGTACTCGTACTAGTACTCGTATCTATGTTTAGTGTCTAATTATGAGCGTACTTACTAATACACTACAGTGATCTCTTAGTCTAATAATTTCTTAGCATGCCTGTAAAATTCGTGTTTCAAAACAAGCGAAACTATTTTAAGTACACCTGTCGACAAAAAACAAAGAATTTCATTTACTATATCACCAAGTAAATATGTAACATAATATTAAAACGTCCATAGGAATCTAAAAAATGTATAAAACCTATAATTTATCCGAGAAATGTCGTCTGGGCAAACAGTACTATTAAATTATTAATACGCCACTGTTCCCAGCGGCAAAGCATGCACGCGTGTAACTCAACGAAACGGTGCATTTTTTTTTGGAGTTTACTCCTTAAGAAACGATTTGAGTTATAAGGCCCGGTACGGAAATTTTATGAGGAGTAAAATCAAGTGTAACACGAAAAGTTGAGGCGTAACGTAGAAAGAGACAAACATATATATCTGTAGGATTGAACGTGTAAAAGAAAGAGATGGAATATTATTACAATCATCATATCCTCTCAAAAAGGAAGTAGCGTTTTTAACCAAAAGTTCAAATCCCATATGAAAGTAATTATTACAATAAAAATAATTAGCAATATATAAAACATTAAAACGTCATTAACTAATTTGTTTACATTTTTGCATAAATTAAGTTATAGGTTTGATCATTTATAAACACTGTGAAAAATATGAACATTGGCGCCATAATATGATTAACAATCTTTTAAGAACGTTTTTAAAGAAGAGTAACATATAAAATCAGGTAAGCAATTGAATAAGATATAATATTAGCAAAATAAGTTTTTAACATAAAGAGGCTTTTGTAAGTTACTGATATATTAATTTTACTTATAAAAATGGATGCATTATTGATCAGCACCATCTATCAACGATAAACGGGCAAAATCAAAACAGTATTATTTAATATTTATTACAGAATTATTGCTAATGAATTATGTTCAAAATAAGTTATATAAAATTTGCAATACGTTTTAAATGAATTCTAGAATTATAAAACATTCAGAAACAATCCAAATTACATATAATAACATGTTTATTGAGTCTCATATAAATTGCATCCGTAAATTGCAACAAGGATATTTTATAGATGGCAAAGAAATAATAATTATTAAGTTTTAAGTTATAAAACGTTTAACATTGTTTTAAATATAAATAATTATATTATATTAAAATTTACTTTAATATAAACAATTATATTAAGTTACCATTATAATATTTGGAACCAAAATACATAGATTGATAAACTTGCAAACTTACAATTTATAAAACTTGCCACTAGATGGCGCTATTATACCCATGCGACCATATATACATCTACATACAACGTACATAAACAGCAACCTAACCATCAAGTTTTAATGTTTTGATTTTAAAGTTTTCTTGTACTTCTATGCATTGATACTTGTATTTTTATGTACTATTAAACAAATCATCAAGTGATTAAAGTTGAAAAAATATTTGAAAATATGCAAGAAATTGATTTAGATGATAATGAAGAAGAATCCAAAAAACACATGGATGCGGTTAATTGGTAAGCTTATCGTTTACATTTATGAATAATATACATTTTAAATACGAACAGCTAGATCTTTTATTTAGTGTTTTTATTATTATTATTTTTAATCAATTGATTAAATAAATTTTACATTTATATAATATTTTGTAATACTTATATTAAATTATTACGACCCATTTCTATTTTTGAAGTAATATAAATAATCCGAATAATTACAGATATATGTTTGTTTCTCTTATCATTTTAGCAGATGCGTTCATTTACCCTTTTTTTCTATTCGATATATATCATTATTATCGTTCGTAAGGAGTAAACTCCAATCGTGCGTCGTAGCTGACACACACACCCTTTTTTTTATAATATAAGAGTAGCAGACGAGCATGCCGTCCACCTGATGGTAAGTAACTACTACCGCCCATGGACATCTGTAATCAAACCCAAATAAGATTAGATATTCCTATCTGAGGTCGGCCACTGATGCGCCGCTACCCCTGAAGACTAAGCTGGAACGCCTCGGAAAAGTCTGTCTCCCTTACCACACCCTTCAAACCGGAACACAGCAGCGCCTAACACTGCTGTTATTAGGTAGAAATAGGTGTGACGGTGGTGCCGCCGGATTCGAACCACAAAGGGTTCTACCATCTTTAGTTACTTTAATTTACTGCCGGAAGGGTATACTGGATAAAACAGGTGTTGTATTTTTTCTGTGAACTTATTCACCGAAAAAGTTTGTGATAAATCTTTTATGGTTTGTCTTTGCATAAAACTCTCAGGCAATCACTGCCTTTAGGTTACAATAGGTACATTATTATTTTTTTAAATGTGCCTATCTATTTAATTCTATCTTCGAAACGTGTGAAACAATTTTTAGTTCTAAAATCAAGTCCTTCGAAAGTCAATGCACTTTATCAAGATAAATATCAACAATTAAAAAATAGAAAAATGAAAATGCGCGGCGATACACGCAGAGTCGTCAGCATAATAGTTATACACCAGTTCTAAGTTGTATCATTCCCAGCGGGCAGTGTACACGCGTGTAACGAAGCAGAACTGCGCAGTTTACTCCCGGACTCGTACACTGGCTGAAATAACTTTACTTTTTTAACTCGTGGAGTTATTTCGACTAAAGTCAATTTCTTTTATCTCGGTATAACTTAGCAATCACGTCCCTTGATAAGTGTTCAAATATCGAGAGTTAAACTTCAGTAAATGTGAAGTATTTTCCAATATTTACTGTATTATTAAAATGGGTGTAATTGGTGTGAATATTATCTTATTTTTCTTTCTTTGGAGTTATTTCCACCGAAAACGTTTGTAATAGATTTTTTTTAACTAGCAAGAGTCAAGTTACTACTTGAACCCTATTTAGTAAAATAGGGTTCTCAATGACATTATTATTCTTAAATGTGCTTATATAATTCTTTCCTTCCAGGAAAGAATTTTTAGTACGAAAATCAAATCCTACGAAAGTCAATAACACTTTATCACTTTTATTTAATATCATAAATATCAACAATTTAATAATAGAAAAATAAAAATGCGCGACGATACACGCAGAGTCGTCAGCATAATAGTTATACACCAGTTCTAAGTTGTATCATTCCCAGCGGGCAGTGTACACGCGTGTAACGAAGCAGAACTGCGCAGTTTACTCCCGGACTCGTGTTGAAATAACTTTACTTTTTTAACTCGTGGAGTTAAGTATTTCGACTAAAGTCAATTTCTTTTATTTCGGTATAACTTAGCAATCACGTCCCTTGATAAGTGTTCAAATATCGAGAGTTAAACTTCAGTAAATGTGAAGTATTTTCTAATATTTACTAAATTATTAAAATTGGGTGTAATTGGTTTTAATATTGCCTTATCTTTCTTTCTTTGGAGTTATTTCCACCGAAAACGTTTGTAATAGATGTTGTTTAACTAGCAAGAGTCTAGTAGTACTAAATAGGGTTCTAAATGACATTATTATTCTTAAATGTGCTTATATAATTCTTTCCTGGAAACGTGTGAAACAATTTTCAGTAAAAAAATCAAGACCTTTGAAAGTCAATGATAATATGTTACCAATAAACATCATAAATATCAAGATAAAAAAATAATAAAAATAGAAAAATAAAAATGCGCGACGATACACGCAGAGTCGTCAGCATAATAGTTATACACCAGTTCTAAGTTGTATCATTCCCAGCGGGCAGTGTACACGCGTGTAACGAAGCAGAACTGCGCAGTTTACTCCCGGACTCGTATACTGGCTGAAATAACTTTACTTTTTAACTCGTGGAGTTATTTCGACAAAAATTCAATTTCTTTTATCTCGGTATAACTTACCAATCACGCTCCTTATTGAAAAGTGATATAAAATATCAAATACCATGCATTAAACTTTTATAATTGTAAGAAACTTTCCAATATTTATTGAATTATTAAAATGGGTCCACCAATACGCACTTGGCCAGCGCGGTAGACTATGGCCTAATCCTTCTCATTCTGAGAGGAGACCCGTGCCCAGCAGTGGGACAATAATGGGTTGATGATGAAGATGATTATAATGGGTGTAATTGGTTCCAATATTACCTTTGCTATATCTTCGAAGTCATTTTTATATACTTAATATTAAAGTTTGATGGTGGTAGATAAACGGCTACTGTCGCCCATGGTCATTAATTAACATGGTCGCCAATTAACATCTGAACATCTGAGGCCGGGCACAGATGCGTTGCTACCAGTAAGGGGTAAGGCAGAACGCCTCGGTTTAGTTTAGTTTAGTTTATTTTAGACTAAACTTTAGACTATTTTAAATGAGTAACAGGTACCCACAGGCTTCTAGTCTTTAACGTGAAGCTCACTGCAGGCTCATCTATATACATAGACATAAAAATATGTGAAATCAACTCATCATCATCATTATTAAAAACGTGTATTGTCATCAGTTCTTGTAATTGTTCAAAATTTTAAATTAATTGGACCGTTCAAAGTGGGTAAAAATCGAATTCAAAGATTCCGTTACATACATCCATACAGGTCAAGCTAATAAAAGCGTGGTAATGATTACACAAACTTTTTCCTGATTCCTCGTCAGTCAGTCGGTGTATCAGTTTACCCAAACTCATATGTTGGGTTGAAATTCCTAACTGGTGGACGAAAAGTTTTGTAAAACGAATGGACAGTCAAACGGAGGTTTTTTACATTTTTCAAACCGTGCCTAGTTCTATGACCGCGGGGCTTAGTTAGAAAAATATCGGATTTTGCAAAATGTTCCCAATTTACCTTTCGGAAAAGTTTGAGTTGGAGTTGGATTTGTAAATGATTGTTGATCAAACATAAATGTTTGTTGTTAAGGTGTTGCGTTCTCATGGTAAATTTGTAATAATATCTTATATATAAAATTCTCGTGTCACAGTGTTAATTATCGTACTCATCCGAAACGGCTTTACCGATTTTCACCAAATTTTATATGCATATTCAGTAAGTCTGAGAATCGGCTATTATCTATTTTTTATACCCCTAAGTGATAAGGGTTGTTCACCTTTAACATTTTTTTATTTATATGCAAGACAACGTTTGCCGGGTCAGCTTGTTTTGTTATAAGATAGGAGAAGGAACTGATAATAATGTAAAAATACTTTTTGGGGCAGGAGTTTCTAAACTTTTTCTTCGTAATTGACCAAATAAAAAAAATGTCTTTCTAGGAACCACAGGAACAATTGAAAAACCGCATAAGAAGATTTTTCTTTAATATGTCTCCGAAAGAAGTCCATATAAATAATTGGTCAAGTGCGAGTTTATATCGCAAACGGAGGGTTCCGTACCACGATTTTTTTATTATATTTTATTATTTGTATTTGTTTTCACAGCAGATATAAAAGTAAATAAATTATGAAAATTTGAACCGTCTATCTATAACAATTCACGATAGAGGTCTGTAACAGACAGACAGACGAATAGATATCAAAGGCTTAGTAATAGGGTTCCATTTTTACCCTTTGGGTACAGAATCCTAAAAAAATTGTTCATGGATCTAGAAAAATAGTCAAAGAAGACTGATATGTATCAAAACCACATTGTCTACCAGTCGTAAACAAAACTTCCATTTTTGTCGAATACGGCATTAAAACAGTAAAACATTGTATAGTAGAAAAACTACCAAATAATAAAGTTATCTTTTAACTGCTTGTTTGACCAACTTTCTTTTAATCCCGGGTCGTAAAAGAGCTGAAATAAAGAATTTATCTGATTCGATGGCATTAGTATTCATGACGGTATGCAATTATTCAAGATAAGATTATTCTTTAAAGTCGTATTTTTATGTGGTAGATAAAGGGTTACCAAATGTTTTCTATAAAATATATTTTTTATAAGTAAAATTTAAAAAGCAAACGAGATGAAATGAAATATATTTATATGTATAGGCCAACGGCGGCACTTACAAATTGTCAGTTACAATATTTTTCTTAAACTTCAATATTTTTCTACTACCGGATCGGAACGCGACCTCTACTGAAGAACTGAACTGAACCTCCACCTGATAGAAAGTGATAACTAATGCCCAAGGACATCTATATTCAACCTCAGATATGATAAGCTCGAGTAAACTCAAGTAAACGCTGCTGTGTTCTGGTTCTGGTTTGAAGGGTATGGTAAGGGAGACCTACTTATCTGAGGCATTCCAGCTTACTCCTCAGGGGTAGCAGCGCATTTGTGGCCAACCTCAGGTAGTAATCTAATCTTACCTGGTGTTGATTACAGATGTCCACGGGCGGCAGTAGCAACTTACCTTCAAGTGAACAGCACACTCGTCTGCTACTCTTATATTATAAAAAAACAGCAGACGGTGTGACGTTGGTACCTTCAGAGTGAAACTACAAAGGATTCAACCAAACACCAGACGGGCTTCGCTACTTCTATTAAAAAAGAAAAATCGGATATTTATACCAACATTTCAGCTTTAAAATTGTCGTTCGCACTCGCAACATGGCGTCCCGCGTACACGTGACGTCACAGGACAAATTGCTCCCGCCATTTATCGAAGACGCCATGACAGTTCGTGCGACCAAGCATTGTGTCGTTATTTCGGGATTGCTGTGTTAAAAATATATATTTTAAGTATATTGAAATAGGTAAAGTTAGTCTGTTATAAATGAAAATATTAAAATAGCACATAGCAATGGAAACAAAAACTTTAGATTTTTCAAAAATACGCGAAGAGTCTACTCTTGTACTATTCATTCAAACTATAATTGTGTTATAATTTCCTTACCAAATGAATTAAAATTGGTCTATCAAGCTGGGTCTGGCCAATTTATAGTCCACTTTTAAGTTATTTAGAAATTCGAGTCGAAAAAGTGCACAAAATTCTAATATATCTCAAAATTCTATTCTATAATAGCTATTATCTGTTTTCTTATAAAACAGTGTTGCTTTGCACCCAAAGTAAATATTATAGAAACTGCGTCATCAAAAATAATTTCCCGATCTCCATCATGATAAGAAAGGATGAAAGTTTTAATACTTAACAGGTCCTAAAATAATCAGGAAATATTAAACGCTTTCTACACTCACAGACCCACACTAGGATTCCCATCATCGTGGGTGCCATGGACACTCACAAAGACAAATACACACCCATACATACGTACACCCAGACCCAGAACAGATATCTAAATACTTCATTCAGATATCTGTCTGGCCGGGGTCGAACCTGGAACCCTTTGCGCGACAGACCGGTATGGTGACCGCTCCGCCACGCGGGTCGTCTAACCTAAATCCACAATCATGGTCACCCCACACTAACCTGACAGTGACAGTTACGCTTCGCTCGGCCGATATTTGCTGGAGTTTGCAGGAATACCGTACAGAAATATTGACCAACTTAAAATGTTTACTGTAAGGTACATCCAGTATGATACGACTGTAAAGGTATCACCGCCACACCTATTTCTTTCTACCTACAGCAGTGTTAGGCGCTGCTGTGTTCTGGTTTGAAGGGTGTGGTAAGGGAGACATACTTTTCCGAGGTGTTCCAGCTTAGGCCTCAGGGGTAGTGGCGCATTTGTGGCTGACCTCAGGTAATAATTTAATCTTATCTGGGTGGATTACAAATGTCCATGGGCGGCAATAGTGCTTTTATTGACATTGATTTACAAAAATGTATCTTTTATCATATAATACTTTTCTAACTTACTCTCTATTTCGCTTACATTTTATAATCTATGAAAATCTTTTGAAATACCAAAGGACATAAGTTTTGACCAAGAATAACATATAAGGTTTTTTCATGTAAATTTTCCCGCACTTAAACTAATACCCGTCGATTTGTATGCAGCCCTGGTACACGCTTTGCCCGGGAGGCTGTACAACCGGAAATGCCTTTGTAATATCTCTATGACATTGTAAGAGTAATTTGACGGCGTTTAGATTTTATCTGAGTATGGAGTGTAATATTTTTCGAGTGTATGTACTTACATATGCCATACAGTACATTACATTACAGTCGTACTTATGACTCGTTCTTTGGCAGGGCCTGAGGCATCATCATCATCATCAACCCATTACTGTCCCACTGCTGGGCACGGGTCTCCTTTCAGAATGAGAAGGATTAGGCCATAGTCCACCGCGCTGGACAAGTGCGTATTGGTAGACTTCACATATTTAAGATTTTTTATAAAAGGGCCTGAGGCGTGATTAAAGAAATCCAACGACTCCTCATATGTTAAAATTTGTCAAGGACATTTGCAGAGGGAGGAAGAAATAATAAGAAATTATTAACAAACATTACCCTCCGGAGTTGTGTCATAAATAAGAGGTATGTACAATTACATCAGTATACTTTGTATTTAATGCCTGAACAGCAGTGTTAGGCGCTGCTGTGTTCCGGTTTGAAGGGTTTGGTAAGGGAGACAGACTTTTCCGAGGCGTTCCAGCTTAGTTCTCAGGGGTAGTGGCGCATCTGTGGCCGACCACAGGTAGGTTAATCTAATACTATCTGTGGCCGACCTCACGCCCATGGGCGGTAGTAACCACTTACCATCAGGTGGACTGCATGCTTGTCTGCTACTCCTATACAATAAAATGAAAATAAAAAAATAAAATCGGTTGCGGCGAAATAATGGTGGCAATTTTGCTGTTACCGACATTTTTTACCGACATTTGGACATCTGTAATGAACCCCAGATAGGATTTTCGCAATAAGGTCGACCACAGGTGCGGCGCTGCCCCTGATGAGGAACCTGGAACACCTCAGAAACGTATGTCTCCCTCACCACAGCCTTCAAACCAGAACGCAGCGTTTAATTGCTGCTATTAGGCAAATATAGGAGTGGCGGTAGTGCAACTGGAGTCGAACCACAAGGGTTTCACCAAGTTTTGTAAATAAAGTATCCCGCCGTCTTAAGGTTTAATAATCCATAAAATCCTTAAAATCATATCCGGTTGTCCTTAAAAATAATCTCACGATAAATGACCTTCAAGCATCTAAAAGGGTCGCATGCAAATTGACGGATTCGTTTAGTTTTAGGAACACTCTAAGGAAAATAAACCTGATTTTTTCTATACTTAGGAGAAGCACTTCAGCGGAAGTGGTGATTAACCACCACCATCTTTGCTGCTCATGGTTATCTGTAACCAACCTAAGCAATTGGAGTGTTGATTACTTCGTGTATCACACTTAACAATGCCATTAAGAGTCTGTAGCCACTTCCCGCTACTCGTCGAGAGATGGCGCTGCTGAATCACGCTATCGAAGTTTTCTAAACATCTTGCATATATACAAGCTCCGAACTGAGAGTGCCGGAACACGGCCGCTCCCCGGGCATGATCACCTAGCCCGGCGGGAGATCTCCCTTTGCCAAAAGTCAAAAAGTGGTAGGGCGGCAATGTCTTCGGTGTATGCTATGAAGGGTTCTATCATTTACCTATCACAGCTTGAAGTGTGGTAAAGCATCCGAAGTAATTCCGACTTTGTTCTCAAGGAGGTCAATACACGTCAGTGTTTTTTTTTTTTTTTTTATAATATAAGGGTAGCAGACGAGCATGCAGTCCACCTGATGGTAAGTGGCTACTGCCGCCCATGGACATCTGTAATCAACCCCAGATAGGATTAGATATTCCTACCTGAGGTCGGCCACAGATGCGCCGCTACCCCTGAGGACTAAGCTGGAACGCCTCGGAAATGTCTGTCTCCCTTACCACATCCTTCAAACCGGAACACAGCAGCGCCTAACACTGCTGTTATTAGGTAGAAATAGGTGTGACGGTGGTGCCGCCGGAGTCGAACCACAAAGGGTTCTACCACCTTCAATACAGTGTCAAGGTCCACTAGGCCTGGACGTAAATATCACCATCAGATGGACTGCAGCTGCTTGTGGTGATGGAATCAGCTGATTGTCTACTTCTACATGTTATACATTTTATAAAAATATATCATAATAAGATCCCATAGATATCTCAAGGATGGGAGACCAACCGATTAGCATAATACAAGTCAACAGCGCGAATACAAGGGATGCATACAAATACAGATATTACCCTCACTAACCTTACTACCCTTACCCTACAGCCCTTATTTGCACAAGTAAAATGTACACACATAAAATGTGAGGCATATTTTATAATAAGTTTTTTTATGATCTTGAAGTAGCAGACGAGCATGCAGTCCACCTGATGGTAAGTGGCTACTGCTGCCCATGTACATCTGTGATCAACCCCATATAGGATTAGATTCCTACCTGAGGTTGACCACAGATGCGTTGCTATTCCAGAGGACTAAGGTGATAAGTCTCATAAGTCATATGCAGGTCTCATCATTTACTCTCGATCTAGGGTCCGAGGTTCAAATCCCAAGTACGTATCTCTGATTTTTTTTCTTGTGTGTATTACAAATTCATTATAACTTGCTTTAACGATGGAGGAAAACATCGTGAGGAAACCAGTATACCTGAGATCTTTTAAAAACAAGTTTTCAAAGGTATGTGAAGTCTACCAATACGCACTTGGCCAGCGCGGTGGACTATGGCCTAATCCTTCTCATTCTGAGAGGAGACCCGTGCCCAACAGTGGGACAGTAATGGGTTGACAATGACGATATAGTAGTACAATATTGCTAGTAAATGACTTATAAATGAAATATAACATAACTCACAAATTGGTCACTAGATGGCGTTAACCAACATGGTGCGGTTGTGTAATTACCGGTATATTATGCGCTACTAATTGTTGTAATTAACGTACAACAAAATTTAATTATTGAACCTGTTATAAAACATACGTCATATTTATTGCCATAGAGTTGTGCCCCGTTTTACCTGCACCTATTTTTTGAAGGTGGTAAAACCCTTTGTGGTTCGAATCCGGCGCCACACTTATTTGTACCTTAACAGAAGTGTTAGGCGCTGCTGTGTTCCCGTTTGAAGGGTATGGTAAGGGAGACAGACTTTTCCGAGGCGTTCCAGCTTAGTCCTCAGGGGTAGCGGTGCATCTGTGGCCGACCTCAGGTAGGATCTATTCCTATCTGGGGTTGATTACAGATGGATACAATCAGGTGTTCTGCATGTTCGTTTGCTATTCTATAAAAATATACAAACAAGATTTCCCAGTAATAATATTCGCATATATTATTTTGCAACAACAATGAGTCACACTTAACTATTTCTTAACTGTAGTACCTAACTAAAGATTGCTATTAAATGACGTCATAATCACGGATAAAATTGATTACCTATAACTTCTGAGATGATTTCTGATAATATTAGATTCCTATATAAGGCTCAGTTGCTGCTCCTGTGGAAAGTTGCAACGTCTCGGATAAGTATGTTTTAGCAGCGCTAGAAGGCCCGGAGTGGCCTGTACATTTTGCACTACCTAAAAAGCCCGCTGCCGTCAAATTGACGGCAAGTAATATAATTGTGATAAATGTTAAAAATAATAATTAAAGTCGCAATAACTGCTACTTCATTTTATAAGTAAATGTATGGCGATTTAAGTTAGCTTTTATTTGCATATTTTAGGTATAATTTTGCCCAAAACGGTTGTTTTTTGGTCATGTAACAAATATCACAAGAATGATTTTTAATGCAATCAACATTTATTAAATACTTTCGTGTTTTATTATTTTGTGTGTTACTTAGTAGCTTCAACTTCCTCAACAAGACAATAATTGTGTAAGTTTCGGAATATTGTCAAATTACTTCTGTTAGATTGAATATAGAAATATAGAAGCAGTGATAGCCTAGTGGTTAGGAAACGCGGCCTCTCGATCGAGGGGTCCGAGGTTCAAATCCCAGGGCATGCACCTCTGATTTTCAAATTAATGTGCGTATTAGAAATTAATTATCACTTGCTTAAACGGTGAAGGAAAACATCGTGAGGAAACCTGCATACCTGAGAGATTTATAAAAATAAAATCTTAAGGGTATGTGAAGTCTACCAATACGCACTTGTCCAGCGCGGTGGACTATGGCCTAATCCTTCTCATTCTGAGAGGAGACCCGTGCCCAGCAGTGGGACAGTAATGGGTTGATGATGATGACTTCTGTTATTCTAATGTTCTGCATCAAGTTGTTTCATAAGCTGGATGTTTGACGTTCTTTGATTGACGTTCTTTAATACACGAATAAAAAACACAATAAAAATTAGAACACGGTGACGAGATTTTTTACTGGGCATATATATACCCCAAAGAAATAAATATCAGTGCTCATTTGGAAAAGTTGTTTCATTGCGTTTGCTCCCCTTTGGACCCTTGGACATTATTTTGGTCCTTACGAGTCGGATATTAAGACTAGTTTTCCATGTCCGGGTCCAATTTTTGTTAAGGCACAGAAACCAGTGGCCAATTGTCACTGAAGTGCCTGAGTGCTGCACGAGTTGCAGCCTCACCCCAGCAGCGACCGCCGAAGGTGCTGCCGCGCGTCGCTCCGCACAAGGAGTCGACGGATTGTTCTGGCAGAGGGTGCCACTTGGAGGTGGTGTCTACTGTCTATCAAGGAAGCAGACGCAATAAGATGTGGAATCGGATGAAGCCTTAAATGGAATATCAAGTGGAGTAAACAACAAAGGTGGTTACTTGGCAACAGCGTGAGTTGACTTTGAATAATTTGTGCTGTGCTCAAACAATTTTCAACTTTATCTTTTCGGTCAGTAGAGTCATTTTAATGTGTGTGTCCTTACTAAAGACTTGTAATTTTTTCGGTTCAACGAAAATATAATATTTAAATTTAATATAATTATACAATTATGGAGTCTTTCCTGAAGGTCCAGTTTGATAACAAAAAGTTAATTGAGAAGGCGAGAATTAATTTTAAAAAATCACCAAAGGATAGGCTTACTCAAGTCTATCTAGAAACGCGATTAGAATCACTTGAAGACCGCTGGAAAGATTTCATTAAAATCCATAAAAATATTATAGAAGTAGCTACTGATGACGATTTAAATAATTCATATTTTACGAAGGAAATGTATGACCAAACAGAGGAATTTTATTTTATGTATAAGACTGAGTTAAAGGAGTGCATGCGTGGTAGCACGTCTGTAAGTAGTGAAGGTAAACAGGTTAAAGCAAATAATAGTAATGTAAAGTTACCAAAAATTTCTTTGCCAACATTTTCAGGACAATACACAGAATGGACGACGTTCCGTGATTTGTTTCTGTCACTTATTGATAAAAATGATGCATTAGATGACGTTCAGAAGTTACATTATTTAAAGAGCCATTTATCAGGGGAAGCAGAACAACTGCTACGCCACACTCCAGTAACTGCTTCGAATTATAAAGAATGTTGGTCAATTTTAACAAAGCGTTATAATAATAAACGGTTTTTGTCTAATTGTATGTTAAAACGTCTTTTTAATCAACCGACAATTTCCAAAGAATCTTCATTAGCAATAAAAAATCTATTAGATACTACTGTGGATTGTCTTCATGGCTTGCGCACACTTGATATTAATCTTAACTCTTGGGATACTATTATTGTTTTTATTATAAGTGCCAAACTAGATTTTGAATCTCGTAAGCTATGGGAGTCACAGATTAGCGTAGGCGACGAACTAGCTACATTTGATGATTTCAAAGTTTTTTTAGAATCTAGGTTTAGATCGTTAGAGTACTTAGATAGTAAGTCGGAAAAGCCTAATGTCAACCGATATAATACAAATTCGTTCCATGTAGCTTCTCAAATATGTATGTTATGTTCCGGTGACCATAAGTTATGCAATTGCAAGGACTTTGCAAAAAAGGACACTGACTCTCGTCGTGAGTTCGCTCGTGTTAATAAAATATGTTTTAATTGCTTGTCTAAAACTCACAATGTTTATTCTTGCCGCCAAGCCACTAGATGCCATTTATGTAAGAAAAGGCATCACACACTACTTCACCCTAAATCTATCACCGCTGCTGCAACAATTAATTCAAATAATTCTGTTGCACCAGTAGCCGCATCGTCCAACCAAAATGAGCCCACCGCTGGTGTATGTTGTTACGCAGATGTTCACAACCATGGACTGTTAGCCACAGCCTTGGTCGACGTCGAGTCAAAGACTGGATCACCTATTGTTTTAAGGGCCCTGATGGATCAGGGCTCTCAGGTCTCTTTTATTACAGAGTCCGCGGTTCAGTTGCTCGGCCTGAAGAAAACATCAGCTCACACTGACATTATTCGACTAGGCGATGATAAAGGTGCTACAATGCCCTCTAGATGGATAGTAAGTTTTAAAATACAATCACGCCTAGATCCCAATTTTGTTTTACCCGTCAGTGCTTATGTGTTAAGAAGGCTCACATCACTTCTTCCTGAAAGGAAGATTATTCAGGTTTTACCATCATCGTTTGCATCCTTAGAATTAGCTGACCCATCGTTCAATACTCCTGGGAAGATTGACTTACTGTTAAGTACGCGTGTAGTGGGCGAGATTCTTCAGGAAGGTTTAGTTAAAGGTCCGCCTGGTACACCTATTGCGCAGAAAACTAAGCTTGGGTGGATTTTATCAGGCGAAGTCAGCAAAACGATGACAGTACCAGTATGTTGCAGCGTAGTCGCACGTACAAATGTTGACGAGCTTTTGCGAAAGTTTTGGGAGTTAGAATCCGACGAGTCTTCAACCCGACATCAGGTCATACTAACAGAAGAAGAGCAGAGATGCGAAGACTTCTACTCTAGCTCAACTATACGTGATGCTACCGGAAGATACATTGTCAAGCTGCCCTTCAAATCTGAACAGCCGCAGAGTCAATATGGTAGATCAGAGGAGATAGCTCGAAAACGTTTCCACATACTGGAGAAGAAGTTTATTAAAAATCCTGAACTGGGAATGCAGTACAAGTCTGTCATTCAAGAGTATCTTCAACTGGGACATGCTGAGATTATTCCCCAGTCGGAAATTGAGAAGATTGCGGTATATTTACCGCATCACGCCGTGGTACGCGAAGATAAGAGTACCACTAAGGTCAGGGTCGTCTTCGACGCTTCTTGTTCGGGATGCAATGGAGTTTCGTTGAATGATGATTTGATGGTAGGCCCTACCTTACAACCCGATTTACGTCATACCATCATGCGTTGGCGTTGCCATCCAATATGTTTAGTTGCTGACATCGTGAAGATGTATCGTCAAATAAAAGTGTCCGACGAACATGTGGATTATCAGCGTATCTTATGGCGCGAAAGCCCAGATACTGAATTGGTACATTTGAGGTTATTACGTGTCACATTTGGTACGTCCTCAGCTCCTTACCTTGCAGTTCGCACTCTTCAACAGGTAGCATATGATGAAGGAAAAGATTTCCCTTTAGTGTCAGAACGAGTTTTAAAGGACTTCTACGTTGATGATTTTCTCTCAGGTTGTGAATCTGTGGCGGAAGGTGAACAGATTTATCATCAAATGAATGAGATGCTCGGTCGAGGAGGTTTCCAGCTTCAGAAGTGGTCGAGCAATAGCAACGATCTTCTGACTAAATTACAATCCTCCGAATCGAAAGATGACGAAACTCTTCATTTTGAAATAAATGCGTCTTTGAAAATTTTAGGATTGAAGTGGAACAGAAGTTCAGACGAATTCCAGTATGCTGTCCATCTACCTCCACTGGAGACACCCGTGACCAAGCGAAGGGTGATCTCTGATATCGCACGCCTTTACGATCCTCTTGGTTGGATTGCACCTGTAATAATAACAGCTAAGGTGTTCATCCAACGACTGTGGCTCTCAGGCATTGATTGGGATGAAGAATTGCCTAATTGCCTATTAAGAGATTGGCTGGATTACAGAAGTAACCTTCATAATCTTCAGAGCTTTCGTCTGCCAAGATGGATTCATACAAGTCGTCAAGACAAGTCTCTTGAATTGCACGGGTTCTGCGATGCTTCTTTAAATGCATACTCAGCTGTGGTCTACACGCGATCTATTGATTTGAATGGCTATGTTCACGTCAGTCTAGTAGCCTCGAAAACTAAAGTGGCTCCCATCAAACAGGTTTCTATACCACGTTTGGAATTGTGCGGCGCTGTGCTGCTTTCAAAACTTCTGCTAGAAGTTTCAGACACTTTAGGAATTGTGAGGGATAATATACAGGCTTGGATTGATTCTTCAGTGGTACTTGCTTGGTTGAGTAGCCACCCCAGTCGTTGAAAAACGTTCATAGGCAATCGAGTGTCAGAGATTCTTAGAGTTATGAATAATAATCAATGGTTTCATGTCCAGTCAAAGGAAAACCCAGCAGACTGCGCGTCACGTGGAGTGAATCCGTGTGATTTAGACAAACTTGATCTATGGGTGTCCGGACCTAGTTGGCTTAGAAATGAAGTGATTGAATATAAGAAGAGTTCATTACTTGATACTAAGTTAGAAGAAAGAAAATCAAATGTTGTAGTTAATTTAATGAAAGAGCAAGGGGAAAAAGGTGATTTTATATCGAGATTTTTGACTTTACATAGATTAACTCGAGTAACTGCCTATTGTAGAAGATTTTTGAAATTAAAGAATAAACCAAAATTTACTTTAAATTTAACCTTTGATAAAATAAATGCAGCTTTATTAACGTGCATTAGAAAATGTCAATTTGATTATTTTGGAGATGTGATAAATATTTTGAAGACAATAGGAAAGGTCAAGAAGAAAGAAAAGATCACTTCATTGTGTCCTTATTTGCTCTAACATTCGAAGAGATAACTACGGTTCTTGCACAAATCAAGGCGTGTCTAAACTCTGGGCCCCTCTCTGCTATCAGCTGTTCTGCAAAGGATCCATGTCCCTTAACCCCTGGACATTTTTTTGGTTAGGGAACATTTGTTACTAGTTCCTGATGCTAATTCTGAAAACTTAAGCACCTTAAAAAGGTGGCATTTGACTCAACGTATGGTCCAGGACTTTTGGCGCAGATGGTCTCGTGAATATCTGGTTCAATTTCATCAACGACATAAATGGTCACGCAATTCGCCTGAACCAAACGTGGGTGATGTAGTATTAGTCATTGAAGATGACTTGCCTCCTGCAAGATGGCTTCACGGGCTTATTGTTGAAAAACATTGCGGTCCAGATCACATTACGAGAGTCGTGTCTTTACGTTGCAAAAGGTCTATAATAAAAAGACCTACTTCAAAACTAATTGTATTACCCATAGCATGTTAAAAAATCATATTTTCTTATTAGATTATTCTATGGTGTAATTTTAAGGCTATTATTTTTATTTCAATTGAATGTTTTTTAATTTAATTTAAGTTATTGAATTGTATACAGTCCGCTTATTTCGAAGTGCCCAATCGTCAACGTTTTTCATGGTGGGCGGTAATTTGGAGACATGATGTACTTAATTAACTTTAAGATTATGGACATTTTGTCCATGGTGGGCGGAATGTTTGACGTTCTTTGATTGACGTTCTTTAATACACGAATAAAAAACACAATAAAAATTAGAACACGGTGACGAGATTTTTTACTGGGCATATATATACCCCAAAGAAATAAATATCAGTGCTCATTTGGAAAAGTTGTTTCATTGCGTTTGCTCCCCTTTGGACCCTTGGACACTGGAGAATGAAAATTTGACAAGACATCACTTTTCTTGTTTTCTTACTATATGTAACTTAAGATAAAAACTTGAATTATTTACAAATTAGATCAAGTAAAAAGTTATGTACGATTAATTTCTCAAAACCGTCAAATTGACGGCGCCGGTCTTTCTAGTGTTAACACATATATTGTCAGGCAGAAATAGATGTGGCGATGGTGCCTCCGGAGTCGAGCCACGATAATACAGTGGTAATTAGCTAAGAATGATATTAATTAATGTATTAGTAAGTGTAGTTTGCACGGTAATAATATAATGCCTTACTTAGAGGTACCTACTCCTATAATATGAATTTTGGCGTACAAGTTACATAACATTGAATGAACTACAATTTATTTTAATTAGTGAAGTTACGTCTTCTTAACATTAACCAAGGTGTCTCAAAGTCAATGTCAGGTTCCAAAAAATCACAAAAGTTTTAACATACTCACGTACATAACCTTTGTTCATAAACGTACACCGCTGACGTACGAAAAGATAGACTCCGAGTAGTTTTCCTAACTAATAATACTTACTCGTACATATTTACGCTGCAAGGCTCAAGCTCAAATATTTTTAAGACTTTTTTTAAAGTGACATACAAATCAAGTACCATAACTGAACTCAGATAAGGATACAAATGCTTTATTCCAATCAAACCTGGAACACTCTGCTTGTAATTAAAAAAATGTTTAAAGATGGTAGAACCCTTTGTGGTTCGACTCCGGCGGCACCACCTCCACACATATTCCTGCCTCATAACAGCAGTGTTGCTGCGTCCTGCTTTGAAGGGCTTGGTAAAGAAGATATATTTATTAGAGGCATTCCACCTTAGTCTGTGGACGAATTCAGATAAGATTGTTTAATATAATTTTATCTGGGATCGATTACAGATGTTCATGGGAAGGAGTAGCACATACCTATGTACATTATACGGACAATATTTTTTACAAAATATATTAATAATAATAATAATAAGACTGTTTTCATAATAGACATTGCAGTATGTAACACCCACAACTTACTTAGCACATACACAGAAAAAATGGCCAAATACACTGAATTAGCAATAGAAATAAAAAGACAATGGCAAGTTAGCACAGTTAAGACAATCCCAATTATAATTTCGACAACAGGTGTAATTCCCAAAACTCTAGATGCCAGTCTCAACATATTACAGATGCCTCCATCCACACAGTCACTTCTCCAAAAAGCTGCTATCCTCAATACTTGTCGTATTACCCGTAAATTTCTAGATTTATAACTGAAAAGTCTCCTCCGTCTACGCTTGGCTAAGGCCCGCGCAGCCGGATTAACTTTACCCCTTACAAGGGAGAATCAAAACAACATACAAAATAATAATAATAATAACGGTTTATTGCCATAATAACACAGTTACACAAAGAATAAATGTACATTTTACAGTAATATTAATATGACAAAAGGAATTCGGCTCAGCATTGCTGTCTCAGAATCAGAGATTCGAGTAGCGCTGTTTTTCAGCCGCTCCTATAATCCCTGTGGTGTTAGGTGGGATAAGAAGATAGTCAGCCGTGGGGCATCTCCTGGGTTTTAAAATCCAAGCGTGTATGTGTGTGTGTGTGTGTGTGTGTGTGTGAGTGTGTGTGTGTGAGTGTGTGTGTGTACGTATTTGGGATGTTAATTAATGATTTTAATTAGCATTAAAGAACTCCTTTATTGGTAGATATTGCATGTAACAGATATTGTTACCAGATATTGTTTTGCATTAGGACTCTATTTCGTTACTACGTTTGGATCACAGTAAGAACTGTGATCACATATTCCCACGATTTGTATAATGAAGTTTTTGACGACAGGCGTGGTGTTTGAAGCAAATTGCTTAGTAATTTTGGTTCATTGTCCTTGTACAACGTACGAACATCAATTTTAGGGAAATAGTCATGTTAGTATGTTCTGAGTAACTATGTTTTTGGACTCTGGAGTTCTTGGACCCTACGATAGAATAACAAAATAAATGGATTTGAAAAACTTTTTAAAGGTAGTAGAGCCAATATGGTGGTCTGAGGAAAAAATGGGTGTGGTGTTAAACCCATTTCTAGCGTGAAGCAGTTCTGAATTTCGGTGGAAGGGAATGAATCATCTTAGTTCTCAAGAGTAGCAGCGCATCTGTAGCTGATCGGATTCTGGTATTCTATACAATGTTGGTTACAGATGTAGAAAAGATATTTAATAGAGAAAATGAAAAATACCTTTATTGAAAATAGATCATTTACAGAATTATTTTTGTTTTCAATAATCGACTCGTACTTCGTAAGGTTCATTATGACGAAAAAGCGAGGAAATAAATCCATAACACATCTTCATAAAGTAATAGTTCTCAAAGGTATGTGAAGTCTACCAATACGCACTTGGCCAGCGCGGTGGACTATGGCCTAATCCTTCTCATTCTGAGAGGAGACCTGTGCCCAGCAGTGGGACAGTAATGGGTTACAAAAATGACAAACCTGAAATAATCAAGACTGCATGCTCGTTTGCTAGTTCAGTCTTTTTTTTTATATAAAATAAGAGTAGCAGACGAGCATGCAGTCCACCTGATGGTAAGTGGCTACTGCCGCCCATGGACATCTGTAATCAACCCCAGATAGGATTAGATATTCCTACTTAAGGTCGCCCACAGATGCGCCGCTACCCCTGAGGACTAAGCTGAAACGCCTCGGAAAAGTCTGTCTCCCTTACCACACCCTTCAAACCGGAACACAGCAGCGCCTAACACTGCTGTTATTAGGTGGAAATAGGTGTGGCGTTGGTGCCGCCGGAGCCGAACCTCAAAGGGTTCTACCACCTTCAAAGTCTTATAAAAATCTAGTCAAAAAAATAAAGCTATTTATATCTCGTTCCCAAAAAAGAATATAACAAGACAATTGTTTGAACTGAATGTCAGATCAATTAGCACCAATCAAGTTGATTGGTTTCAGTTAGTATTAGAACGCTTTAATTGTTATCAAATGTTATATGATTGTGTTTTTGGTAGAACTTTTCGTGTTTCGACTCTAGAGCTACCGTCACACCTATTTGTGTTTAATAACATCAGTTAAGTGGTACGCTAAAGTATAGATATTTATTGTCCCTGTAGTTCCGGGACCAGAATAGGGCTACTTAATCTAAGGCTAGCTTAATTCTCAGAGTAGCAACATATGATCGAGCTCAGGTAGAACTCTAATCTTATCTGGGATTGATTATATTATCCGTGCCAAACGTTACTGTGCCGAAACGTTACTTTTCGTGAGACAATTTCCTATAATTAAATTCCTATAAATTGTTAGTTTTTTTTTTATAATATAGGAGTAGCAGACGAGCATGCAGTCCACCTGATGGTAAGTGGCTACTGCCGCTCATGGACATCTGTAATCAACCCCAGATAGGATTAGATATTCCTACCTGACTTCGGCCACAGATGCGCCGCTACCCCTGAGAACTAAGCTAGAACGCCTCGGAAAAGTCTATCTCCCTTACTACACCCTTTAAAACGGAACACAACAGCGCCTAACACTGCTGTTATTAGGCAGAAATAGGCAGAGTCTCTGCCTCTCTCTCTCTTAGGAGTCTATTTTTACTTCATCTATGTCACTGCCATTGAACTATTTAAAAACAAAGTCGCTCACTGTATTTAAGAAGTACCAATGACAAACAAACAAACGTTATATAACTCTAATAGATATCTATTTAAAACTGTGTTGACTGACTTGAGTGTACGGCCTTACACAAAAACATTTTGTTTATGTTAATTTATGTGGCCCTGGTATCATCTATACAAATAAATAGTATTGGATGTGTGAAACTCGAAAATGTTATTTTTATAAGGTCATCCATTAATTAATTTACTTGTGTTAAAATTAAAATTAAAGAACGTTTTAAACTTTTAAGGTTTCAAGTAACATTACTATATGTTTTGTATTCTTCTCAAAATACCTTATTTGATACTCATATCGCATATTATATAATAATTTAAAGGTAGAACTCTACCCTTTGTGATTTGACTCCGGAGGCACCACCGTCATACTTATTTTTATTATTTTAATAACAGCAATGTTAAGCGCTGCTGTGTTCCGTTAAAGGAGCTTACCCGAGGCGTTCCAACTTAGTCTGCCTTCAGATAGGACGTTATCTAATCTGAGGTTGATTACAGATGTCCATGGGTAGTAGCCACTTACCATCAGATGGACTACATACTCATTATCATTTTACTGCTTTATGTAGTTCGGGCCTTATCCTATATCAAATAACATCGAAGCATAAGAGCAGATGCAGATCAGGCCTTATTCTTCGCACTAACAATGCAATAACTATAGTTATATAGTTACTCATCATGATGCGAACAGTCATTCCGCATGAACCTTGACTCGGCAGGTGCCGCGCCCTGAATACGCGCCGGCAGGAAAATGAGATACATTTTTATATTACATTCGAAAGTATAGGGTAGGGATGCGTTATACGAGGAAGCGGAAAGCGGTTTTGTTTTTACCACGATTTTATAAGCTTGACCTGTATGTATGTATGTAACGGAATCTTTGAACTCGATTTTTACCCACTTTGAACAGTCCGATTAATTTAACATTTTTAGCACTTATCAAGAACCTATGACAATACACGATTTTAGTCATTTTGTCCCATTCACCTCATCAGGATCGTCAGGAATCAGGATTAACGAATTTCCTTGTGCGATTCTAGTGTGGTTTTTAGTTTTTAAAAAATAATTATTACAGATTTTGTTACGCGAGTGTGGAGGGTAATGTTTTTCGAACGTATGTACAGTCAGCTTCATTAGTTGATGAGCCGATCAAACCAAAAATACCTATACAACCAAACGTTCATAAGTCGATAAACACCCCCTAACATCATAATTCGATGAGCACTAATACGTCAAAATAGCTGAATACCGTATGTGTAAAATGGCTAACGTCATTAATATGAACATCACTATAATACATATGTCACTTCACTACTTTGCTACTTTGACACTGTACTGCTCGTATACTTTTGAAACTTTACGACGTTCATCTAATTATGATGCTAGTTGTGTTTAGCTAATTATGAACGCTTGATATATGTATTTTTGTAATCTATTCATCTACTTTTGGAGCTGATTGTACATATGCGTGACAGATTTTAACACATGAGGTTTCGTTGGATTCGTCTTTGGATTGGAGTCGTCCGCGTGTCGGAGCGGTCACCATGCCGGTCTGACGCGCAGAGGGTCCCGGGTTCGATCCCCGGCCAGACAGATTTCTAAATGATGAATTTAGATTTCTGTTTCTGGGTCTGGGTGTTTGTGTATTAGTCTCTGTGTGTGTCCATAGCACCCACGATACAGGGAATCCTAGTGTGGGGCTGTGAGTGTAGAAGGCTGTGAGTGTAGAAAGCGTCTAAGTTCTGGTTGTATTTTGGCTATACACTTAAGTGGGCGGGTTATTTGTTTTTATAATAATTGTCTATTTATCTATTGTTTGTAGGACGCATCATTGCTTTACTACACATTTCAAAACATTCACAACAATCGATCGATTAACAATTTATTTTTTCTTTACGAAATGTTGTAAAAATGTTTTTATTTGGATTAATTTGGAAGGTGTAGAAGGCTATGGTAAGGCGTTCTCATTTAGTTCACAGGAATGGTAACGAATCTTTGATAGACCTCAGAGACTTTTTCTATTAATTGCGTAATGCCACGTCTGTAACCTTCGAATGCGTACTACGATAAATTATGATGATGAATGATAAATAGTGAGTTATTCATGGTTGAGATTTACCTGTAACTATAGTACAAATCTGGTCAAAAACTCACAAGTAAATCACACAAATCTTTATGTTACACGACTCCTTATTCAAGCAATTCCGCTCCGCTTATGAGCATATCCGCACCGCAGCAGTTAGGGCGAAGATTCAATTATCTCGAGAGTGAATTAACCGCGTTAACAAATTAAGCAATTGCAGCGTCCGCTGAATTACAATTAATGATGACTGTCACCATCTTAGATATTGCCACTGACCCGGCTCCTTTGTCACAGAGCAACTGCATCAAATAATTAATGTCTTCCGCGCTATATTAAAGACGTAATATGAAACATTATTTGATTGTGGAACCGTTTGTGGTTCGATTCGGCACCACTGTCACACTTATTCTGATATTAACAGCAGTGTTAAGCTGTTGTGTTCTGGTTTGAAGGGTGTGGTAATGGAGATTTATCCGAGGCGTTCCAACTTAGTCTCCAAATATATGAAAACATTTAAAATCGTCTGGTACTTTGAAGGTCGTAGAATCCTCTGTAGTGACTCCAGCAGTACCACAGATGCACCTATTTCTGCCTTATAACAATAGTGTTAAGCTGTTTTGTTTTGGTTTGGTGTGGTAGGTATGGTAAGGCAGAATTAACCAAGGCGTTCTATGATGACTGTCACCATCTTAGATATTGCCACTGACCCGGCTCCTTTGTCACAGAACTGAATGAAATAATTAATGTTTTCCGCGCTTTATTAAGGACATAATAATTTGAGACATAATCTCATGTTCGAACTCTTTGTGGTTTGATTCGGCATCAACGCCACACCTATTTCTGTTACTAACAGTGTCAAGTTCCTGTGTTCTGGTTTGAAAGGTGTGGTAAGAAAGACTTACCCGATGCGTAACAACAAAAGGTGGTAGAACTCTTTGTTATTTGACTCCAGCGGAATGTACCTATATATGTATGTACCTATGTCCCATTCTTCTCTTCTTTTGAGTCGTTTCTTCATTGCTGAATGTCGTGCCTGCTGTGGTGGTCTACTGTGCAGGTGCTGCAAATTTCGCCAAAGTGATCGGTCTTCTGCTTGTCCTAGGCATTCTGTGACAAACATCTTAGTTAAGTCCTTGATTTGGTCAGACCATCTTGTTGGCGGGCTTTTACCTTCCACTTTCCCAACAACCATGATCTTCTCCAGGCAGTCGTCTTCCCGTCGTGCTATATGGCTAAAGTAAGAAGAATTCTTTGGAGGCAAATGGTTGATAGCCTTGTTTTTACTTTCAGCTCCTTTAGTATAAAGATGTTTGTCCTCTTTGCTGTCCACGGAATACGGAGCATCCTCCGCCAGCACCACATTTCGAAGGCGTTGATTTTTTGCCTTTCATTTGCTCGCAGTGTCCAAGTTTCCACGCCGTAGAGAAAAATAGAGAAAACCAACGTCTTGACAAGTATTACTTTAGTCCAATTCTTAACGTAACCGATTTTAACGTTAGAGTCGTCTAAATCCACTTCACGTTACTTCCACATAGCTATTTTTTTATACAATATTTTTTGTTTTCATATTATTCCTACTTAAACATGCTATATTTACGATATTTAAAAATATATCAAATCAAATCATTTTTTAAGTCAAAATAGATTCTTTACAGAGCACTTTTTGAATATCAATACAACTACCACTTCACAAGGTTTCGTTATGGAGAAAAAGCGGCGAAAGAAACTATAACACACATATTAAAAACATGTTATTTACCTACAATATAATAAACCAGTTAACTTATAGGTACTGTAATCTAACTCTATAACGCCGCTATTAACCAGGTGATTAAACAGCTATTATCTGCTATAAGTGTGTCATATTTTTTACAGTTCATTGTAATACCGGCGATTCAATTGTGATGTTTTTATCAAACCTTCATCTAGAATGACCGTCAGTGGTTTTTGTTATACATAAACGCAGTTTATTTTTATTTTAAACGATGGAACATTGATACTAAAGACATAAAAGATTTAGGATTCGAATCCATAATCTTTAGTACATATTGAAATTACTCACTTTCACGATGAAAGCTACGGTAAAAATTCTAAAACATACACTTCTTCAAGGTATTGTTTTACAATCATATTTTGCCAGCATGTTGGATTATGATATAAATTTCTTATTTTAAAAGGAAACCCGTCAATAGGCAATTATTTGCATAATAAAGAAATATCCAGTCCTGATGGTAAGAAATCATGGCTGATCGTTGACATCTGTAATCAATCCCAGGTAAGAGTTAAGTTCTACCAGAGGTCATTCACAGACGCTTTAATACGCATAAGGTAGTGCTTAGTAGTTGGAAGGTTTACTATAGTACAATGTTTTTTTTTGTAATATTTAAGTAGCAGACGAGCATGCAGTCCCACGTGACGGTTAATGGCAATTAACCCCAGTTAAGATTAGTTTGATTGTAGATGTGCCGCTCCTGAGGACTAAGCTGGAATGCCTCGGAAAAGTACGTCTCCCTTAACACACCCTTTAAACCAGGATACAGCAGCGCTTAAGACTGCTGTTATTGGACAGAAATAGGTGTAGCGGTGGTGCGGTTGGAGTCGAACCTCAAAGGTTTCTTCTACCACCTTCAAAACCATAATGTAGCCGGAATATATATGTAAGTAAACATATTCAATACAAACTCAGTTAAATTAAGCTACCTATGAAACCAACAGGCACTTCATAATAAAGAGATTTGATTTGAAAAAATGTTTCTTTCTATAATTGAATCTCACAGAAAAAAAAATCAAACATGTCGTTAAACAAACGCTATGTAAAAAAGCGTACTATAAACTAAGTGATTATTTGACTGACAAAACGGTGTGGTCTGAAGTAGTTCCAGCTCCACATGTACCATTAGGTTAAGTTTAACATTGTAAAAAACATTTTTTTAAAAGATGTGTGTTATGGAGTTTCTTTCACCGCTTTTTCTCTATAACGAAACACCTTGTGAAGTGGTGGTAGTTGTATTGACGTTCAAAAAGTGTTCTGTAAATAACCAATTTTGAATAAAAAAAGATTTGGTTTGATTTGATTTTATAGTTTTTTAGTACAGGCTAAAAAGAACACACTTTTTGCATATAACAGAAGACACTTTTTGCGTATCACGGCCTCTATGAATCACGTCGGTACGTGACATCGCCAACGTGGAAAACTTAAGGAAAAGCTACATACAAAAAAATGTTTATATACCTGCGCTACCTTACGTATATTATGCTACAAACAAGTTTTCCGTTTTCCTGTATTCGACGGTATCTTAGAAAAAATATGTTGAAATTATTGATTACATAGTTGTCACTAGGTGGCGTTGTTAATACGAAGTTATTATTCCAATTCATTTTATACACGGAACAGAAAAAACTATTTATTGTTCCGTGATTTTATATTATACTTGGTTACTAATTTTAAAATATAATTTTCGTATAAAATGGTTTAATTTCCATGGTATTTAATTTACATTTTTTTTTAATTTTGTACTTAAATAGTGTCGATCTAGTATGCAACTGCAGTAATTGTGCATAACATTTAAATACCTAACAAATAAACACCGACACACCTATTATAAAGGTGGTAAAACCAATATTGTATAACCGTAGAAGTACCACCGCCACACCTATTTCTACCTCATAACAGCAGCGTTCTTGTTTAAAATGTGTGGTAAGGGAGAAATACTTTTCGGATGCGTTCCAGCTTAGACCTCAGGAGTAGCGGCGTATCTGTGGCCGACCTCAGGAAGGAAAAATCCAATCCTATCTGGGATTGATTACAGATGTCCATGGGCGGCAGTAGCCACTTACCATCAGGTGAACTGTATGCTTGTTTACTACTTCCATAATTCTAAAACAAATAGGTCCTAATATAAAGTCCAATAACCTTTCAACACTAAAGTCTTAAGAAACAACGGTATTTTAAACAATATTTTCAATTTCATTCACAACTCCATGAATGAACATCATATGCTCTAATAGGCGATCTAGGTCATCTACCTCAAGTACATACATTATCATAAGAAAGTGTTCAAGTAGAAAGTAAAAGTGCCTCTAAGTATTATAATTACTTTCTCTGATAATTAGTGCAGTGTTTGGGCAATATTTACTTTTCGTGTTTGAAAAGGTGTTCCATTGTCGAAATTGTTTGAACAACAATATAGGTTGTAGAACTGTGCCATAGTATCAATATGAAGAAGTGTTTAATACTAAGCAAGGTAACATTGAGTCTAATTAATAACGCTTATCTACATCGAAGGTGGTGGAACCCTTTACGTAGTAACTATTTATTAATCTGTGCCTTTGTGGTTCGACTCCGGCAGCACCACCGCCACACCTATTTGTACCTAATAACAGCAGTGTTAGGCGCTGCTGTGTTATTTTTGAAGAGTGTGGTAAGGGAGACAGACTTTTTCGAGGCGTTCCAGCTTAATCCTTAGGGGTAGCGGCGCATGTGTAGCCGACCTCAGTTAGGAATATCTTATCCTATCTGGGGTTGATTACAGATGTCCATGGGCGGCATTAGCCTCTTACCATCAGGTGGACTGCATGCTCGTCTGCTACCCTTATATTATAAAAAAAAATCCTTTGGGTCCTATAAAATTGAACCTTGGACTTCCGAGAGAACGTTTAGTCAGCAGAAGACCACAACTGAGGCGTCAGGTGGACAAAACATGATTACTACGTCTATTTGCATAAGGACAGTGGGTCAAATTCCGTATATATACCGTATATAACTCCCCCATTTGTATGACATAACAGAATAATGCTAATTCATTACCTAACGTTTGTCTAGATGACGTTAGACCTAGGTCGACAACCTTAGACATAAACACACCAATGAAATAGACTGCTAATGGGTAGGAACTTTTTATAGTCCTTTAAAATTAGGCATCTATGGACAATGGTAGGTCCGGATCTTATCATATATGAAGTTGGTTATAAATACGTTGAAGGTGGTAGAAATAAGGATTCGAATCCAGAGGCACCTCGACGCCACAATTCCTGTCTTAAACGATGCTGTGTTATAAGAGATTTGGAAGGGTGTCGTAAGGAAGATATTCATTTATTTATTTAGTCAATTAGTACGGATTACTCCAATTACACTAATGAATAATGATAGATAAAAATACAATTTGAATTGAATTAACATAAATACATTGAATATTAATAATAAAAACAGATCGTGAAATTTAAAACCAAGATAATAATAATTAAAAAAACAATGTCCATGAGAATACAAAAAACAAAGAAAGAAAGGGTAAGTACAGTACCATTGATGAAAAATCGATAGATAGTTATACAGTAAATGTCCAAATTAAACCTATAAAATCGAAAAATATATATTTATATGTCAATTTATTATATATTTATACGAAGTAGCGACGTATTTGTGGACAATTTTAGGTAGGAATCTTATCTAAGGTTGACTACAGTTGTCCATGGGCGACAGTACCCACATGACAAGGCCATCAGGTGGACTGAATGCTCATTTGTAACTTCTTTAAAAAATAAAGTGTGTGTGTGTCAGCTTCGACGCACGATTGGAGTTTACTCCTTACGAATGATAATTATGATATATATCGAATAGAAAAAAGGGTAGGTAAATGAACGCATCTGCTAAAATGATAAGAGAAACAAACATATATCTGTAATTATTCGGATTACTTATATTACTTCAATAATGCGTATTACATAAAGTATTTTACAAAATAATATAAAATAGCGCCATCTAGTGGCAAGTTTTATAAATTGTAAGTTTGCAAGTTTATCAATCTATGTATTTTGGTTCCTAATATCGCACCCCCGGTGCAACAGTGTCACTTATGCAAAAATGTAGTTTTTCAGGAGAAGCATTTAAAACTTTGACACCTCACACAACAATGACTTTATAAGATATAGATAAGATTAATAACTCATACTACAACGTCGACTTTTAACTTTACTCTTGGATATATAATGACCCCTTAATATTGTAAACAATATACTATACAATTATTTAAACTTTTTCACCCCCTCAAAAGTGACGTTGTGGCTCTAACGAACAATTGTAACTGTAGTTATGTCCTACCATTGTCACACTAAGGTAAAAAGAAAACATGAACAAATTGTTATATAGTTTTATTTTAGATCAGAAATATGGACTGTTATTAACGAAAGAAAAAGATCAACATTCTTCAAAATAAACATAACATACTTTGTACTTCTCAACATTTCTACATAGTGTACTAAAAAAAAAAACAAGAAATGTAATGTAATGAAAATAGTAACTAGGTTAAAACTTAAGTTAATATTTACTTATAATTAAAACTAACTTTGGGCTCAGTACCAATGCTTCTAGATCTGAATGACCTATCTGAATTCTAAGTTTAATCAGACTTGTGATATCACAACGACTTAATCACCTATGTATTTAATCATTCTTATTAGCGTAGTAATTAGGAATCTGTTACTAATTGTTCAAAACAATTAACATCAAGTATACATAAATTTGTAACATAAAGTAATTGAAATTTTTCTCTGAGAATCAACACGTATTATAAAGTATAATAAAATTAAATGAGATCTCTAAAGAACTTTTCATAGTATCTTGGTACTATGTTTGTCTCTATCAAACTCGCGCTTGATTGCGCTTCTTGCGATCTGTAATAGCAATTTTCGATGTATACGCTGGTTTTAAAGCGATCTCCTTAATGCTTGCAACATTGCCCTGACCTCGACGTAAGTTATTCCTTTTAGGTTCTATTATAGCTTTGGCCTCTTCCCAGTTTTCAGTCTTGTAGGTTGTTCGATATTGATAATTAGCGCAATTTTTAATATACTTAATACTCATGATCTCACTAATTTTAATTGCATCGCCGTTAATATTTTTGTTCACGTTAAAGTTTATGTTTTCCGTCAAAGCCTTAAGATCTACGAAATCACTGTAGTTCATTTCTCTCACCAAAAATGGTTTCCCTGTCTTCTTCGCACCACGTATTATGGATATTATGTATTGTTCAGGAATATATATGGGCCCAGATTTTTTGGCTCTAGTTATGGCTTTTTCGATTACAGAATGTGCAGTGTCGCCTTCGTTTTGTGTGTGCCCGCGTATCAAGAAGTTGTGTTGTATGGAATTTATGTTTAATTTTGTTAGTGCAAAATAGTACATGGCAAATACGAATCGATTTTTATTCTGTCCGCAGCAATTATCAGAATAAAAAATTAGGTCACAGCCAGGATATTTAGTAGCAACTTCTGTCAAATATGAGTACACACAAGATCCTATTTCTATAGAGCCCCTGTTGCCTAAGCCTTCATGCCAAAAATAACATGTAGTTTCTCGACATTTTGCATTCGAAATAGTAAAGTTGTAGCAATTTAGCCTAGATTTATAAAAAAAGCCGATGAATTTCCTACAGGGCATGGCAAGACAGCTTGTAAGTCGTAAGTACATACGATCTTTGTGCTTTGGGAATTTTGACTTTCTTTCATGTCTTTATCTTTTTCAATTCTACTCAAACTCTTTTCTTCTTGGTGAGCCTTGTAGCTGGCGTATAATTTTACTTTTTCTTGTTCTGGAGCATTTTCGTATGCAACGCATTGGTCACAAAGATCTTTCTTCGGTCTAAAAAAGCCAATATTAAAATCGTGATTAAAAATGCGTTGATAGGCGTCGTAATTAACAGCAGGCTTATTATTTTGGTATTGTACTTCCGTATAGTTTCTGTGTAATTCTGCAATAATCAAGCCACCATCAATAAAAAGTCTACTTGTGTTTGCCCTCAGATAATGGCTTTCTACTTTCGGAATAGATTCGATATGGTCTTTGACGGCTTTTATCATTTCATTGTCCAATTTGCAATGCTTTCCGTGTTTGCCTAGGTGGTCTTCAGGAATTATTCCGTCATTCAGTTTTTTAGCATCAATGACAGTTCGTATCGTTCTTGGTGAAATGCCCAAGGTGTTGATTAAAAATGTTTTGCAAACCCGGACTGAATGACCGTCATTGAGTAAATAAAATGCAGAGTTACCTTGTCTTGGGTACCGACGATTCGTTTTAATACGCCGGCTTGCAATTTCCAGTGGTCTGATGCAGGAATTCAAAAACACTACACACTACGTCTTTCTACACTGCCTAGCCACCAATAAGAATTGAATATTTCAATCCTTTTTTCTTGGCTAAAATTTGACGAACAAGCCAGCCGGCACTTTTCTGAACAACAAGGACCAATTTTTCGAGCCTGAACAGTTTTGCTAGTCTTAAGTGATCGATATTCATTACCGGAATTCCTTAACTTTTTTGCTATATTTTTTTCCAGCTGTGAGGATTACGAGTACGCTTTCTTCCTTTGTTTTTTGGTGGTGATGTTGGTTCTTGATCATCAACAGCCTCATTCTCAGAGCTACTATCACTAGATGAACTACTTGAACTGGAGGAACTATTTGAGGATGAACACGAACTAGATGAGGGCTTGAAATCGTCACCTGAATCAGTACCAGAGAAGTCACCAGTTGGATATCCAGATTCCTGTTCTTCTGTAGAAGTTTCGTCAATAACAGTACTATTAGATGGGGAGTTTAAAGTTGGTAAAAGAGAGCTACTGCCAGCTTGATTGATAGGAGGTGGAACTGAAGTTTTGATGGGTTCATTTCTTTCAATGGGTGATGTTGGGCGGTTGTTGTCAAATACAGCATTACTAGATGGAGAGCGTAGAGTTGGTAAAAGAGAGCTACTGCCATCTTGATTGATATGAGAAGGTGGAACTGAAGATTCGATGGATTCGATACTTTCAATGGGTGACGTTGGACGGGTCAGTAATACCAGTTTTTTTTCCCCGAGACAGCATTTTTGTTTCATTCAAAAAACAACTAAAACAAAGAAAAAACAATCGTAATAAATATTTTTTTTCATTGATTTGTGTGGCACATTTATTTAAAAACGCAAAGATTGGGGAATCAACGTCATTTATCAACAAAGGTCATTGTAGTGCAAAAAGAAACTTTCAAAAATATTTAAATATTGGAGATATAACGTCACAACTGTATCTTAGGTCATTATAGCTCCAAAATAAAAAAAGAATTATGTCTCAATTACCTTAGTAACAGTGTAGCTCCATAACACGTTAACGTTAGCGGGGGGACCGCGCACAACTGACCGATGAAACGATGTTGCTCCAAGCGACGCCGTGATTCACGCCAAAACCATAATGACACTCACGCCCTCATACGGAAACTATGCGTACTACAAAAGTAACGTTATCGCACCGAGTAGAGAGGTGCTTTAGGACAATTACTACATAATTAACTCATTTTTGCATTTTTTACAAAAGTGACAGTGTTGCACCGGGGGTGCGATATTATAATGGTAACTTAATATAATTGTTTATATTAAAGTAAATTTTAATATAATATAATTATTTATATTTAAAACAATGTTAAACGTTTTATAACTTAAAACTTAATAATTATAATTTCTTTGCCATCTATAAAATATCCTTGTTGCAATTTACGGATGAAATTTATATGAGACTCAATAAACATGTTATTATATGTAATTTGGATTGTTTCTGAATGTTTTATAATTCTAGAATTCATTTAAAACGTATTGCTAATTTTATATAACTTATTTTGAACATAATTCATTAGCAATAATTCTGTAATAAATATTAAATAATACTGTTTTGATTTTGCCCGTTTATCGTTGATAGATGGTGCTGATCAATAATGCATCCATTTTTATAAGTTAAATTAATATATCAGTAACTTACAAAAGCCTCTTTATGTTAAAAACTTATGATGCTAATATTATATCTTATTCAATTGCTTACTGATTTTATATGTTACTCTTCTTTAAAAACGTTCATAAAAGATTGTTAATCATATTATGGCGCCAATGTTCATATTTTTCACAGTGTTTATAAATGATCAAACCTATAACTTAATTTATGCAAAAATGTAAACAAATTAGTTAAAGACGTTTTAATGTTTTATATATTGCTAATTATTTTTATTGTAATAATTACTATCATATGGGATTTGAACTTACTGTATTTTAAATTAATAAAAGCACTCTTGATTCATATTTTGGTTTCCGTTACGCCTCAACTTTTCGTGTTACACTTGATTTTACTCCTCATAAAATTTCCGTACCGGGCCTTATAACTCAAATCGTTTCTTAAGGAGTAAACTCCAAAAATATAAAATATGTATTTTTACAAGATGAGCTATATAACTTAAGTAAAACCATTAATAACATTCACTAGCGTGACTTAACATAAGATCAGTTTGACTGATGTAAAACCAGAGTGATTTAGGAGTCTATAAATTCGTTCATAAATGACCTTAGTTCACGATCTAGCGGATAGGTGGCACAACGAGTGGTCACAATCCACGCATTTTGTTTATATTTCTGTATTGTTTACCTCAAATAGCTGTAAAATTTGGGTCGCCGCAAAGAGTAGGTATGACGTTTAGCGCAGAAGTGCAACAAATGACAACTGGAATATTATTATGAATAATTTGTTTGTAACTACTGTCAAATAATTATGTACAAGGACATTGATCGTATCTCTTTTAGAATGAAGAGAGATTCGGCCGCAGTCCACAGCGCTGGCCAAGTCCGGATTAGTAGACACACACACCTTTAAGACATTTTTAATCGTTCTAAGGTATGTAGGCTTCGTAAATATTCTTTGTACTCCATGTGTAGAGTTTTAGGTCGCTGGTTTCTAATCCGAAATATAATTTGGAACCCTTGTGCGCTAGAACAATAGTGTAGGTGAATAAATGTATAAATACCGTAGAGTGGTGCGGTGCTCCCTTCGGCGACCGATCGACCGTGATGCACACACACTCGCGACTTCCAAATAGGTCCCCAGGACCCCCGCAATAAATATAAATTATATTATACGTCCCGTGACGAAATCTGAATACCGACTGTCCGTACAATGTGTGTTATGACAGAAACGTCAACCTTTAAATTTTGAATTTACTCCTTTTATTTATAATCAGTATTTCGACCAGTTCTAAATACTGAACACCATGCATGAGATGAATTATATCGGGGAAAACTTTAAAAACTCAGAGGTCAAAAAATAGTAAAAGATACTTGGAATCTAAACCCCAAACTGTTACAGAGTTATCACTGCTCGTTTATCTCAGCCTTATCGCTTGATCTTAATAATTAATCTATCCATTATCCCTTCCACAAATCGAAATTTTACAATTTCTTGCGCAACAATTGTCAAATTTAAAACTTATTGGTATTGCAATTGTTAGGCAAAACATTGGACAAATCAATCGCAAATACCTTCTGTGATGTATTCTCTTTTATTTATCCATTTACGATGCGATCTGGTCGACCTCGCGCGTACGACATAGGCGGTTTCTTACAACTAGTTTACGTTGACTTGAATAACTTTGTACGAGTAGCTATATAAACAAAGTTGTGTCTGTCTGTGATTAGGAGGTAATTGGTTTCTGCACACATTTGCTGTATTTGTTATTATCAATGTATAAAATTCTGACAGCAGTGACAGCCTAGTGGTTAAGAAACGCGGCCTCTCGATCGAGGTGTCCGAGTTCAAATCCCAGGCACCTGTATTAGAAATTAATTATCACTAGCTTAAACGGTGAATCAAAACATCGTGAGGAAACTTGCATACCTGAGAGATTTATAAAAAAATAAAACTCAAGGGTATGTCAAGTCTACCAATACGCACTTGGCCAGCGCGGTGGGCTATGGCCTAATTCTTCTCATTCTGAGAGGAGACCCGTGCCCAGCAGTGGGACAGTAATGGGTTGATGATGACGATGTATAAAATTCAGTGTTATAATGTTAAATCTCTGTATAGTAGGTATATACTATCCGGGTTGCTGATTTGTAATTATCAATGTATAAAATTCAGTGTTAAAATGTTTAGTTTCTGTATAAAAAGTATATACTACATGACCGAACCAATTTTGATAGAAAAATTAGAGGAGTTTTTCGAGAAGGCCATTTACTCTAATATTTATCTTTATTGCATAAAAATAAATAAACATCGACACTATAATTAAAACATTAAAAATATGCATTGAAATGAACAGAACTGAACATGTCTTTTTTATTAAAATAGTGAAGTGGTCTATCGTTAAATAGATGACCCGGCAAACATTGTGTTGCCATTAAATAAAAAAATGTTAAGGGTGAACAACCCTTATCATTTAGGGGTATGTAAAATAGATAGTAGCCGATTCTCAGACCTACTGAATGTGCATATAAAATTTGGTGAAAATCGGTAAAGCCGTTTCGGAGGAGTACGGAAACTAACATTGTGACACGAGAATTTTATATAAGACTAGCTGACCCGGCAAACTTTGTACCACCTCAAAATTTATTTATCAAATATATTTCATATAAAATATAGCCTATGTTACTCGTGGATAATGCAGCTTTCGAATGGTGAAAGATTTTTTAAAATCGGTCCAGTAGTTTTTAAGCCTATTCATTACAACCAAACAAACAAATAAAATAAACGCTTTTTACACTCACAGCCCCACACTAGGATTCCCTGTGTCGTGGGTGCCATGGACACACACAGAGACAAATACACAAACACCCAGACCCAGAAACAGAAATCTAAATTCATCATTTAAATATCTGTCTGGCCGGGAATCGAACCCGGGACCCTTTGCGCGTCAGATCGGTATAGTGGCCGCTCCGCCACGCGGGTCGTCAAACAAACAAAGTTTTCCTCTTATAATATTAGTGTAGATATTATGATTCTAGATATCAGTTTCAGTTATGTTGTCTATTTAGTTTTATTATTGGAAATAAGTCAGCGAAATCTTCACGGTGCCTGGTTATTTTGGTTAAAAGTCACGTTTACCTAACCTCGGGTTTGGTTTTAAACAAATTTAGCCATTTGAACTAATAATAATATAATCTATAACAGTTCTACATTATACTGTGGGGTACAAATAGGTTTAGATTCCTACTAGAGGTCGGGCACAGATGCGCCGCTACCCTTGAGGATTAAGCTTTTTTTATAATATAGGAGTAGCAAACGAGCATGCAGTCCACCTGATGGTAAGTGTTTACTGCCGCCCATAGACATCTGTAACCCCAGATAGGATTAGATATTCCGACCTGAGGTCAGCCACAGATGCGTCGCTACCCCTGAGGACTAGTACCCCTGAGGAAAGGTATGTCTCCCTTACCACACCCTTCAAACCAGAACACAGCAGCGCTTAACACTGCTGTTGTTAGGCAGAAATAGGTGTGGCGGTGGTGCCGCCGGAGTCGAACCACAAAGGGTTCTACCACCTTCAAAATATGTTATAGGTATGTATTAAAATTAAATTATTTCTTAATTTTTTTCCTTATGACGTTAATATAATTCATAAACAATTAATTGTTCTGGAAACATAATGGACAGGTATCTCTACCACAAACCACAACAATACAGTTACTATACCAATACCTACATTTTAATACACTTTAATGTATATTACAGTTAAATTGACTGACCACCATTTAAAACTGTTTTACAAATTAAATTCTGTATTTTTATAGGCTTCGTCACTATATGGTTACCGTCAAAACAAATGGTGATTAATTTTCTATAACTTCATTTATGTAACAACTATAACTTGAAAGCCGAAGTAGAAATAATGTCACCTTTCCTCAAAAATAGTGCTTGACCGGGGATTGAACCAGGTACCGTCTACTTGTTGAACGGTATAGCAATCCAAGCCACCATTAGGTCAATAAGTGCCAAATTGTTATTGCTATTTTTTTAAATGATTTTTTTTTTTTCTTTTCACAGCCCCACACTAGGATTCCCTGTGTCGTGGGTGCTATGGACACACACAGAGACAAATACACAAACACCCAGACCCAGAAACAGAAATCTAAATTCATCATTTAGAAATCTGTCTGGCCGGGGATCGAACCCGGGACCCTCTGCGTGTCAGACCGGCATGGTGACCGCTCCGCCACGCGGGTCGTCGTCGATTATTTAATTACTTCAAACTTGATAAACTTAATCTTACTATACTAAATTTACAAAATCTTATATAAAATTCTCGTGTTACACAATGTTAGTTACCGTACTCCTCCGAAACGGCTTTACCGATTTTCACCAAACTTTATATGCATATTCAGTAGGCCTGAGAATCGGCTACTATCTATTTTTCATACCCCTAAGTGATAAGGGTTGTTCACCCTTAACATTTTTTATTTATATGGCAACACGGCGTTTACCGGGTCATCTAGTAATATGTATTTTGACAATTTTTTGAGACTTATAATACTGAAATCAGTCTTTTAAAATTGAGCATAGAAATTACAAGGTTTACCTAATTTAGTTTAAACTTAAATATTCCGATTTGATTGTGATTTTTTTGAGATGGTTATAAAAAAAAACAAATGAGATTCATAAAATATATTATTAAAAATATCTTTTATTATAAACAAAACGACTTAAGACTAGTTTCGACTTAACATACATTTATTTTTAAATTTTATAAAAAATAACTTAAAATTACACTAATTCAGTGGTGTGATTTCGTCAAAAATTATTTAAATCGAAAATTCAAAAAATATTTTTTTCATGCAATTTTTTCATTTTATGTTTATGCTCATAATTGTACTTTATATACATTCTTTGGCATATGGAATTATATTAAAAACTTTTACAATAAGCAATGAAATATAAATATGGCCTTTATACGGACGGAAAATCGCTTATATATACATACAGACAAGCATAAATTATATAGGTAGACGGAATGCGAAGAAACCTTATGTACTAAGAAAACAAATTTTCTTAATTAGTTCCAGATAATTTGAAAGTCATTCATTCAGTTCCGATATCAGTTTAATTTCATTTTAATTAGTCAATTATTTATCGTTAAATATTTTCGCTAACGGTTTATAACTAATTAATTGGCAATTCAATTTACAATTGTAACTAGCGACCTCTTTTATCAAAACAAATAAACACCTGTTTAAGTTCTTACAAAACACTTAACTTATAGGTGTATATTGTGCAACGAAATTTACATATAGCTGTCGATGTAGGCAAAACAAACACACTGAGAACACAGTGACCTTACAAGCGAAAATCATTAGAAGTGCATAGCTAACACCGCGGGCCTCATGAGCGACCTCGAGTTTAACGAAAAGTAGACGTCCATGGATGGCACACCTTACAACAACTCTTGCGTAACTCACAACCCAGCAATGGATTGCATACATAATTCGAGTCACTTGGTGGGGACGCGAGGTCACTTGACAGATTGAAGTCTTAGCACAATTGAGGCTTACTTCATTGTGAGTCAGTCATGATTCATGGGGCTAGGAAATTACTGATTAAACCTACTCGTGTTACTTGTGAGAACTAATAACAGCACACAAGATTGTACAACACCTTCACAAACGTTCTCTATATCCATCTCTTTTTTTCACACATTTCGAAATGAGACAAAACATAAATTCTATACTTCAATGAAAGGGCGTAAGAATAAGTAGAAGGTATGCATTGGAATGTAGATACGATTGGAACTAAACCTAAATATAAAGCAGATCAATACAAGGATAAAGGTTCCAGAATTTCCTTCGTGAAGGAAACGAACTTTATTCCCGAAGCAAATGCAATAAGCGCCTTGAAAAGCTTCGGAACTTTCGCTGCGCGTGAAAAGGAAAAGTTGCGGGAGGCTTCGTTCGGCTCGAGCTTTCGTATTGTGACTTAAATATATCGGCGGTACTTTAAGCTGCTTTATCACCAACGGGTAAAAGCTTAGAAAATTAAAAAAAATATAAAATTATCAAATTAATTAACGCAATCAAAATAAAATCGTAATTTGTAGCATTTATGATTATTTTTATCATCATGTATCAATATTAATCTCATTATTGTAATTTCATTATTGTATTCTTTATTTAATCATTTAAAAAAAATCAATTTTTAGTCTTTCTTCATTATCAAATTCGATCATCAAAAGTATTATTACACAGTTATACTCAATAAAAAATACAAAAAATGTGACGTCACCGTCCCCCTCCTAAGCCCGTGACATAACTCAGACCTGTCTTCAATACAACAATTACAATTACGGCGCCATTCTAAGAACTAACCAATTATGTTATTACTAAAGCATTTAACTCCACGCTTTACCCGTTCGTAATAAAACAAGTCGATAATACTGACATTACTTCACTTAGCACTCAGTCTCACCTTCCTTCCTCTCATGAATATAATGTTCCACTTCTCGCAACGAATGGAACAGTTTCCAAGCGAGAATCACACCCACGATCTCCACTAGAGATATCAGCAATGACGCGCCGGCGACGGACGAACTAATAATCTTCGTGTAAACTGATGCCACTTTAGCACAGCCTAATCTCTCGTTCGCTTCCTTGTCGGTGAAGTCACAGGTCGCTCTGTAGTAGCTGTCTTGACAACAGGTCAAGGGGAGGTCGTTTCTCCAGCTCCTGTAGTCTCTCGCGTCGTTGGCGCCACAGCATCTGAGTTTCCTCTCGATTCGTCCAAACGCTTTGAAGACATCAGGGTTGGATTGAGAGTTGTAGTAGCCGTCGTAGACAGTATCCTTGACGAATCTATCAGTGTCTTCACCATCGACGTACACGAAGATCAAAGTCGCGGCAATAACTTGTCCAACGATAATGAGTATCAAAAACAATCCGTATATCCCTAGGAGTCCTCTGCTCTCTCTGTTCGCTCCACACCACCCACAGAACGCCACCATCATGACGAAGAGACCGAGCAAGATGAAGAGCCATGGCGCGACCTGCGGCCAATAGACTCTGTAGTCCAACAGGTAGTGATTGCTATTCCTCAAGCTGACGAATTCTTGCAACTGCACAAAGAACCAAATTCCGGTCGCAGCTGTGACGAAACCGAACACAGCGTACACTATGTTCATAACATATAACACACCCTTGATAAGATCGTCCTTCGCCATGATTGTGAGTGAAATCAACCGTGCACCGTGAACGTTGTCAACTGAATGAGAGGCGAGATAATAATGCCATGTAATTTATAAACTCCTGCGCACCTAAGTGGGACGTTTGGGCGTTACGTGACGACAACGATTTTACAATCTCTACGATCTACGTCGTCGATAGTTAATGTACTCGTAATTTAACATATTTTAGACTGATAAATCGTCAATTAAATATTACACTTGTTAGCTAATTTGAGTGTTATTAAAGTAATGTTTTGTTTCAATTACGAAGGCGATAGGAATTTTTTGGATGTGATTTTTATATAAGTGGTGTTAGTCACTGCTTTGTGCATTGAATAAATTAGCTCTGCGGTTACCTGCGAGATTTGTAGTGTGAATCACTTGCTTACAATTGTAACAGTGGACAATTAATGTTCCGTTTTACATATAATAATTATATTTTTATGACTTTGAATACCGTGATTCATTTAACGTAGGCAACGTTCAATTGTTTTTATTTACACACTGAATTTCTAGAAATTGTTTATTTTTACCTCAAATATTGACATACAGTCTGTCACACTGTTCATTGGCTAAAACGTAGATTTATAGGTATTACCTATAAATTAGATCTCACCGCCCGTAAATAGTTATAATTTAATAATGTAATATAGTAAAGTGATAATTAATATTACAAACGATTTATGTAACATAATATCACAATAGGAAAATAAGTAGCCATAGATCCTAGAGTCGATAAAACCTATTTTATCTAGTTATTATGACTTTTTTTTGACATTTGAATTGCGCTTAATCCTCTACATAAATCCTACAGCTCAATCTAGGACCATATTTGAAGGAAGTATAAAAAACTCCACTACATTATTATAATTAAACAGTTAAATACGTGCATTAGATACTTACATCTACAATCTAAAAATCATTCATCATCCACGACATCGCCACGACTTCCACGACTATCAAGCACGACAATCATCTCGTGAGGTGTAAACAAACATATCTACGTGATTTAACGGCGCTAGGGCAAGTTCTATCGATGACACATTAAATTACCATACTATGTGTTGCATAACTGACCATAGTGGCCATATACCATATGAATACGCAACTTCGATGTAGTTTGAGCGCCGATTGGAAAAGCTCGAAGTGGTAGCCCTTGACATATTTTTTTGGTATTTGAAAAGAATTTCGTTGCGAAACTTTACTAATTGACTAAAAACTGCGTGTTATGTTTTGATGTATCGTCGATAGAAGATATAAGAGCATTTCGTAAGAATTACATCAAATATAATAAGATTTTCTAAGAACTTCATTATCAACCCATTACTGTCCCACTGCTGGGCACGGGTCTCCTCTCAGAATGAGAAGGATTAGGCCATAGTCCACCGCGCTGGCCAAGTGCGTATTGGTAGACTTCACATACCTTTAAGATTTTTTATACATCTCTCAGGTATGCAGGTTTCCTCACGATGTTTTCCTTCACCGTTTAAGCAAGTGATAATTAATTTCTAATACGCACATAAATTTGAAAATCAGAGGTGCGTGCCTGGGATTTGAACCTCGGACCCCTCGATCGAGAGGCCGCGTTTCTTAACCACTAGGCTATCACTGCTTTTTTAAGAACTTGCTTAGTGTAAAAGTGGTGATAGTCTAGAAGTATGATATTCGGCCTCTCGAGCTGTTGAGGTCCAAAGTTATTTCAACTTATAACTCTATTTTTTGGAAATTCTGTGCATGAAATTATTACTTAATTACCTTATGAAGTAAAACCTCGAAAATCTATGTACCTTAGAGAACTTTAAAACGCTTCTCAAAGATGTGTTTAGTCCAATAATCCACAGTTAGTCAGCAAGCTAGACTATATCATTCAGACAGTAATCGTTAAAACGTCTACTTTAGGGATGTTGAGCGCTGCTTTGTTCGGATTGATGATTTGATTTTGAAGGTGGTAGAAAACTTTGTGGTTCGAAACCGGCGGCACCACCACCACACCTATTTCTACCTAATAACAGCAGTCTTAGGCGCTACTGTGTTCCGGTTTGAAGGGTGTGGTAAGGGAGACAGACTTTTCCGAGGCGTTACAGCTTAGTCCTCAGGGGCCAGGGGTAGCGGCGCATCTGTGGCCGACCTCAGGTAGGAATATCTAATCCTATCTGGTGTTGGTTACAGATGTCCATGGGCGGCAGTAGCCACTTACCATCAGGTGGACTACATGCTTGTCTGCTACTCCAATATTATAAAAAAAATAAGGTCTAGTAAGCTAATACGAGGCGTTCTAAATTAGCTCTCAGAAATAGAAAAACATCTGTGGCCGAACTTAGGTAGTAGGTAGTCTATTAGGGATCGATTACAGATTTACACAGGTGGTATGGCCTCTAGGCCATTCATCATTAGGTAAAATGCTGGCTCGTTTCTTACGAGTATGTCTATATTAATATATTAAACCGTTTATAACTTATTGAATGAGAAATCTGATTGTCCACCATTCCATAAATCTTTTTAACGAAATAGTTTTAACCATCAACTTAATTTAAATGATTAATTTTAATATGTTGAAAGATATGACAAATTTATCGGTAAAAATCATTTCGCCGTATTCATTTTAATTGCTGTATAATTTGTAACACAGAATTTCCATCATTTTCCAATATTTTATTAATTTTGTGTGTTTTGGAAAATGATTTATTTGATCTCTTCGTGGAATATTAATTATAATAAATATTGATGCTTTAATTGCGTACTCTATAAATACAAAATACTTTTATTGACTGCAATAAAACATACTCAAATAACATTGCAATGGGAATGTAATAAATTCTAACTAAAACTAATTGTAATAAACAAGTTCTAATTATAAAAATATAAGTATTTATTTTTTATTGCATTAAATGAATTTCTAAGAAAGTATACCTACTCAAAAGAAAAATATAGAGAAACCCTATTAAAATTGCAGAATAACTTAGACGTTTAATTTCAAAAGATTATTTAGTGATATATAATGTTATTCTTTCAAGAATTGGACTATTGTGCAGTTTATAGATTTTCCCATAAGGTTATTTTGTATTTAACGCAATAAGAACACTAATTTTAAAATTATGTTACTTCAAGATTTTCTTCAAAGACCTACGTTTATATTTTTTGGCCTATTTTAAATAAATTTAGTATATACAGGAAATAATAAACAAGTTATTTTATATTTCTTATATTCTTAAATGCAGAATAGCTTAAATTTAATTAACTATATTTACATCTTATTATATAATTGTGATGAGTTCCTGATACTTACAAATTATAATAAATTATAATAACTTAACTTAAAATTTTAATAAAAAATATTATCTATATTTTTTATTAGAATTTATAATGATATTTATATCAACTTTTAAAATATGCCTAAATGTATGTATCAATAATTAAAAACTCATTGTTAAAGACTTTATCATTAAAATCTAATTATAATTACAAAAACCCGCTACAGATATGAAGTATTTAACAAATTTATAACTGTTATTTAAAATATAGCTTGCTCTTAGAGGGTTCCGGATTCGATTTCCGACTAAGCAAATATTTAAAGTAATTTAGTTTTTACCCCATTTTATCCCCATGCCTTTTTTGTACTGTATTTGTGCGAAATAAAATGGATTTCTATCCCTACATACTTATTTAAAGCGTCCCTTCAGTATCTTCAAACCCGAACACAGTTCTTATATACTACTAATAAGACATTTTATATATAAAGAGCTGTGATGTTTTCACCATCACAAAGAGATTACCTTTTAAATTACATTACATGCACTTAAATCTAACTTAACTAATAAAAAGATTAACAGTCAGTTGCCGTTACAAATAATACTTGAATTCATGAAACAAATATTATATAAAACAGTATAGGTACTAATAATTAAAATTGTGTTGTTCTGGAAAGAACATATAAAATTTTATTTTTAATTTTTGTGCGAAATAAGCGCCGGAACGGCTTCTTAAATTTTATGTCATAACGCGGTGTCTATATTTATTTATATTCTAAGTATAGATCATAAAGTTACATTCACAAATCATAGATGATTCAAGTAATTAAACAATCATCACTAACAACAAATACTTAATGAACATCAGTTAATGACTAACGGTTCTCATCATCATCATCATAAAGTCATTTAATATAGTTAAAACTAAACGTAAATTTAATAATGTGTACGTGATAAAATCACATTCACATAATTTTACAATCCTACACATTATTGGTGGGTGAAATTTGATCCATGTACTAAAGAATATAAATTAGAATATCCATCTAATATGCTTAATTTAAATATTATAGCTATAAATACCTATGTTACATATTACACCCTCTTCATATTATTACAAAAATCTGGTAACTAATCAAAAATTAAGAAAACCTAACTGATAGAAGATACTTTGTTTAAAAATTCCATTTTCTTTAATTTTGTATTGCAATTATTTAATTTTCAAATTGTTGAATTTGTAAAAGTAGTTTATATATCGTTGTTGACTGTTGTCAAAGTTTACATTGTAACTTAAAAACAACAACATTTTTTTTTATTTTCTACTATCAGTTATGTCTTTTTAAACAGTTTACAACAGTAGAGATATTTGAAGTGTTACAAAGTAAAATATGTTGCAACTAGTCACATTTTCACACTTGTCGAAAATTCGGTACGCTTGAACAAACAGCTTTTGTACACTAACCTCAATACACGTTACACAATAATCGAAACATACTTTAATGCCAATACTCGAATAGAGACGAGTAGACGCTAACTGATGTATGTAAATAGGGCATTTGGGTGTATTCGGCACTTGTCACAACGAAGGGTGGTTTTTCAGTGCGAATCAACAGACTACTTTGTCAAACACGACGTTTACATAATCGTCACTATTCACTTGGCCAATTGTTTATATTTTGTTAAAAATAATGTCAAAAAATGTGCTTACTTAGCAGCCAAAGACATTTAACTATATGTATAGTAGCAATACAGCGAACATGGGAGGAAATGTCATCTTTGACTTGGTACCAATTGGTAATAAGTCGTTACTAAATATATAAAAAACCTCAATCAATACGAGATGTTTTGTCATGTGCAGCTAGCAAAGTATTTGTATGAAAATCTTGACAATGTTCGTTTTATATAGCTCTCTACCTCTAATCTCTTTGGTAATTAAAATATTTATTTTGGTCCAATTATTATAAAATCAATTTGAATGAATTATTCATTCATATTCTTGATTTCATTAATATTCTTGTTGAGACTTGACATATCAATGAGTAATACTTACAAAAGTATTGCTAAGAACATTACGAAGAACTCTACAAAACCTACATCCTTAAGATTTTCCTTGAACATAAGGAAATGATCATGGATTTTTAACACTCATATAAAAACTCAGAGGTGATATGTAGAGTATGAGCCATAGATTGAACTATTTCTCCGGAGTAGAAAATCGAATTTCTACCAACTAGGTTGGCACATTTAATGTCCTAATAACTAATATTATTATAAAAACAAAAACTTGACTATTTAAAAATAATTAACTAAAAAGGGAAGTAATGTAGCCTATGTCATTCCCACAATTTAGTCTGTTTGGGCGTTCCAAATGAAACATACATGTCATCATCATCAACCCATTACTGTCCTACTGCTGGGCATGGGTCTCCTCTCAGAATGAGAAGGATTAGGCCATAGTCCACCGCGCTGACCAAGTGTGTATTGGACTTCACATGATTTGAAAACTTTTTTTTAAGAATTCTCAGGTATGCAGGTTTCCTCACGATGTTTTCCTTCACCGTTTAATCAGGTGATAATTAACTTTTACTTTGAACTTTCAGAGGTGCCTGGGATTTGAACCTCAGACTCCTCGATCAAGAGGCCGCGTTTCTTAACCACTAGGCTATCACTACACTCGAAAAACAAAACCCTCCGCTATCGTAAAAGGAACCTAGCTGTCACTTATCCAAAGACTGACCAATTTCGAACAACGAACAATGCAACATATTTAATTAGTAGAAGTAACCACCATATTTAATCATCGCTTATAGTGCTAAGTCCATTGTCACGTAATTATAGCTCGATTTAAAACAAGCTGTAGTTCAAGATGGCGTTTTATATACCTCTCGCTCATTCTCTATAGTGTGTGAGAGAGATAGATAACAAAAGCTCAGCTGTACCTATTAAATCTTAAAATTATAAAACCCAAGCTGAATTTTTGTGCATAAAGATGTACAAAAATTCAGCTTTCCCATGTTTGTATCCACAATACTCAAAATATAACTAATGTATTGACTCGATTTTTTTACAAAATTTTCCATTGCTATGTACGAGTGTTCTTATATACTTTTTATTTCGAAACTCATATAAAAACATTACAAAGTAAGTAATAATTTGAAAAATGTTTTCCCGAAAACCGAGTTTCATAGAAGATTCATAAAAATGTAAAAAACTCTTACTTTACAAATCCATATTCAGACAGTAATTATGGCCTGTAATACACTACCATACATTTATGGCCTGTAAATTTTCAAAGCTATGTATAAATAACAGTACACAGTCACATCACGGCACTGTCTTTAGGAATGTCTTCAGAGATCCACGTCTTTGGTGTAGGAGCGTCACCACACTTCAGTTGAAGGTGCCTGGAAACAAAGAAGTTGAAATTAATACGGTGTTTCTAATTAAAATTAAATTTAGAATACGACTAAATCAGACCATATTGTTATAAAGAAATATCATTATCATCATCCAACCATCTGGGTTGGGCACGGGTCTCCTCTTAGAACGAAGGATTAGGCCATAGTCCACCGTGCTGGCTAAGTGCGGATTGGTAGACTTCACATACAAACATGTTTTTAAAGATCTCTCAGGTATGCAGGTTTATTCAAAATTTTAATTTACCGTTAAAGCAAGTGGTATTAATTTAAGTATAATACGCACATAACTTATTAAAATCAGAGGTGCCCGTACGTCCGATTTAAACCTCGGACCCCATGAAAGGTCGCGTTTTAACCACCAGGCTATCATTGCTTATACGAATACATACCTAAACCCATCTAATTTCTATGTTCCCATCATTTCTTTATTTTGTTCAGTCATATAACTTTACAAGCTTCATATTATTTACATAAATTAGAGAATTACTATAAAAATCTTCTGTTAAAAGATATTAAATTATATTAAACTCCTACAATTTGGACGGATCCAACGACACCTTATATATTTAAATCCGTTTGTGTTGTAAAGCATATCAAAGAATGAGACATACTCGTACATACGTCAAGAAACATTACCCTCCGCTGTCAAATACAAAATAAATTGAACTTCTCCACATTAAAATCGTCAAGGTAAACAAAATGACTTCACATACCATAAGTATACTCGTACTCGTATATGAGTCATAACAACACACGATAGTCATGGGAACCTGTATAATTAAATGTGATTGTGTCGGAAAATTGTACTAAATGTGTAAAATATTAGTCATTTTATCACAAATGGGCAATGAATTTTGCAACTGTGATTCACTGCCTCATTCTTAACGGCTTACTAAGTTAATGAACGAGAAACTAACGTACAAAGAGAATTAGTGGCGGTTAAGTAGTTAATAAATGATACATTGTTATGTTATTTCATAATACGTAACTGTGTTTTGGAATGTGATTAGTTACGCGATGTCAAACGTCAAATTAATTTTAAAATACTTTCTGTAACTGGGTACATTTTATAATTACTAAATAATTTTGTATAACATTATAATAATACATAATAACAATGTGAGTAATTGTTATTGCATGCGCGAACAATAATCATACACCACTAAAAGTTTTGTTAAAACTTTCCGCGAAATTTTAATAATTAGAAACTTTTAATTTTGAACACTATTTAATTTAGAATTATAGATATGTGATCGGCCAATGAGGTGAAACATAGTCGCATTATAAAAATACATTTTATTTCGGCTGTACGCTGATTGAAGATCTAATCTTTCCCTACCATCTTTTCGTATTAAAAAGTATACCAAAATGTTATAGATTTAAGTAAATAAATAACTTTAATTTAGAAATTCCTAGATTTAATTCGAAGTTTAAGCTTATACAATTATTTTTATATTGTTTCTTTTTTCATCTGAACCAGAAATTTATCATGTGTTAAAAATTTACAAAACGATGACTTTAATCAAGTAATGATTAACCATCAGTACACGACCACAAAGGCAGCATTCATTTCCTAAGTACGAGTATGTACAGTGCAATAACAATGATATAATGGGCAGGTGGCTCCATTGTCACATTACATAAGTATGTCACGGCGGACTATCGTACGAGTATGTACGGTACATATATGATGCGTCGAAAAACTTGAGAGTTGGTTAACAATTGTCATTGTCAATATGTATGTAGTAATTATGAATGAAAATGATGTTTTCTAAACATTGTCGTAAATTAGGATTCTCTGTGATGTGCCTATTCACATAATCAGTACCTAGGTACACAAAGACCGACTCTTGACGTAAATGTTAGTTCATAATTAGTTGTCTGTATAATATTCTAGTCCGGTTGTCTACCTATTAATGTCCCACTGCTGGACACGGGTGTCCTCTAAGAGTGAGTAGGATTTAACTCATTTCCTATGGCATAATGCAGAGAAACTCGAGTTCTCTATCGGGTTCCAATCTCAGTATTTATCACAGATTTTTCAAAATTGTGTGCAGTCGAACCACGAAGGGTTCTACCACCTACTAAAACTTCATGAATCAAACAGGCACTGTAATATATAGGATATTAGATATGTTATGTAATACATTTTATATATCTTATATTGATCTAAACGTTCTCCGATCTAAGTATACGTGTATGCCTCTTACCACAGATTAGCAAACGACCAGCTTGACGCAACGGTTACGTAAGTGTGTCATGGGTGTTCATAGTTGACTTAAACGAACACTTGATAACAAGCAAAGTTTTGAGTTATATAAGGTTTTAGGTACTATGACCTTTTGTGAAGAATTAGTGTGAAAAGATGGTATTGGAAATTTATTTCCATATTAATTTATTTTCTAAATTTAATTAAATGGACTTGATAGTCATTAATTGAAAGTAAATCAATGATACTGAAGTTATTTTGTTTTTAATATTTACATTGATTGATTTTATAAATGATACTGGATATTCCATATTGAATTGAATTAATTAAATAATCATGATTTGTTTTTTATTTATAATATTATTGTATGACATTGAATTAATTGAATAGACATAATTTTTAAATTAATTTGAATAAATCAAAACTAATTTAAATTCAAATTTTGCGGGCAGACTTTGGCTACTACCGCACGCACACCTATTTTTCGCATCATAACATTGACATCAAATTTTTCACTTTTGATTAAAGGCATAAAAAGGCAAACCTTAGTTTTTAAAGACTTCAATCCATATATAAACAAACCCAATTTGTCCTAGATAAATTTACTTAGTTACATAGAGCGTGACCTAAATTCAGATGGTCTGCATGCTTGTTTACTCCCATTAAACAGAATAACTACAGTAAAATTAATATTCAATCCCTATAAATAATAACCAGTTATTTCCAGTTGAAGGTCGGTGTCTATTGTTGAAGAAAACAATGCAATGGGTGCGCTGTGATGGAGATTCTCTGCATTATGTGTGTATTCAAGAGATGATTCTTGTACAACCAATTGTTTGTAGGTAATTTAGTAGTACATCGTATTTGACTTACGGTAACTGATCATGAATATCTGTTATTTGTAGATAGAATTGGCATCCAAAATAAAGTTGATCACGTGCGATACTACTCCTGATGATCGAATTGCCCTTAGTTTGTGTTTAAAAAAAGCAGTGATAGCCTAATGGTTAAGAAACTCGGCCTCTCGAACAAGGGGTCGGAGGTTGAATCCCAGGCACGTACCTCAGATTTTTCAAAATTATATGCCCATTAAAAATTAATTATCACTTGTTTAGAGCTGTAAAAGAAAACAACATCAGGAAACCTGCATACCTGAGAGATTTTTATATAAAAGAAATATCAAAGGTATGTGAAGTCTATCAATATGCACTTCGACCGCGCGGTGGACTATGACCTAATCCTTCAAATTCCGAGAGGAGACACGTGCCCAGCGGTGGGACAATAATGGGTTGATGACGATGACGAGTGTCTATGGTAAAAATAAATGTGGCGTTGGTACATCTATTTACTGTCTAATCTAAAAGTTTATAAACAACTCTTATTTTGTATTTTATTAATTATACTTTAAATAATTAAATTAACACGTTTTGGACGAACCAACTGAGATAAATAAATTAATAGTTTCAAGAAAGTTTTTAATACCTGACTAAATAATAGCAGCCTATAAATGTTGAATATAAATGCTGAATGTCTATCTATCTAGTTAGATTTCGTAAACTTGTAGACGTATATTGAATGTTATTTGAGTAAAAATCTGGACTCTATTTTGCTTATTTCAAATAATAGAGTGCGCGAGGAGACCCGCACGTAAAAACCTGTATCACATTGAATGCAAAATGCAAATTAACATCTACAGTGACCCCGGCGAGACTAAATTAGATAATTACATCCATTCAACGTACCTAAGGATCATCTGAAGACAAACCAAGCCGAGATACTCATTCATTTTAGAAAATACAAAGTGCATAGGATTTTTAATATGCGCAGGAATTCTAAATATTAATCGGTTTCAACATAGCTATGTAGGTAGCTAGGTATATTCTTTTTGGCAACTGCTCTGGCCTATGGACATCTGTAATCAATCCCAGATAAGGTTAGAGTCCTACCTGAGGTCGGCCACAGGTGTCGCTACCCTTGAGAGCTAAGTTGAAACGCCTCATAACTAAGTCTTCCTTACCACACCCTTTAAACCAGAACACAGCAGCGCTTATCACTGTTGTTATAAGGGATAAATAGGTGAGGCGGTGATGTTACCGAAGTCAACCCAACTTCAAAATATATTCGTAAACCTAACTTTGAGAGTTTCTGAAGTGAAATATCGTATAGGTATCGGTCCTATAAGCAAAGTATTTTATTATTATTAATCTATATCATTGAGTATCTTATCTTATATATCTTAAACGCATGCTTAAATAGTAAACTTCGTTTTTAATAACCGATCTATCAATATATACCATCACAAACATCACTAGTATACAGGCATTCAGGCATACGCCTCCACGCGTCGAAGTCTAATAAGACGCATTTAGTCACTTTACCAATTGAACTGAGCAATCATTTAAACTAACGATATTTAATTTAACAAGTAAACAATTCAATATTATACGTATTCTTCAATCAATTGTTATTTTGAATAACGTATTATAAAAAAACTAATAGTCGAATAGAACGTGTTACTGCTTTTCCTTTTGGGAAATGTTTAAAAATACTCCCAATTTGTTATAAGTAACGGCCAATCAATGGCAGACCGTTCGCCATTAGGGTTTCAACTTCGATCCCCGGTCAGGCAATGCTATGGTGTTTGCGTATTTAGCATGTCCATAACACCGTGAAGGTATGACTCATATAAAAACCCTTCGTGCAAGTATTATAGCAATTAAGTTTGTTGTCCCTTTCTCTCATAACATAATGAGGCTAAGTGAGAAAGAGACAAACAATAGCTAATGATATTAATCATTTGTAAATAAGGAGGGCAGTATAACCTACGAAATACGTAGATGTCGCTTAGAGGACTTCACACTTTGTCATACTCAAATATGACTAAATGTAAACATCTAAGATTTATTTAGTACTTAGCATATTTAGTCGCAAAATTAGGTATGTTTTTAAGAAATAGAAGTTATACTTATTTAAAATATATTTCATAGAATCACTATGAAAGTAAACAATAATAAATTAGAGAGAAACGCAACTAATCGATTATATCCGTAACATAGCAAACATAAATACGTGTAACGATGCGTATAATGAAGTTAATCTTCATTTTGATGTGACGATGTAAGCGAATGTGATTAATTTACTTTTATGTATGTTAAGAAGTTAAACTTTGATGCATAAAATTCACTTTATATAGTTGCTAACTACTTGTATACTTACAAATCTATAAAAGCACCTTTTTGCTCTCCGATTCGTACTGCGCGACTGGAACTCTTGGTTTCTTTCTCATCGATCTGGACAGCGCGATGGCGGCGACCAGGCTTATTATGGCGATAATTGCGATAAAAATAGACGCAGCTGATAAGACCTTGATGGCAATTCTCGCGTACTGCGCCGCGACGGTCGAGCAGCCGTGTCTTTCGTTCGCCAACTTGTTCGTAAACTCGCAGTCGATAGCATACGGTTCCAACCAGCCCCGGTAGTACACATCGCAGCACGACATCGGGAACTCGGCCTTCCAGTTCTTGTAATCCCTCGGGCTGTCCGCGCCGCAACAATGCAACTTCCTCTCGATAACCCCGAACGCGCTCGCCACTTCGTTATCTGTCTTCGCTTGGAAGTAAACATCCCAGACGGTGTCCTTAACGAAGTCGTCAGTGGATTTGTTGTCAGCGAACACAAGCGAAACTACCGCTGCGGCGATGAGACAAACAATCACAATCCCGAGGAAGATTATATACATGTGGATGAGTCCTCGGTTGTTCTTGCTGACGCTGGTGAAGCCGCAGCAAGACACGCTCATCACAAACACGCCGACCACGAAGAAGATCCATGGCACCGCCTGCGGCCAGTACACGGTGTAGTCCAACAAATAGTGGTTGCTGTTCCGTAATGTCGTGAACTCGTGAACTTGGACGAAGAACCAGATCGAGGCCGCCGCGATCGCGAGCCCGAACACAACGTTGATGACGTTCAGACCGTGTAAGATCAGTTTAGTCGCGCGAGCACTCCCCATTTTTAAATTCTGTTATTTTATCACGCACAACACGACTGTCGCTTAAGAGCGGTCACAATTAAATGGCGTGGTCGTACGCCAGTTGGTTTTATAAACTGCGATCGCTATCAAGGTTGTATCACTTCCTATACAATGATTCACGATCCACGAAGATCTGTAGCGATGAGTGTGCGATGGGTTTGTTTTTTCTAAGGATTCGATAATTATGGTTAGTGTGACTTTTTTTAAGGTCTTTAGCTATGTTACGTCATGATTAATATTGACTTATTAAGCTGCTTGTTAGATTAAGTTAACTATTGTATTAATAAACAATAATAGGAGATATGGCGTAAGATTTATTTCTAATCTGAATTATTATTTTTCTTATCGTCGTCATAAAATAATATTATGTTTATACGGTTATATTTCTACAGTTTATGTAATATAAGAATGAAAAAAGATGAGCTAAGGTTGTATTATCTATTTATTGTGTTGCTGAGTAGTCACTACTGCCTACAACCCTTAATAGAATAATTCAACCTCAAGTCAGCTATTAATGCTTTACTACCCCTAAAAACTTTTTAAAAACTTCCTAAAGGAAAGAGGAATTTTCAGAAAATAAAATATATCGAACTCTCCGAGTGAGACGTAGAGTTCGCTTCTCAGTATTTTGACTACGTTTCTTTCTAGATATAAAAGTATACAAATATTGTTACATTTATCATAATGATAGGAAGTCTTCCTGTAAAACCGGTTTGTTCCTCTTAGCACTCAAATGGTCTATATTTCTGTCTAGACAACCACAAACCACACTTAGGTGTGACATATCATTTTATCTTTAACGCTCTATTAAGACCGTAATGCACTATCCATCCTTTATCCGGAGGGTAATGTTTTTCGAGCGTATGTTTGAAGATAAGTGTGCCTAACTTACCTATCTTTGGTAACACGGAATAACTTTTAATCTAAGATTAGAGTCAGAGCAGCTTACTTCCTCTTACTACGTATTTATTAATACTGAATTTGAATAAATTTTCTTTACGACTAGTTTTGAAGTTTATTCTTATGTTTGTTGTTTGTGTTATGTTTATGTTTTGTTTTAATTCTTGTTTTTTAAGTCATGTTTGTGCTGCTACGTATTTCGTGAATAAAAATTTATTATTATTATTAAGTTAGTTTGGTTCTAAGGAAAATTTATTAATAAGGTCGTAAGCGCTTAACGTTTTATTTGTTACTGCCACTGTAAGGCAGTAAGAACTGTGTTAGCAATGTCGCCTTAGTAAAACCACGAACGGTTCTTCCACTTCTACTATAAGTACGATAACTAGAAAATTATAATAATAATCAAAAAACCTCACTGTTTGAAATTAACCACACCTCATATGTTAATATACAAGACGCCATTTGCGCTGTAGGCCCTGCTAAAGATTGTACATATGCTCGAAAAACATGGAAATTTTATTTAAATAGTCACTATGTTTATACCTTTAAAAAATAAGGTATTCGATTCGTCATCAATTCTTATTCTTTTGTATTGCGTAGTTTCCCCAAAACATATTTCTCCTCTGATACATTCCAAAATGTTTGCCTTAATAAGTAGCTAACGTGTAATATAACCACCATGACACGCTAAAATATATGTGTTTAGCCTTCTCATATACGGTAACATTGTTAAAAATTAGTCAACAAGAAACTCTGCTTAAAAATAATTAACTAAAAAAGTTAGTAATGTAGCTCATGTAACTACCACAATTTAAACGAATTCAATGACACTGCATATGTAAAAATCTATCAAGAAATTTAGGGTATAGACTCTGTCAAAGATTGCGACATACATACAAACATGCAGACGTTCGAAAAACATAACTGGTTGAATCAATTCCGTGCAAATTTATTTTCACATTGAATTAAATAATTGGTCAAAGTAAATTGTCAGCTGCCATCAAAAATATGCATACGAAAAATATTCGATACATATAAGAACAATAATGTTTAATGTATAGTTATGAAAAAAACATTGTAAATATATAGGTAGTAGCGCGCAGGTCTCTTTTCAGAGAGTAAGGCCAAAATAGATCACGCAGGCCAATAGCGTCACATAACACGTCACACACCATAGATAATAGTATCGAGAGGATTTATAAACGTATTTCCTTAATTCGTCACCAGTAAATCAAGTTATTATTAACCTAACATGAACAATATACATATGACTAAGAATATAATCTTTAGATTCAAAACACGTTGGAGAGGAGTCTTAAACTAGAAATCGAAATTGAGTTTCCCACTATTTCGATATTAACTTTAAGAGCTAGAAATCTGGTAATACCATCGTCTTATATACTTCCTTACAACAGCAGTGTCAAGCCATTAATTGTCATCCTATGTCACATAAGTAGTAAAGAAAAAAATATATGAGGCCCTCCATGTACACCTCAGGGGTAACAACGCTTCTATAGCCACTGTATGATAGAACTTTAATCCTATTCAGAGACCATTTGCAATTTCCTATCAACTTTATAAGCGAAAAACTGTAGATTTATAAAGCAAAATAAGTCAATACTTACAGATTATAGCGGCACTTTGTTATTCTCCATATGAATGACGGTTTCTCCGTGGTGACGTGGTTGGTGGTCATTTGGTTTCTTCTTTAACGCTTTGCAGAGGATGAAAGCGACGATCAGGCACATGAATCCAATGACAGCGATCAGGACAGACGCACCGGATAGAATCTTGATGCCAATCCTAGCGTAGTACGACGCGACGGCTGTGCATCCATGCTTTCCATTCGCAATTTTATCCGTGAACTCACAAATCGTTGACGAATTAGCATCACAGCATGACGACGGGAACGTGTTCCTCCAGTTCTTGTAATCTCTCGGGCTATCAGATCCACAGCAATGTAACTTCCTTTCAATCAGTTCAAACGCTTCAGCCACAAGACGATCGTCTTTCGATTCCTGGTATACATCCCAAACGGTATCCTTGACAAAGTTATCCGTGGTTGTGTTATCAGCGTACAGAAGCGTCACGACCGTCGCAGCAGTGAGGCATCCAATTAAAATCACAAGGAAAACAATATACACAGTGATTAACCCACGACTGCTTTTGTTGACACTGGTGAAACCACAGCAAGAGATGAGGAACACGAGAACGCCGACAGTGAAGAAGACCCAAGGGATCACTTGAGGCCAGTACACCTTGAAGTCTAGCAAGTAGTGGTTGCTATTCCGTAAACTCGTAAACTCGTAGACTTGAAGGAAGAACCAGATCGCGGCCGCAGCGACTAGGATCCCAAGCACAGCGTTGATCCCGTTGAAGATGTGTAAGCACGCTTTACTTCCTCGAGCCTTAGCCATTGTTTACGGAGATGTATCCTGTTGGGATGTCACTAATTAAATGGCGTGGTTGGTCGCTGATCGTCGTATAAATACGCTGTTGTGTCACTATACGAGATGATTCACGGGATCGAATGTATCGACGGTTACAGTTTCAGTTTTTGACAATGGTGATTTTGAACGAGTAACGTTTACGAAAAAGTTTTTTGGTATATGTGGTTTGTGCACATTGTTGTGGTTGTAACGTCAAAAATTCCGAATCATTTTGTGGTGGCATTCCTGACATTGGTAATTTTGAACAGCAGAATTACTAATCGCTAGGTTTTCTTTCCGCTCTAACGCCCGTTATTGATAATTAATCTGCCTAATATTTTGCCTATTAGAAATCAGCATTATTAATTTCTGCTTACTAGCAATCGTTAAATTTAGATATAGGTATTGTAAATTCACTCAATTTGTCAAATTTCCTTTAATATTTTTACAATACGAAATGTTCAATATATAAATTTTGACAAGTTTAAATCTCCTGTTTACCTATATTAGCGGGATGAATTACGAAGAAATCTTAACCTATTATGACTTCTGTAATCATTATGTATGTTATAAGCAACTCCTGTGCTTATTCTCTTATAATGAAAATGAAATCTTGAACCAAATTATCATGCTTCTTAGCATGCCAGTCAAATAGATTTTTTGTTATTTTAAATGTAGTGAGATGTATGATTATAGATTTAACGACGTCTTCCGATAAGTCGGTTGTTTCCACCTAGCGTTTAGATGGTCGACGATATTTCTGTCAGACAACCACAAACCACATTAAGTGTGGCATATCATTGCATCATGATAGGCTCACAATGGCCTGTCATACAATGTAATATTATAACAATACATAATATATTATGTCATATATGATAAGGTAGGTTTGACTCTGGCAGCAACGCCACATCTGTTTCTGCTCTTCACAGCAGTGTTGAGCTGCTGTGTTCTGGTTTGAAGGGTGTGGTAAGCGACATACTTATCCGAGACATTCCAGCTTAGTCTTCTGGGGTAGTGGTGCCTTTGAGGACGATATCAGTTAGAAATCTAATCTGATCTGGGCGGCAGTAGCCACTATCTATAAGATGGACTGCATACTCGTCTGCTACTTCCGTCTTAAAGAAAGTTTGACCTGGACTGTCCGGGAATCGAACCTTTAACTTTTTTTTATATTATAGGAGTAGCAGAAGAGCATGCAGTCCACCTGGTGGTAAGTGGCTACTGCCGCCCATGGGCATCTGCAATCAATCCCAGATAGGATTAGATATTCCTACCTGAGGTCAGCCACAGATGCGCTCCTACCCCTGAGGACTAAGCTGGAACACCTCGGAAAAGTCCTCTTTTACCACACCCTTCAAACCGGAACACAGCAGTGCCTAACACTGCTATTATTAGGTAGAAATAGGTGTGGCGGTGGTGCCGCCGGAGTCGAACCACAAAGGGTTCTGCCACCTTCAAACCATTAACTTAGATGACAAATCATTTTGCTGACGGCATGTTAAATGTCTAATATTTTAACGTATGTGAGGTCAAAACTTTGTATATTTAGGTCCAAGTATCCCAAACTTTGGAACCTAAATACCTAAGCAAATATTATTGTGGAACCTAAAACTATATGAATACGTTTCATAGTTTGGAATTGATGCAGAGTTTGTTTAAGCTGTTCAGTAGATATGACCTAGCTTAGTCAGGATTGTGGACTATGGCTTAAGTCGTTTAGTCTGAGGGACTCATGCCCAGCAGTGGGACATTTTTGGGCTATCTAAACTAACTTGGCTATGAGGGAGTTATATTGTTATTAATGGAATTATAAAGATTTGTAGATGGTAGAAACTTTTTCTGTCTAATAACAGCTGTGTTAAGAACTGATGTTTTTTTGTTTGAAGGGTGTGGTAAAGTTGAGACACTTATACGAGGTGTTTCAACTTAGTTTTCAGGACTAAGGCATCTGTGGCCGACTTCAGGTGGGTCTCTAAACTTATCTGGGGTTGATTATAGACGTCCATGAGCGGTAGTAGCCACTTATCATAAGGTCGACCGCTCCATTCCTACGTCTATATTCAAATTTTTATATCGTACTAGCTGACACGGCAAACTGTGTTGCCATATAAATAAAAAAATGTTAAGGGTGAACAACCCTTATCACTAAGGAGTATGAAAGATAGATAGTAGCCGATTCTCAGACCTACTGAATATGCATATAAAATTTGGTGAAAATTGGTAAAGCCGTTTCGGAGGAGTACGGTAACTAACATTGTGACTAAGCTTCTTCTCCATAACGAAACACCTTGTGAAGTGGTGGTAGTTGTATTGACATTCAAAAAGTGCTCTGTAAAGAACCTATTTTGAATAAAAAAATAAAATTGATTTGTGACACGAGAATTTTATATATAAGATGTGCCAAAAACATGTGTAACCTAAATAATATCAGGTATTTCCATGTATTTCCCGTATTAATTATTTTACTATAGGTACCATTATTGTCATTTACCTACACGCTATATGAATGAAAAACCACAATTACTTGTAATACCTTCATGATGAAATACCTAATGGTTTTACATTGTAACATTACAACACCAATTCATATTTAGGTTACAATGCAAAATATTGAAGTATGTGGTTGTATGAAGCACCACCGCCGTACCTATTTCCGTCTAATGAGTGCAGTGTTAGGTACTGTGTACTGTTTTGAAGGGTGTGGTAAGGGAGAGACTTATACGAGGCAATCCAACTTAGTTCTTAGATGCAACGCATCTATGAGTGATCTCTAATAATCTCGTCGGATTTGAAGTTGGTTTTAGATGTCTAAAGATCAAAATACTTGGCTACTTTATATCAGTGCTACCTACCACCACCATACCTGTCTTACACGCAGACGGTTCTGGGTTCGTTCCCCGGTCAGACAGATATCTACGAGTAAATGATTAATATGGAAGTGTAGACAGCGTCTATTCGTTTAATCCGATGGATTTTTGATAGTCTTATTTACTGCAGTTACATATTAAAGTGTAATGTTCTTCTTCGACGTTCGTAAAGTGGGAGTTGATTACAGTTGTTCATGCGCAAGGTAGCAAGCAACTTACCAATAGACTGCATGCTCGTCTTCGATCACTAATAGTTAGTGATCGAAGATGCTCGTTTGCCATTCTTATAGAAGTTGAAAATAGATGCGTTGCTTAAATGTAACGACTTATATTACATAGAAGACATAGACTCTCATACTTAATTTGTTAGGGTTCTGTATATGAAGCGTAAAACCGTAACCCTGTTACGAAGCTTACGCTGTCTGTCCATCTGTCTGCCTGTCATAGAGCAATATCTCTCGAGCCGTAATAGACACTTGAAATGATTATAGAGTACGCATAATGGTGTCTGCTATAACGAGAAATACAGAAAATAAAAAAGCTTATAAATTAATGGGAGTCGCTATACAAGAAACCACAATTTCCACACTTCGGAAGTTTTTGCTTTATCTATTGAACCGTAATAAATAGGCAGCTCCAATTTTCACAATGCATTTAATTCTACGACTGATAGATAACAAACACTAAAAATAAAAAAAAATGTAAATTTAGCTGTACGGAACCCTCCACAAACAAGTTCGACTCACACTTGGTCATTTATTTTAAATCTATCAATCCCACGTTCCTCACAGGAAGCTCCAACTGCACCAATGAACTGAAGGTCAATGTCAATGGAATGATCACCACAATTAATTAATCCACGCACATCCTATTCTCCGAGAGCACCTTCCGAGAAAATGTTGTGTAAACATCTTCAGATTCGTCATGTTTCATTCATAACAAGTACGTAACTCCTGGTGGAACGGAAATGTTTGAAGATCCCTTTGTTTAACCACCGCCACACCGATTAAAGGTCCAATAATCCTTTGTGCATCGACTACGGCGTTACCGTAAAACCTATTTCTGCCTCTTAACAACAGTGTTAAGCGCTGCTGTGTTCTGGTTTGAAATGTGGTAGAGGAGACGTACTTTTCTAAGGCATTCCAGCTTGATCATCTGGTAACGCATCTGTGGTTGGCCCCAGGTAGGCATGTTATCTTATTTGGGATTTTCGGTAAAGAATAGGTATAAAGTTTATTTTTTAACATCTTAGTACAAATATAATTAAAAATGATTCGATAATATTTATAGAAACAAATTATTTACACATATTACACGCGTATAAATGCGTAAATTTAATTTTATGGTTTATTTAACTCTGGATTACACGGAACCCTAATTCTTTTTCTAAAATAAAAAGTAGCCTAAGTTACTCCTTACAACATAAGATAACTGTCATTGAAAGTCCCGTCAAAATCGGTGCAGCCGTTTTGGAATATACAAACAAAAAAAATAACTTACTTTGTTATAAGTATTGTATACTAGCTGACCCGGCAAACTTTGTACCGCCTCAAAATCTATTTATCAAATATATTTCATATAAAATATAGCCTATGTTACTCGTGGATAATGTAGCTTTCGAATTGTGAAAGAATTTTTAAAATCGATCCAGTAGTTTTTGAGCCTATTCATTACAATCAAACAAACAAACAAAGTTTTCCTCTTTATAATATTAGTATAGACAATATCAGACAATTCATACAACAACCGTTATTTTGATATCACAATTTTACTGTATAGTAATTATGGCTTTCTTACATAAATGTTTTTGGTGATATACGTGTTACACCATACGTCAATGTTTACGCATTTAATGTGTGTAATGTGTATGAGTCACGCTTCATTCTCAGAACTAGCTGCGTTTTAGCGGGAAAATAATTATGTAGGTAGTTGATCTGTGAAGAGCTGTTAGTCAACTTTAATAGTGACGGAAGTTGTAAACATGTAGTGGCCATTGCGACCTATATATTATATATATATCAATAAATTCAAATAAGATTAATCAGTTGTTATTTTATATTAAAAAAAAAACTAAAAAAATGGCGGGACTTTAAGCCTTAAATAATGGACGTATCGAAGAACTAAATAAGGATAAGTATGAAAATGTATTTTCTTCAAAATGAACCTTTTCCTTAAGTTCTTCTACTTCCGTTTGATTCCCCTACAAGCGACACTACCCGATAGTGAAATAATATAACTGTGTTTTTTTTCAAAATGGTACGATTCCTGGCTAGGAAAATAGATGCTTGTGTCTTCATTGTTCATAAGTGGAAAGTAGGAATATATTAGAGAATGAGAGAATTAATACATGAGAGTTTTGATTTTCTCTGGTAGTGTTATGGAAGGTACTTAATATTATGCGTAATTACGTAGACTTATCGGGAACTATGACGCACTAATCAAACCAATGTTCAAACTTAACCTCGAACAAGTTATATTTGAATTATTGTACTATCACAAACAGTACCTATATTTACTGGTTCCAATTCGTATTAGCCGACTCCACTTAACTTCCAGCTTACCTGACCGCACCCCCTCGTGTAACGCGCCACGCAAGCTTCCATCAAAACAATGAATCATACACGCACGCAAATTGCGTCATTACGCAAACATATATGGAATGTATAACTCGATATTATTTTACCCAACTACATATCATTTGAACCGATTCAAAAGACATTTTTAAATGTACTTGAAATAGAAGGACATTCTTAATTCGATTTTTTTTTGTTATGAAATTGTAGTAAGAGATGAAAATGCAATCCACCTGATGATTGGTGGTCACTACTGAATGTATTTAACTTCGCGTAAGATTGGATTCTTACCTAAGGATTCTACTAGGATTCTTACCTTTTTTTCATTTTGTTCACAAGGAGGAAACCTTTAAAGGTACCCGACGCCGTGGGAGCGACGACGGGTTATGTGGACTTTTACCGCACTAAAACCCCCCCGGTGACCGTCCTCTACCGCTGCGTAGAGGACTCCGGGATCTCCAAAGGAACGCAACTGGAGCCCTCTTAGCTCGTTGCCCCGTTGGGCTCCGCCCAGGTGAGCTTGGCGCTCGCCACACCGTCTGGTGCGTACGACGGTATGCGACCACACATACCGCCGTCCTTCCCGGGGCCGCTGGATGGGCCCTTCGAGCTCTCACTCTTGCCGCCCGCAACCCCAAAGCGCCCTTTTAGTCGCCTCTTACGACAGTCAGAAGATACCGTAGCCCTATTCTAGTCCCGGAACTACAGGGACAGCTAGGATTCTTACCTAAGATCACTACTAGGATTTTTACCTAAGATTACTACTAGCTACCTAAGATCGGCCACCGGTACTTTGGTGTCCTGGATTAGAACAACTCGTGGAAGCTGTTCTTATCACAACCTTTAAACCAGGAGACGTCAATACAGTCTGATTGTCCGATGATAAGTAGTCATTACCGTAACTAACGCCATAACTTAATTTAGAACGGGTTTTACCTGAAGCCGTTCACAGATGCGTTGCCATGCACAAAGGCTAATATGGTCACCTCTTATGTAAGTGAGCCGGCATCACACTCTTCCATCGCCCAGAACTGCTTCATGCCAGAAATAGGAGTGACGGTGGTACTTCATGAATCATGGCAGCTCTAATACCTTTAGAAAAGTCATAAGTGTCATTAATTATAAATAAGGGTTGGCGTTTCCTTCAGAAAAAGATCGATTCGTAAATCAATTCAATGTGTGATAAATTGAGACTTAAAAAGATCGAGGCCTAATGAATCGATTCTCCAAAAATCGATCTTCACATTCAGGAGTGAAGTTAACGAAAAAAAAGGTCGTCAGCATGACCCTGAAATACGTTTTCCTCGGCAATAAATATGTATAACACATTTGTTAATATTCAATCTACTTCGGAAATTCGAATTTAGATTTTATAGGATGAAATATCGATTCACTGAATCGATCTATTACTGGAGATTGATTAAAAAATCGATTATTGGTTCACAAGATAAATCAATTCTTCGATTAATCAATGTCAGAAAGCCATCCATATTATAATTTATTTATTTTCATTTAACTCAGACATAGTCCATATTTTAATTAATACATTAAATACATAGTAACAAATTAATTTAACACACAAGTTCTAAAATGTCATACGCACAAAGATGACTCTTATTACAATCATGCGTCTATTGTTTAGATACATAAATATGTAGATGACGCATCGTTTGCAACAGGTTATTAAGGTATGCCAAATTTGGTTATACATAATGTAAATAGATGACTCTACCTACCATTTAGCCATTGAAGCGCGTATTTAACTAAGGAAAATATTTTTTTATAATATAGGAGTAACAGACGAGCAAGCAGTCCACCTGAAGGTAAGTGGTTACTGACGCCTATGGACATATGTCATCAACTCCAGATAGGATTAGATATTCCTACCTGAGGTCGGCCACAGATGCGCCGCTACCCCTGAGGATTAAGCTGGATCGCGTCGGAAATGTATGTCTCCCTTACCAAACCCTTTAAAACGGAACACAGAAGCGCCTAACGCTGCTGTTATTAAGCAGATATAGGTGTCGCGGTGTTGCCGCCGGAGTCGAACCACAAGGGATTACAGATGTTAATAGGCGGCAGAAGCCACTTACCATCACGTGTGCCGCCGGAACCACAAAAAGAGATTACAGATGTCCATAGGCGGCAGTAGCCACTTACCATCACGTGGACTGCATGCTCGTCTGCTACTCCTATATCATAAACATCAGAACTGTTACTTCATTTGGTTCATTAATATAAAGAGTTTAAGCTCTTTTCGTAACAACATCACCATATTGATTGCGAAACTACCACAATGTTAAATTTAAAACCACGTAACTAGTCATTACGGGATCGATACTTCATTTTAAATTCCCACAGGAGCGAGGGCGGGTAATCGGGAACATTAAATTTACCACATTATTGGGGGAAATACACCCCTTTATGCGAATTGAACACGCTATCTTGTTATTGTTATGTGTAATAATAATAATAAGTGGTCATAGTTCATGTGGTTGAAATGTGTACAATTAACTCAAGTAGTATTTATAATGTCTACTCGGTTTTTCGGGTCTTGTTTCGGGCACAATTCTGAGATTCGTCCAAAGTTTTGAACGGAATTCGTAAATTCATCTAAAGTTTCGGATGAACCCCGCAGATACGTCCGTAATTTTGGATAAAATCTGTAGTTTCATCAGTTGTTTCGAATGGAATCTAAATATACGAGTACGTTAAAAGATTTGAATGAAATTCTGAGATTCGTCCGAAGTTTCGGATAGAATCCTTAAATTCGTCCGAAGTTTCCAATGAAATCCTTAGATTCGTTCGGATACAATCCGTAGATTCGTCCGAAGTTTCGGATAGAATCCTTAAATTCGTTCGAAGTTTCGGATAGAATCCTTAGATTCGTTCGAAGTTTCGTATGAAATCTGTAGATCGGTCAGAAGTTTCGGACAAGGTACGTAAAGGACAATGCCCATGAAAGTATGGACCGCCGTCCAGAGTTGCGTCAAATTGAAACTTGTTGAGGACGATGTATAATTAACCAAATACTACCACCAATAAATATTTTTTAGATCAGTACCCGGGTTCTGAAGTTATTTACCGAAATGTTACATAACCTCAAAATCGATAATATCCGACGATAGATTGATGGTCGGTTTTAACTGATAGTAGGTATCTATAATGTAGTTCGACTAACATATTCCATTTACTTTTAAAGGTAGTAGGTAAAAAAACCTAAAATATTCCTAAAAACCTAAAATAATGAATTCCGAGTATAAAATACCGCCATTTTAATTTTTAAGAACAACAATCAACATTTCGTCTTATTTTATCTTAAATGGAACCACCTTGTTCAAAGAAACTATTCTGATCGACAAACTATGTAAAAAAATCAAAAAATAATTTTAATATTACTTTCATTTTGATGCATGAGAAAAATCATTATTCAAAAAACTAATAGATCTTATTGAATTCCGAGTATAAAATTCCGCCATTTTAATTTTTAAGAACAACAATCAACATTTCGTCTTATTTTTCTTAAATGGAATCCCCTGTTCAAAGAAACTATTCTGATCGACAAATAATGTAAACAAGTAATTAATTTAAAAAATCAAAAACCCGACTGCACCAAAAAGGCCGAAATAGAATTTCTAAAAGCAGTGAAATAGGCATTTCATTATTTTTATCCAGAAAGCCAAATACAAAGTTTCATAGTAGGTGTCTGCATCAAAAACAAAAGACGTTCAAAAAATATTATCCTATTTAATCTCGTAGTGCTCATTTACGCTATGTAAAGAACCTATGTGTAAAATTCCAGCACGCTTAAGTTCAGCGGTTTCCCTTTGCGTTGATCTCTGGCACAGCAACTCACTCATTTAGTCAGACAGTCATCTCGATGTGTATATGCGAGTATATATGTACTAGCTGACCCGGCAAACGTTTTATTGCCATATAAATAAAAAAATGTTAAGGGTGAACAACTCTTATCACTTAGGGGTAAAAAAAAATAGATAGTGGCCGATTCTCAGACCTACTGAATATGTATATAAAATTTGGTGAAAAACGGTAAAGCCGTTTTGGAGGAGTACGGTAACTAACACGAGAATTTTACATATAAGATATTATATATATTATTTAATATATGTGTAATCTCCTCTTAAATTCCTTTATTTTGACACCCTACTCGATAGGTTTGATTAACTTTTTTTAAAACGTGTTACTATTTCGCGAAAAAATCCACCATTTACGGTCTATAAAATATATAACTTCAGTAATTCAAAGTTTCGGTCGTTATTTTACCTCGTTAGAGGTAGAATTTCATTATTTTTATCCAACAAGCCTGATACAAAATTTCATAGTGATTGCTTCAAAATTGACGATTGTTCAAATGAACTTTTAACCCTTATTTTACCCTCTACGGGGTTGATTTTTCGGAGGGGGATAAATAAGTGCGTCCTTGTTCCTATTCAGAAAGCCAAATACAAAATTTTATACTAGTTGCTTCAAAATTAAAGGATTTCAAAAAAACTTTTTTCCCCTATTATACCCTCTTAAGGGTAGAATTTCCAAAAGGCCTTTCTTAGTACTTATTCACGCTATACAGAGAACCTATGTGCAAAATTTCAGAACTGTAAAGTCCTTGGTTTAAGCTGTACGTTGATTTCTGAAAAATGAAAAAGTCATTTAGTTAGTCAGTCAGTCAGTCACCTTGCTGTTTTATATATATACAAATATGTTTTTATAATCTCCGTTTAATTTCCTTTCATTTGATACCCTACTCGATAGGTTCGGTTAACTTTTTTTTTTAAATGTGTTACTATTTCGCGCCAAAAATCCGCGATTTTGATTTTTTTTTACTAACACCTATCTAAGGACACTCGGGTCATTGAAACAAATATAATGACACCTTAACTGTTGAAATTCATCCAGCCGTTTGTTAGATCGGATCAAATAAAGAAAGACAAACATACAAGATACGCGCGAAAAACATAACCCTTCCTTGGCAGTCGGGTAATAATTATTTTAATATTACTTTCATTTTGACGCATGAGAAAAATCAGTACCAAGAATGGGCATTCTCCTTTGTCGAATCAAAGACCCCTTTGGTGTTTACGTAATACTCACAAATATCTATGACAAAACTATTCAATTTGTCAATTACAGATTTCCATGAACACAATCGTCAACTAATATCCGGTAAACTACTATGTATTTGTACTCCTACTACATACTCAGATACTTACATTAAGAACGCTAAATGGTTTAACCTTGATCGACCTAACAAGTAAACAATAGGGGCATTGACCTGCCGAAACAGTGGTTTTCTTATTTATGTACCTTCTCGTGATAAACGTATTGTAACAGTTAAAATTAACAGCTTCAAAGTAACCAATGCCGCAAGGGCATCTGTAATCAACCTCAGGGTTGGAGTCCCTGAGGTCGGCCCCCTGAAGACTAAATTAGAACGCCTCGCATGTCTCACTCATAGCGAGAACACAAAAACGTTTAATACTGTTGTTATAATGATGAAGTTGGTGGGTTTATACTTGTTTCTCTCAAAGCAATGAAATTAATGAATTCTCAAGATATTCTTCAAAATATACAGTTCTCGTGGGTTAAACCCTTCAGGTCAGTATCTAATGGGTTAACGATGGTACTCATTACACTCATACGTACTAAGCGTTCCAGCTTAATCCATATGATAGCAATGCCACTCTGTATGAAGTCAGACACAAATCATATTTGAAATTAATTACAGAAAGTATATTGAAGAAGTAGAAAATGTTCAAGGTGGTAGAACCCTTTATGATTCGATACCAGTGGCACTACCGTCACACTTATTTCTATTTAATAACAGCAGTGTTACACCCTACTGTTTAATGGTGTGGTAAGTGTACTTTTCCGAAAAATTCCAGCTTAGTCTTCGGGTGTGCCGCCGCATTTGTGGCCGACATCAGTTAAAAATCTAATCTTAGCAGGAGATGGTTCAAAAAGTCCATAGGCGGCAATATCCACTTACCTACATCAAATAGACTGCTCGTCTGCTACTCCTATATTATAAAACCTACCTTGTGATATACTATGGCCATAGAACTATTATGGTGACTTCCGGCGGCAACAATGTCATTGTATGAAGGGATTTCACAAGAATATCGATGTGAGTAGCATAATGCAAGGGAGAGCCAGTACCTACGTGAAATACATACAGAATATACATTGCAAGTAGCATTAACACGCAAGCAGTATAGTGGTTTGGAAATTCGGCCGATATTTGGCGGTTCGAGGTTCGAATCTCGGGATATGTGATGCCTGATTTTTACAAATTAATTATCGCTTGTTTAAACGGTAAAGGACATAGTGAATCACTATTGATGGTACTTTAAAAAAGTATAGGTACAAGGTGTGTGAAGTTTATAAGAAAAACAAGAAAGCTTTTAAAAAGTTTTTAATGGTGGTAGAACTCTTTGTGGTGCGACTCCGGTGACACCACCGCCACACCTATTTCTACTTCTGGTTTGAAGGGTGTGGTAAGGGAGACATACTTTTCCGAGTCGTACATACTTAGTTTTCAGAGGTAGCGGCGCATCCGTGGCCGAACTCCGGTAGGAATATCTAATCCTATCTGAGATTGATTACAGAGGTCCATGGGCTGCAGTAGCCACTTACCATCAGGTGGGCTGCATGCTCGTCTCGAACCACAAAGAGTTCTACGCCTTGAAACCTAAACTATATCCATTTTTGGACTATTAACCTCACAATAATAGGATCGCTGAATGTGCCCTAAAGCACATAAAAATGCGCATGTGAATACTAAACCGGTCTAATCCAGAGCCACGTTAATATTCCAAAGGGTGGCACTAAATCATAGTAAGCCTGGCTTATGGTGGATACGGCCTCTCCGCACCGCTTCGCTATGCTGACAGGGCTGGCGAGTTTATGCAAATATTTTGAAAAAAAAAATAGTTTCTGAAGTGCTAACTTTTTTTTTTATTTGAGAAGTTACACTTCTTAAAAGTGTTTTTTTTTTTATAATACAGGAGTAGCAGATGAGAATGCAGCCCATCTGGTAAGTGGCTACTGAGTCCCATGGAGATATGAAGCCTACCTTAGGTAGGCCAACGATGTGTCGCCACCCCCGAGGAGTAAGCTGGAATGCCTTGGAAAAGTATGTCTCCCTTACCACATCAATGTTTCATAGATATTAAATCAATTTATGCAATTCTTGTGGTTTTTAAGAGTAACACCATTTTCAAAAGTGCAAGAATTTATACTTCATTGCAAATGGGGTGAATGGCATATTATGAGAATCGTTTTGGATTAATAAAAAAATAAAATGTATTAATTTGGAGCGATTTAAAGATGTGATTCAAAGGTTAACTAAAAAAAGTTAACTTTAGCTAACAAACAATTTCACTACAAACAGTAAAAATAAATAGAAAATAAAATAAACTTGAATACTGTTAGTTAATTTAAATAACTTATTTAATCTTTTGATTCACGGTTCCATGGATCAAAAGATAAAATAAAATTAATAAACTTAATTTCTTAATATAAAATGAGTTTATTTAATATTGCTGTAATCGCATTAAGGGTAAAAAATAAATTAAATTTCCTTATAATAAAAATAATCTTGAAATATGTGTCATACAAAAAAAATATACTTTAATAAAAAAATAATATAATATTTTATGACGAGTCGACAACCCTACCCAAAACTAATCCTCTTGATTTAATTGAGTAAAGTGCATAATAAAGCTCTTAGCTTAATAACTCCTCTCAACGGAGGATTTTTGTAAATCACCCTGAAAGGAACAAGTAGTGCTATGAAATTCGCTTCAACCCTTAACATTGCTCTTTTATACTTGTACTCTTTTATACTTATACTTGTATTATGTAAGGAAAAGATTTTTATTTTTATATTTTTTTGGTAGAACCCTTTGTGATTCGACTGGGGTACCTTATTGCTGACTAATTTTACTCGTCCGTGGAGGGTAATGTATGTATGTATGCATGCATGTATGTATACATGTATGTATGTATGTATGTCTCATTCCTTGGAATGTTATACAGCTCAAACAGTTTGACGGATTTGAACATATGAGATGTCGGTTTTTTATATAATATAGGAGTAGTTGACGAGCATGCAGTCCACCTGATGGTGGCTACTGCCGCCCATGGACATCTATAATCAAACCCAGATAGGATTAGATATTCCTACTTGACGTCGGCCACAGATGCGCCTGATACCCCTGAGGACTCAGCTGGAATGCCTCGGAAAAGTATGTCTCCCTTACCACTACCCTCAAACCAGAACACAGCAGCGCTTAACACTGCTGTTATGACGCAGAAATTGTATGAGGGTATGTACGTATGTCTCATTCTTTAACATGCACTAAAGCCCAAACAGCTTGATGGATTTTAACATATTACTAGCTGACCCGGCAAACGTTGTTGCCATGTAAATAAAAAAATGTTAAGGGTGAACCCTTATCACTTAGGGGTATGAAAAATAGATAGCCGATTCTCAGACCTACTGAATATGCATATAAAATTTGGTGAAAATCGGTAAAGCCCTTTCGGAGGAGTTCGGTAACTAACATTGTGACACGACAATTTTATATATAAGATTATGAGGCATAGATAGTATAAAATGTTATGAGGTGTCGTTGGCTTCGCCTAAATTGTGGTTGGTATTTTAAAGAAGTCAGGTTTTATTTTATAATAGTTCTCATGTTGAAGTTTATATTATTTTAATGTGGTAAGAAAAACTGATCAGTATGTTGGTAGCAAGTTCGAGATATGCTGAAATTGAAGTTTCAAAGTACCTAAAACATAATACGAAAAATTGCAACTTTTGACAATGTATATTTTAAAGTAACTTATATTACTTATTAACAGCTTAGAACATAAAATAATACGCGTCGAATAGATAACCTCTTTTCTTTGCGAAGTCGATTAATAGGGATCACGCAATCGAATTTAAATGAATAACTGCGTCATATTGACATACACGACGAAACAACGCCATCTAGTGACAAATTGAAATAATTTTCTTATTTGTTTCGATAATTCTGAGACATATTTTAAATTATTTACAGTCACACACAAAGATTTATTACAATTTACATACAAATATAGTTATTATTTTACGGTAACTTTAAAACAATATGTATCGAGATTATAAATAGAAATTGCGTTACAAATTTAATTTAGAAACTTGATAAGAATTCTCTTTGCGTGCTCCAATGGTGACTAAGCCGCTGACCTTAATGGGAGTTGTGTTAGTAGGTTTATGGTGACACAAATGACACAATGTTACTATTATCCTTATACTGTGCTATTACTATGGATTATGGAAGGATTGATATTTTTGAACTGTAAATATATTTCGTACCTTTCGATATTCCACTGTTGTGGTACCGACGTCAAATCTACTTTTGTCTTATACTTACTGTGTTTTTGTTTGAAGGGTGTGTGAAAGGGTGTGGGTTGCAGGAATGCCTGTACAAAGGGTTCCAACTTCATCACCAGACCTAGCAAAGTCTTAATTAATACAGAATTAAATGCCTTTTGTGGGATTATTTTGACTTCGTTTAATTTCGAGGAAGTTTAATTATAATACTTGTAGTATTATAATGAATGTATTCCTCACTATCTTACGATTTAATTAACGTTTTGTAAGTGTTTTGAGAAAGTAGTTTCCAATTCCAAAGCTCCCTTAACATTGCTGGTATAAGGGAGTTCCTTCTAACAGCAATGTTAAAGGAGCAAAAGGGCCTGTTATGTAGGGTGTGACATTAACAGAAAAGCATTCTAACTTAGTACTCAGAAAGAGCAATGTCACCCTTAGGTAGGCTTCTAATCTTATCTAAGATTGATTAAAGATTTCTATGCGCGGCAGTGTCTACTTACCTACCGTCAGATAGACTTCATTCTCGTTTACTATCAATTATATAAAAACACAAATTACATAAAACTTGCACAAAGAACGCACAACAGAACGTTACTTCATAAGAAAAACGTGCAGAAATTCAAAACATTGTTTGCCATAACAGAGATTGTCACGCGGAAATACAGAAAACAATAATAATTACATATATATGCTATTAGACTCACGTTTTCTCACGATTTACTTAACCTTTTATTTTATGTAATAAGTAGAATCCTCCGTGGTTTAACTCCGGCACCACCGCCACACCTTTTTCTGCCAAACAGTAGTGTTAAGCGCTGCTGTGTTCTGGTTTGAAGGGTGTGGTAAGGGAGACACACTTTTCCGAGGCGTTCCAGCTTAGTCCTCAAGGGTAGCGGCGCGTCTATGGCCGACCTCAGGTAGGAATCTAAGCTTATCTGGCGTAGATCACAGATCTCCATGGTTAGTAGCCACTTACCATCAGATGGACTGCATGCTCGTCGGATACTTCAACTAAAAAAAATAAGTATTATTGTATGGAAGTTATATTGATATAAAATACTAGCTGACCCGGCAAACGTTGTGTTGCCTTATAAATAAGTAGATACTCGTAGTAGCCGATTCACAGACCTATTGAATATGCATATAAAATTTGGTGAAAATCGGTAAAGCCGTTTCGGAGGAGTACCGTAACTAAAACTGTGACACGAGAATTTTATATATAAGATATAATACAACGCAGTCTCTACATATTTATGATAAAAGATTTAAAAAGTAAGAGTATAATACCCACGGTCAATCACCGTATAAGAAACCAAACGCCATTTAAACCTTATAAAGTCACAACGTATATTCAAGGAATTCCAACGAGTCATCAGATTATATCCTAGGAAACAAGTAGATATTCTGTGGAATGGTTAATTAAAATCAAGTATCGTGACCTCTGAGTCATTTAAGATTAGGTCCATTCACTGCTTTGGGACCGGTTTAATAGTGAGTAGGAAGTATAGTAAATACTACGAATTATTGAAAGTATTGCTATAGGCGTAAAGAGGGGATATTATTAGTTTTAGAAGCGTAAATTATATCGTCTTGGTTTTATTATGTTAGTTAAGAATGGGTCATGTCAAAAAAAATTCGTATATATTTTTTTATTATTACATATCGGTACCTTAATTGGCAAATTAGCCAACTCCACTTTTTGTCAAAATGTTTGTTTTTATTTATTTTGATAGTAAATGGCGTTGAACGAAATCAAAATAAATAAAAAAAAAGTTGACAAGAAGTGGAGTTGGCTCATTTGCCAATTAAGGTATCGATATAAGGGGGGCAATTGGGGTAATTAGTAGGGCAGTGGTTGCCTAGTGGGTACAAACTTAGCCTCTCATTCGGGGTTCAAGGTTCAAATCCCAGGCAGGCACCTCTTACTTTTCAAAGTTATGTGCATATTATAATTTAATTATCACTTGCTTAAACGGTGAAGGAAAACATCGTAAGTAAACTTGCGCGCCTGTGAGTTTTAAAAAATGCTTATGAATATATTTTCTTACTAGTTGACCCGGCAAACTTTGTACCGCCTCAAAATCTATTTATCAAATACATTTCATATAAAATATAGCCTATGTTACTCCTGGATAATGTAGCTTTCGAATGATTAAAGAATTTTAAAATCGGTCCAGTAGTTATAATATTAGTATAGATAATATAGGAGTAGCAGATGAGCATGCAGTCCACCTGCTGGCAAGCGGCTACTGCCTCGCCATGGATATTAGTAATAAATCCCAAATAAGATTAGAATCATACCTGCGGTCCGGCACAGATACACCGCTACCTCTGAGGACTAAGCTGGAATGCCTCTGAAAAGTGTATTTCTACCCATCAAACTAGAGTACGGCAGCGCTTTATACTGTACTAGCTGACGCGGCAAACTTTGTACCGCCTCAAAATCTATATATCAAATATATTTCATATAAAATATAGCCTATGTTACTCGTAGATAATGTAGCTTTCGAATGGTGAAAGAATTTTTAAAATCGGTCCAGTAGTTTTTAAGCCTATTCATTACAACCAAACAAACAAAGTTTTCCTCTTTATAATATTAGTGTAGGTTAAGTAATATAAAAGGCTGCTGTGTTACAGTAATACAGTGTATTAGGCAGAAATAGGTGTGCCGTTTGTGCCACCGTCGAACCACAAAGGGTTTTACCTTCAATATACATACACTCGAAACATTACCCTCTTCAATAGAATAAAAACAAATACAATTGAAGGTGGTAGAACCGTTTGTGGTTCGACTCCGGCGGCAACACCGCCACACCTATTTCTGCCTAATAACAGCAGTGTTAGGCGCTGTTGTGTTCTGGTTTGAAGGGTGTGGTAAGGGAGACATACTTTTCTGAGGCGTTCCAGCTTAGTCCTTAGAGGTAGCGGCGCATCTGTGGTCGACCACAGGTAAGAATATCTAATCCTATCTGGGGTTGATTACAGATGTCCATGGGCGGCAGTAGCCACTTACCATCTGGTGGACTTCATGCTCGTCTGCTACTCTTATATTATAAAAAATAATAAAAAAAGAATATACAAAAAATACAAATAACTTGACAGCTCCCCCCTCTAATTACGGTACAAGACACCGTACGTATTGCAGTAGTCAGTATTTGTCAACGTATCACGTGTTGCATGACTCAGTTCACACGTGCCAATGTTATTGTGGAGATAGGGTGGCTAGATGTGGCCTGAGCGGAGTTGGTGTAGGTACTATATTTTTAGATTTCAACGACACTACTTTTTTACATTTCAGCTACAGTAGCTATCCTAGTTATGTACTTATGTTTTATATACGTATGGCTAATAAAACATTCATTTAGTACTGAATATTACTCTTTAAAACAAGTTTTTACTGCATCTTCTAAGTCTAATCCAAGTCTGTCTAAGAATTTCTGATTCTTGCGAGGTAATGACCATCAACCCTTTATTGTCCAAGCCCAGGCCTAATAACCTTTACAAATCTATTAGATTTCTTTTTTGGAAAGTCTGAGACATTTTCCTTTGGTAACCATCATGATGATCAATTTCCAATACGCCCTACATCCGCGACAAGAGGTTAATACCTTATGTTTCAAGTACAAACATGAGGTATTTGTACCATTAACACACACAAACGAGTCACATCTAGTAAATCTATATGACTGTACCACAATTATTATGCATAGAGCACCCAATCGGCGGCGCGGTCTCGAAACCACGATGAATAAGCACCTCACTGAATCACAGCGAGTAGCGGGGAGCAGAACACAGTACCACACCTTATGTAAGGTTGTAATAGGCAAGCATGCCGTGCACCTGATGGTATGTTAAATCAAATCAAATCATTTTTTTTTATTCAAAATAGGTTCTTTACAGAGCACTTTTTGAATGTCTATACAACTACCACCACTTCACAAGGTGTTTCGTTATGGAGAAGAAGCGGCGAAAGAAACTCCATAACACACATCTTTTAAAAAAAATTGTTTTTGACAATGTCAATTAACGTAATGGTATATGTGGAACTGGAGCTAATTCAGACCACACCGTTTTGTCAGTCAAATAATCACTTACTTTATATAGTACGCTTTTTTACATATTATTTTTTTTTTTACTCTCTAGCGGACTTATAATATAGGAGTACCAGACGAGCATGCAGTCCATCTGATGGTAAGTGGCTATTGCCGCCCATGGACATCTGTAATCAACCCCAGATAGGATTAGGTATGCCTAACTGAGGTCGACCAGCGATGCGCCGGTACTGAGGACTAAGTTGGAACGCCTCGGAAAAGTATATCTCCTTTACCACACCCATCAAACCAGAACACAGGACTGCTTAACACTGCTGTTATTAGAAATGCGGCGGTGGTGCAGCCGGAGTCCACCCACAAAGAGTTCCACCACCTTCAAACGGTTCAAGTGCCTACCGCACATAGGCAGTGGTAATCAACCCCAGATAAGTTTGGAGTCCTACCTGAGGTCGGCCAAAGATTCATTGCCATCTCCGAGGATTAACTTGGAACGCCTCAAATAAGCATGTTACCTACCACATCCTTCAAAGCATTTATAGCCTAGCAAAAACAGTGATAGCATAATGGTTGTATCGGCCTCTCGATCAAGGTGTCCGAGGTTCAAATCTCAGGCTCAAACGAGGTTCAAACCTCCGATTTTTCGAAGTTATGTGCATATTAGAAATTAATTATCACTTGCTTAAACAGTAAAGGAAAACATCGAGAGAAAACCTGCATACCAGAGAGATAAAAATAAGTTGTCAAAGGTATGTGAAGTCTACCAATACGCACTTGGCCAGCGCGGTGGACCATGGCCTAATCCTTCTCATTCTAAGAGGAGACCCGTGCCCAGCAGTGGGACAGTAATGGGTTCACGAATCACATGAAGTAACAAGATGTAGAACAGCTCTCTTTTAAAACAAAATTTAAACCATAAAATTACATTATCGTTATCAAAATTCATATATTCATAACAAAAGAATTTCTAGCAGAGATCCCGTCTGAGATGAGTAAAATACATAGATTGATCACTCCTAACAAGAAAGTGTAAATAGTTTTAAGAATTGAAATTGTTGCGTGAATAAAGTTGTGCCACGTCTCCGTTCTAAAATGTTTGAAATACTTATTTATGTATAACTTAAATTACATAGCATTAGTTATTTATTCGTAAATTTTATCTAAAAATGTTTTTTATTTGTCAAGAATTCAAAAAATAAATGATAAATCATTCTTTTGTGGCTTAATTTGATTTTAAGGCGGTGAAGTATCTATCTATTTTACTTATCAAGGAGTGCCGCGTAAAAAATCGAGTTCACTAACTAATTTAACTAAGTTGGTGAAGTCAAACTAACTTTTACGTTTAACTCTGGTGTGAGAAGTTTCTCCCATGAAACTTGTTATGAGAAAAAGTTTTTGCTTTTTTGAGAAACTATTTCGTAATATTCGGAGGGTTTTGTAGCCGTTTTTGTACTCCTTATTTGGGGTTCCGTACCCGAAATGACTAAGGGAAATCCTTTTAATTTTTTTAGTTAGAACTTATTCTTTTTATAATATACTAGTGGTGCCCGCGGCTTCGCCCGCATTTTAAAGAAAAAATATGACATACATAAAACGGAAAATTTGTAGTGCATTGGAATGACAGTGGTGCCATCTGTCGAAAATTGGTCTTACCAACTCCCAAACCCTTGTGGGCTCTTGGACAACAACTTTAAAGATCATCACTTGATCAAATGCATAGTTTCCGATTCTATAACTACTTACGAATTAAAAATTAATTAAAAAAACCTTTTCCCACAGACTAAATTGTGAATCTAAACCATTCTCAAGTACCCTTGAACACACACAACAAATTTCATCGCAATCAGTCCAGTCGTTTAGAAGGAGTTCAGTGACATACACACGCACATAAGAAATATATATATAAAGATGAGTAGCAGACGAGCGAGCAGGCCACCTGATGTTAAGTGGCTACTGCTTCCCATGGACATCCCTAATCAACACCAGATAGGATAAGATTCCTTCCTAAGGTCGACCACAGATGCGCCGCTACCGATGAGAATTAAGCTGGAATACCTCGGAAAAATATTGACATCAGAACACAGCAGCGCTTAACACTGCTGTTATAAGGCAGAAAAGGATGTGGTGATGGTGCCGCCGGAGTCTAAAACATTACCTTCCTGGGTAAAAATAACATAGAAAATGAAAACGGTAACTTATTTCTAATCTGCCCTTGTTTTACATATTTCTATTATCTTTTTTCGAATGTATCTATGATTACCGTATCAGGGTAATCCTGAAGTATCAACGGGTAATGATAATTCCCTTATAATTACGGCTTTTAATAAAACTATGTAAGAACGAAATTGAGATTTTAATTTTTTTTACTAGTATTACAGTCACATGACACTGATGCGTGTATAGACCACATAGTTGCTGGTTGTTTTAATTTACGTCACTTTTAAATACTTATTTTTTTATCATCATCATCAACCATTGTATTTAACTATTTGGTATTTTTATATTATTTTCTTGACATGTGATTATTTAATATTATTATTGACTTGATGCTTATATAATTATTATTATTAATCGACTTATGCCATACATGTATTATAATTCAATTAGTAACAAATTTTAATTTATGTTATTTGTATATAATTTTGTTGAATTTTTGCAAACCTCATACAGGTAGAACACACTGGACTGTAAGATGTACATAATATTTGTGTAATAACTGTGTTCTAGCAAATAAAGGATTTGTATTTGAATTTAAATTTGAACCCATTACTGTCCCACTGCTGGGCACGGGTCTCCTCGCAGAATGAGAAGGATTAGCCCATAGTCCACCGCGCTGGACAAGTGCGTATTGGTAGACTTCACATACCTAGAGATTTTTTTTAAATCTCTAGGTATGCAGGTTTCCTCACGATGTTTTTCCTTCACCGTTTAAGAAAGTGATAATTGATTTGTAATACGCACATAATTTTGAAAAATCAGAGGTGCGTGCCTTGGATTTGAAACTCGGACCCCTTGATCGAGAGGCCGAGTTTCTTAACCACTATGCTATCACTGCTATTTTTTTATATTTTTGAAATATTCAGCCTTTCTTTGAGTTATGAAATGTCGTCGGATTTTTGCAATGTCTTTTAAAAAGGCAGTGTGATAAATTAGTGGATACAGATGTATTATTGTAAATGTTAATGATTATGGAAGAGTATATTGTATTTTTGGAATCCCTTCTGAACGTTTTAACACTAGTATTATTACAGACTACATACGAGTTATAGAGATATTATATGAGTATAGTAGGTATTTGAAAAACACAAACACATAACTTTGAACAATTTGAGGTGCCTGGGATTTGTATCTCGGCCGACACGATCAAGAAGCCCAGTTTCCTAACCACTAGGCTATCACTGCTTTATATTACATACGCACTAATTATATTACACACCAACAATTACGTAGAATTTCGCACGAGCTTTAGTGAATTTAATTTGTGGCATGTCTCATAGCGTAATTAATGCAAATTGCCATGAATTACATAATATATTCGAGGTAACGTAATTGAATTAGTTTATAATTATTATGGCTATAATAGATGTGATTAATAGATGTTACTACTTTCAGACAATAAATATTGTACTAGTAACTACATTATGCAGGAACTACCCTTTTTTTCGTAGGGAAACCCTTCATGGGTTCCTCTCAGCTGCGGGAGCAGCGCAGAGATGCCGGACTCCTACCGGCGAAAACCGCACGGTGTTCCTTTGAACGCCTTATGTCGGGACCTAGGGTACGCCAGTAGTACTCGTCCACGGTATACAGAAAATACTAGCTTTGGCCCGCGGTTTTACCCTCGTATAAACGTAGGAACTCTGTAAATTTCATGTTTATTTTATGGTACGGAATAAGATTTTTTTTAAGTTGCACGTCTTAAGATCAGCTGCCAGTAAAATTCCCGTCAGAATCGACCTAGCCGTTTCGAATATTAGCCGGAACAAACAAATAGACAGACAAAATTTTCATAGTTTTTATTTTGACCTACAAACAAATACCTCAATTTTATTTATTTGTATAGATTCTTAAATAGGCTTTGATTACCGGATCTTGGACACATATTTATCACATATACATATCGCTAACCGTAAAGGACTAAGCTGAAATACCCCGTACAAGGATCAAAGAGCCACTATAATTATTTTACCCTAATAAGGGATATAAACTCATAATTAATAACATATTTTGTAACTTACATGATTTTGCCTATCACCTCTAATACATTGATAAGTGATAAGCGTTATCAATACAATTTGTTGATTACTAGTTATGCGGTGTGCGTACTAGTGACAAATTTGTGTTTTAATTGAATAAAATGTGTAAGTAAACCATTTATTTAATCTATTTTGAAAAGGGAAAATCTTTGTATCCAATTGCAAAAAGTTTTATGTTTTTCGCGCTTTTTTATTTCTTCATATGTATCATCCAAACCGGTAGATAAATTTCTATATTAAAGGTTAGATTTTTTTTATTATATGGGAGTAGCAGACGAACCACCTGATGGTAAGTGGCTACTGCCGCTCATGGACATCTGTAATCAACCCCAGATAGGATTAGATATCATCGAGGTTGGCCACAGATGCGCTGCTACCCCCGAGGACGAAGCAGGAACGACTCGGGAAATTATATCTCCCTTACCACACCCTTTAAACCAGAACACAGCAGCGTATAAAACTGCTGTTATGAGGCGGAAATAGGTGTGGCAGTGGTGCCGCCAAAGTCGAACCACAAAGGGTTCTATCATCTTTCAATACCTTTAGAATTGTGATAGAGTAAGTGTTTTAGATAGGAAACTTAATAAAGACGTAAAGAAAATAAATTAACATGACATACGAGTATGTAGTTCATATTCGACTGCGACTCCGGCGGCACCACCGCACAACTATTTCTGTTCAATAACAGCAGTGTTAAGCGTCGCTGTGTTCTGGTTTGAAGGGTGTGGTAAGGAAGACATACTGATCCGAAGCGTTCCAACTTACTATTCAAGGATAGCAACGCATCGGTAGCCGACTCCAGACAATACTCTTATTTTATCTAGGGTTGATTCATAGATTAGTAAAGATTACTCACGCCTAACAAGAAAATGTACCCAGTTTTGAGAATTGAAATAGTTGCGTAAAAAAGTTTTGCCACGTCTCCGTGTTAAAATGTCCCTAAAATATTTGAAATAATTATTTATTTATTACGTAAATAACGCAGTATTAGGTATTTATTCATAAATTTTGTCTAAAAATGTTTTTATTAGTCAAGAATTCAAAAAAAGAACTTACTAAAAGAAGCCGTTTGTGGCTTCATTCAATTTCAAGGCGGCAAAGCATCTTTACTAATCTATGGGTTGATTACAGATGTCCATGGGGGTAGTAGCCACTTACTATCAGGTGTACTACATACTTATTTGCCACTTCAATATACAAAACACATTGTTATTAATACTACAAGATTAAGTTACTCAAACTAATTTTAGCAAAATCATGAACTAATTATTTAATTAAAGAAAACAATAAACAAAAGTACCTAATCGAAACACGTCAAAGTGTTAATTCAAAGAAAAATAATTTATTTCGAAAATATTGTGGTTAGCGTATTTTAATAACAGATTAGTAGCATTATGACACCTAAGGCTTGACGTCAAACACAGTATTGTTGTTTATTAAGCATATTAATTAATAGTTGAGTAATTTTTCACAGAAGTGTATGGCGCCTCGTGGCTTTTTCTATAATATTAAAAGACGCTTTGTGCACTAATAACCCAAAGCGACGAATACTCGAACAGTCAGACTCAGAACAGAAATTTATCTGTCTAACCGGAACCCGCTTAACGTCTGACCAGTATTGGAGTTATCAAACGAGCATGCAATCCACCTGATGATGGCTACTAACACCTTTCTGTAACCAACTCCATAGATAACAGGATCTACCTGAAGCCTATTTATTGTACATGCGTTTCCTATGCAATCCAATCGCAATGTTTAAAAGGAGGTAGAGCCAGAATTATGATTCGACCGGGGAACTGTGGTAAAGAAAACATACTTTTCAGAAACGTTCCAACTTAGTCCTCAGGGGTAGCAAGGAATCTGTGACCGAAATCAGATAGAAAACTAGTCTTATCTGGGGTTGATTACAGATGCCCATGGGCGGCAGTAGCCACGTACCATCAGGTGGACTGCATGCTCGTCTGCTACTACTATTCTTCTAAACACCATTTTTAAAATTTTGAACCAAAAACTACTTTCGTTTATCATACTTTAAAATATGGGTTCCAAAACGACTTTTATTTAAGGGTTGTTGCTGATCTTCATAACCTCGGCGCTGGCGATACGGGACTTCGAGCCAGTGGCTCCGAGCAGCCGATCAGAGGACCACATTCAGATTGATGAAGGGTGGTTGCGGGTTCGACTAAACCACTTCGATGCTTCTAATACTGAAACATTTCCTATGGTAAGATGATAAGATGGTCTTTCGCCGCTTCTTCTCCATAACGAAACACTGTGAAGTGGTAGATATAATGACATTCAAAACGTGCTCTGTAAAGAACATATTTAAAAAAAAAAGATAGAATTAGTTTGTAATTATATGTGTTATAGATAGAAGTCGAATATGACTATTTCTGCCTAATAACAGCAGTGTTAAACGCTGCTGTTATATGTTTTACGGTTTGAAGAGTGCGGTATAGGCCATCACTTGGCGTGAAATAAATTCATGCTCGTCTGCTACTCCTATATTAAAATAAACATATTAGAACAAGTTTAGTTAAGAATTAGTGAAGAAGGTGACGTCAGCCCATGTCGGTCCCACTGCTAAGCACAGGTCTCATGTGAGAGTGAAATTTAGACCACTGTCCACTGAGCTAGCAAAGTGCGAATTGGTAAACTTTACTTGTCTCTGGTAACTTTATTTAAAGATTTCTCGAGGCTAACAAATTGCGAATTGGTAATCTTTACTTATCTTTGGGAACTGTTATTAATGTTTTCTCAAGGGATATAGGTTTCCTCCCAATATTTTCTTTCACCATTAAAGAATGGGATAATTATTTTATAATACGCACATTACTTCAAAGACATAACATCAGAAGTTATTATTGATTTAAAACAGATGTACACCTAAAATCATGAGATTGGTTCTACATAATATATTATTATGACAAATATCGTTTTGTCAACCAAGGGCGTATATAGAATGTGATGCGACGATATATAGCCCTTCCACCGGAACCGAGTCCGTGTACTGAATGGTAAAACTGTGAACAGGTGTTCAACCAGACGGTCTTATATCTCTATATGTATATCAAATTGACGTCTGTCTGTAAGACACAAGTAAGCTAAGCTTTAAAATATTTACGCCGTAAATGCCAAGTACATTGAATTTTAAAAAATCTTGTATTTGTCCCCATCTATCTCTCTAACGTCCATTATGAATGAATAATCTATCTAACGTATTGCCTACAAAAAGTTATCAAACATCGATCTTTAGTAGGCAAAACATGGAATATTTTTCTGCCTTAAAAAGTAGTTTTAGGCTAGGCTAAATTTCATGTTATAAAGCACTAGCTGACCCGTGCCCACTTTTTTGAGCGTTAATTATATTTTTGTGATGCAATTATGCAGTGAGAATTAATAGAGCAACATTTTTGATGAACATTTTGTTCGTCTATACCGAACCGTTTAGTTACCCAATTTCCGCTGACTTGATATACATATGCCATTATTTTTCTCTGAATTTTTTGTTCAATCCTAATAAAACATAGCCTATAGTACTTCAGAAGAGTAACTTTCTGATTATGAAAGAATTTTCGTAATCGGTTCAGTATTTTCGAAGATTAGCCCTTACAATCGAACAAAGTCACAAACTTTGTCTCTTTATAATATTAGTATAGATATATTACATTCTCAAATAAGCTTAGATTGCTAATTGATATTGGTCACATATTTATTGCTAACCGTAAGGACTAAGCTGAAATACCTCGTATAAGGATCAAAGATCCACTGTAATTCTTTTACCATAACAAGGTGTATAAGCAGTGATAGCCCAGTGATAGCATAATTCTTTCACAATCAGAAAGCTACAGTATTCAGGAGTGCTATAGGCTATATTTTATTATGACTGAACAAAAAGTGCTACTCGTAGTATAGATTAAGTGAAAGACACTTACACAAGGCACTTTTTAACTTAATCTCAGGAATAGAATCTGTCACACTTCCCATATTAGGTAGGACTAATCCTTTCAGTTTACTAAAATCAAAGGGTAATAGTGGCTTTCATTTGACTTTTACCACCAAATTAATTGAGATTTGAAGGTATACTCGTTAGTTTATTTTTAACGCGCTTTTGTTAGCTTGGGTTGTATGTATGTATGTAGGTATGTATGTTATGTAACTAAGTAACGGAATCTTTGAACACGATTTCTATCCAATTTGAACGTTCAGTTTAATTTAAAATTTTAAAGAATTATCAAGAAACAATGACAATACAAGATTTTAATAATTTTGTACCATTGTCCTTACCGACATCCTCAGGATTAACGATTTTCGAGGCTATATTGTTCGAGCGCCTTAGAGAAAGTTCATCGCAAAGTAGATTACAACAATTATTAGTACTAGATTGCAACAATTATTACTTTTTAGTTTCAATAACTGTTATAGCGTGATTTTTAGTTTTGAATAATAATGTTATTTCCCTATAACTCAAATTTTCTGAAACATATGTATATTGTCCTTTTCTAGAATAATTTTTAGGATTCCGTACTCAAAGGGTAAAACCCTCCGCTGTCTGTTCGTGTGCCACAGGGCTCTTATCTTTTAAACCGTGGGACGCTATTCGAAAACTGATAAATCGGGCACCCCACGCTTTTTTCACATTTATACTCTTACTGTTCCTTAATTGATTCCTAGATTGAAAATTATTTTCTACTTTTAGTTCATTTTATCATAAAAGTGTGATTTTTAGTTTTTTAAACTATATTTTTCTTTTCTTCTCAGCGTTACCTCTTCAACGGAAGGTTCGCGCGACTATATGACGCCGATATACTAATATTCGTGGGTGGTGAGTGGGCCATCTCGGACGGCTGGCTGCGGACCGGGCTGGCCTTCGAGCTCGCTAGGGACATACAAGCAGGACTGTTCTATACCGAGCATCGGTACTATGGGGAGACTTGGCCTACAGCGTAAGTAACATACGAGTATAACCTAAAGTGTTATGGATGACGATGTTAGTAAGACATACTTTTCCGAAGTGTTCCAGGTTGTTAGGTTAGGTTAGTATATATGTTACTAACCTAACCTAACAACGTATTTATGTTAATTTAAACACAGGCCGTGCCTGCCATAGACCGGGGCTGTCCCTGTAGTTCCGGGACCAGAATAGGGCTACAGTATCTCCTGCTTGTCGTAAGAGGCGACTAAAAGGGGCTTTCGGGGTTGCGGATGGTAAGAGTGGGAGCTCGAACCGTCCGGCCAACGACCCCGGGAAGGACGGCGGTATGTGTGGTCGCATACCGTCGTGTACATCGGACGTTGGGGTGATTCAATCTCACTTGGGCGGAGCCCGACGGGGCAGTGCGCTGAGAGGACTCCGGTTGCGTTCCTTTGGAGATCCCGGAGTCCTCTACGCAGCGCTGAGGACGGCCACCGGGGGGGTTTTAGTGCGGTAAAAATCCCACATAACCCCGTGTCGCTCCCACGGCACCGGGTACCTTTTGAAGGTTTACCCTCGAGAAGAAAAAAAAAAAAAAAAAAAAAAGGACGTGCCTGCCAAATAATGTATTGAAATATGATTTTATCTAACACGATACATTGATTTATAATCTGTGGATATAAATGATACCTTAAGTGGTAAAATAAATTCGAAGTTTTACCCCATAAATCTACAAACCATACGGATTGTCACATTCTTCTGTTTCGCGCCAAATCCGTGTCACATGCAGGTTGAACGGGTGCCAAGTGCGCTTTGGGTTCTATCGTAAGAACCCTATTGTAGTTCGGACATTTGTACTAAGTACTCTTTGTGTTCTTAAGCTTCTGTCTACGATAAAAGGTTTTAAACGTTATCTTATATTATATTATTATTTTAATATTTGTATCTTATAAGATTTTCAAATATTTGATGACAGAAGTCTTAGTTCCGCAGTGAAACCAAATGATTTTTGTTGTATAGCAGCAGCGTTTGATTTTTAGGGTTCCGTACATCCTAAAATTAAAAATTCAAACCTGTAAGTGGCAAAATAAATAAAACCTAAGTTTAAAACTATAAATCTTTACACCATATGGATTGTCACATTCCTTTATTTCGCGCCAAATCCGTGTCACATGCAGGTTGAACGGGTGCCAAGTGCGCTTTGGGTTCTATCGTAAGAACCCTATTGTAGTTCGGACATTTGTACTAAGTACTCTTTGTGTTCTTAAGCTTCTGTCTACGATAAAAGGTTTTAAACGTAACATCTTGTAAGATTTTAAAGTATTTGATGACAAAATGTAGTTCCACGGTGACATCTCCCCACTGATTTATGCTTTTAACCACCATTTTAATTTTATCCAACAAATTATTAAAAATACATATATAGTATTTACACGTTATAAGAATATAAGTTTTACGTGGGTCTACCTCGAACGTGTTTGCAAAATATTAGTTAAGATTTACTGAGAATATGTAATCATAGCAATTTCTATAATTCTTGAATTTCTGCATGTTTGTCTGACTGTTTGAAATGGCATCAAATTAAAATCAAATTCAATGCATTAACAACATATTCATAATCAGTATCTTGACTTAAAATTTAGTCTTCAATTCTTTAAATAGATTTACACTATCAAAAGTTATTACGATTTAACACAAGAAGTATTTTTTCTAATACTCATAGCGTAAGTTGTATATACTCGTATAAATGTAAAATGTTATTATTTAAAGGGGTAGTAAAACAGACTTTTAAAATGAGAATTTTATTGAACAATAAATCTACTGAACCCAGTTCCGTAATTTCATATCACACTTGACCATTTTCAGTTTTTCCCAGTTTCCGGTTATCATGTTTCATTTCACAATCAAAGTACTTGGCAGCCCCTTTCACACTTGGCTCATTCCCGCGCCATTATACTCAACAGAGATATCTACTTAGGACTACTTATTTTTAGTAAAATTTTGCAAATGAGGCCACCAAATTATGATTTTTAAAAGGTGATGCAGAAATTACCGTAGGTACAAAAGGTACAGAATTAGAATGTAGAATGTAAGGCGTTCCAACGTACCTTGGAAGTCATTAAATGTTGAACGAAATAATATTAAATCCTACCTAGCATTCATGCTAGCATGCTGCTGTCCAGCGGTTGGTAAGTACAGCAGTACTACTAACCGCTGGACTACGACGGCAGACACCAGCTGTCTGCCGTCGTTCATAGACATCTGTTAATGCGTCAGACTCCTCTTAGCAAATTTCCAATACTCTTTATTCCGGCCAATTAGAAAAAATCTTAGGGTCTAGCCGACCTTATTTTCGCCAACCATAACAGTTCTGTGCCTCTCTCTTAGCCCAAAGAGTATACAAATATGTCACATGTAATAATATAGATTCTAATTAAAATTGAATTAAATTAATAAGATTGGACAAAGATAGGAAATAAAATAGATAAAAACCTCTGACGAGTGAAGTCGCGGGTAAAATATACTTTACATTAGAGCATGAAGAACTATGATATAAATGTAAAATTATCCACCATTTTGTGAAACCTGTGCCACAATGAAACAGTTTATGAAGTAAATCACTCTACCGTGATTGTAAGCATCCTGTTTTCAACACGAAATGTTCACACGACGTTTGTTATTTTGAAAAATATCTCTTTGTAAACGCCTTAAAGTTAAAAATCTGACGCGAGTATAATCTGAGGCGTGGGCGCTGTATTAACGATCTTAGTAATGAAACTAGTGTTCAGGGTTGTCAACTTGTATATATTTTAATGTTTAAAATGTATAAGACATAGATTTTGTAGTGTATACAATTATTATAATTCCCTCTTTATTTTTTACTGTTAAACAGAAAGGTTATGCACCGCTTGCATTTGTTAACAATATTATTATTAGAGTTAACTTTTTTTATTTTCCAAAGAATCTTACACCCTAATCTTGAAGTTCCAGATTCAGATTGCAGACTTGTGTTTTTTTCTTCAAAATTTTGTGCGTTTTACGATTAATTATTATCACTTGCTTTGAGTGTGGAGGAGCACATTGTTATAAGACCTACACGGATGAGACTTTCTTAAAAAAGTTCTGAAAGGTGTGTGAAATCAACGAATTCGCACTTTTCAAGCGTGTTGAACTATGACCTAGAGCAGTCGAAAAGTAATGAGTTGACAACGATATAAAATACTAGCTGTTACAAGCGGCTACTCTCACGTTCAAAGGTTTTTATCTATCCCTCGTGAATGGTATTTTTACGGTATAAAAAGTACCCTATGCCTTTTTCTGGATCCCTGATAAGGTGTGTACAAAATTTCATGACAATCGGTCATGTAGTTAAGGCGTGAAAGTGTAAAAAAGAAACCCACATTCGCATTAAATATTATTAATAACTAGCTGACCCAGGAGACGTTGTGTTGCCATATAAATAAAAAAATGTTAAGGGTGAACAACCCCTAACATTTAGGGGGATGAAAAATAGATGTTGGCCGATTCTCATAGATACCGGATAAGCACAAAAAATTTCATCAAAATCGGTCAAGCCGTTTCGGAGGAGTATGGCAACGAAAACTATGACACGAGAATTTTATATATTAGATAGATTAGGATTATTTTTTTATTTCATCTAAGTACGCTATAATAAACCATAATTGATGAGTGGCAGCCCTGTGATGACCGCGAATTAACCGCGTCGCCCGAATAACCCCGGAGTCAAATGATGACACGAGCGTTGCCACCGGCGTGGTCATTGCCCATACCCACTTGTAGCTTATTGTTCGAATTATGCAATTTCAATTCTAGGGACTATTTATCTAATATCATTCATAAGTCAGCTTTGCTATCTAAATCTGGAGGGTCGAAGTTCAATTTTTCGAAGTTATTTTCCCACTGCTGGGCATAGGTATTGCCCCAGGATGAGGGGCTTAGGCCATAGTCCACCGTGCTGCCAATTGCACTGCGAATTCGTTGACTTCAGATACCCCTGAGAATTTTTTTAGAATGTTAAGCATGCAGATTTTCTTACGATGCTTTCGTTCACTACTAAGTATTATTAAAACTTCGCAACAATCCGCTACCAATATTCGTGATGCTATATATTTTAAACTATGCAGTATGTACCCTCCCTCCCACAAAGGATGCATGCAAATGCAAGAAATATAAATATACTTGAAGGTGGTAGAACCCTTTGTGGTTCGACCCCGGCGGCACCACCGCCACACCTATTTCTGCCTAATAACAGCAGTGTTAGGCGCTGCTGTGTTCCGGTTTGAGGGGTGTGGTAAGGGAGACAGACTTTTCCGAGGCGTTCCAGCTTAGTCCTCAGGGGTAGCGGCGCATCTGTGGCAGACCTTAGGTCATCATCATCATCATCATCATCAACCCACTACTACTGTCCCACTGCTGGGCACGGGTCTCCTCTCAGAATGAGAAGGATTAGGCCATAGTCCACCGCGCTGGCCAAGTGCGTATTGGTATACTTCACATACCTTTAAGATTTTTTTTTATAAAACTCTCAGGTATACAGGTTTCCTCACGATGTTTTCCTTCACCGTTTTGGCAAGCGATAATTAATTTCTAATACGCACATAATTTCGAAAAATCAGAGGTGCGCGCCTGGGCTTTGAACCTCGGACCCCTCAATCGAGAGGCCGAGTTTCTTATTATGCTATAACTGCCTTCAACCTTGCTGCCTTCGACCTTAGGTAGAAATATCTCATCCTATCTGGGGTTGTACAGATGTCCATGGGCGGCAGTAGCCACTTACCATCAGGTGGACCGCATGCTCGTCTACTACTTCTATATTATAAAATAAAATACACCACCATAAATACCACCACCAACACGTGTTTCGCTTCAAAACGGAACATCAACAGGGTATCAACGACGGTTACAACTTGTTCTGATTGCTCCATTTTGGAGCGCAAAGTAACACCTGATACAATTAACTAGTAATGTTCTAATTGTCCAAGTTGATTCCGTATGTTATTGAAGTTCTACTGATTTCAGGAATACTGCGAGCTCAGAACTCCGCTACCTCACCGTGGATCAGGCGCTGGGCGACCTGGCCCAGTTCATCCAGTATGTGAAGAGCGACGACTTTGAGAGAGGGAGATATAAGTAAGCTTTTCATTGTATCTTTACTAAATATTAACCAAAATTTTCGTGCAATTTTAGAGGTTGAAAAAATGGTTATATTCAATTTAGAACCTAAGCTAACCTTTAGAACCTAAATAATTGTTATCGAAATTACATTGGTAGACAGACTTGGCTCTCTTGGCATGCTGGCCAAGTGCAAATTGGTAGGCTTCACATACCTATGAAGCCTATGAAGCACATAACTGAAAAATTAGAGGTGCGTGCCCGTGATTTGAACCTCGGACCCCTCGATTGAGAGGCCGCTTTTCACTAAGCTATACAGCACTATGAATGTTACAAGAAATTCAACCTAAGACTATTTTGAGGCTAAGTCTACCCACCCCGGGTATTATTACACTTGCCTTAATAAGACCTTACTTTGAAGGTGATTTATTTATTTATTTTTATTTATTTATTCTTAAAACACCATTACATCTATCGTTACAGGCTAAACACCCAATACGATAGAGAGGCCTTATTTTAAATACTTAACTAAATTCTTACCTACATTCCTACTTCATTAAACATATTATATGAAGCACAACTATTGCGAATTCACTCAAGTTGCATGAAAATGCGTCAAGTTGTTCATGCGCCTGGTTGAGTGTACAGAGTGCTCGAGTGAGAGGTGACTTAGCCAATAGCTCGGTCCTGGCTGTCGGCACGGCCAGCAGCGGCGGGCGCCGGCGTCTACACACATAGTCCTCTGGAGCACAGAGCTCCAGGCGACACAGTACCTCCGGATTATGAGCTACACCGCGCAACAATTTTACTAAATACGCGATTAGTGCGAACTCTCGGCGTACTCTGAGTTGATTGTAACCCACCATTCCTAACACGAACAATGTGGGGTACATTAACGGGTAGTGATAAAACCCTCTGTGGTTCGACTCCGGCGGCACCACCGCCACATCTCTTCCTGCCTAATAACAGCAGTGGTAAGCGTTGCTGTGTTCTGGTTTGAAGGGTGTGGTAGGGAAGACATACTTATCCGAGGCATTCCAGCTTAGGCCTCTGATGTAGCGGTGCATTTGTGGGCGACCTTCAGGTAGGAATGTAATATTATCTGGGGTTCATTACAGTCCAGCAGCAGTAGCCACTTACAATTAGATGTACTGCATGCTCGTTTACACCTTTATTATAAAAAACTTTTCCCCAGGAATGGTAAAGTGGGTCTGGTAGGGTGCTCCTACGCGGGCAGTATGGCGACTTGGATGAAGCTCGCTTACCCTCACCTCGTGGATGCTGTCTTCTCTGATAGTGGACCGTTGCATGCCCAAGAAGATTTTCCTGGTAAACACTTAACTTTATTTTAAAAGAGTTTACAGACACATCTGAAAGGTTTGGTAGAAGCTTCCTCTTAATTCCTCCACTTTTCAATTGAGGAAGGCAAATATACATTTCTCTTGTATTTACTGAAATATTTTGGACTGTAATCTATTTGGACTATAATCTACATGTAGTAGGCGATGTTCTTTAAACATTTTCAAATCAAAGTAACGTAACAGAAGTTCATTAGTGAAGAACCCAGAAACCTAAATTGGAACACCAGTTATTATGTGCTTTACCACATCCTTCAAACCAAAGTCCAATTTCCTGTTCCAAGTTAGACTAGGTATTTCAATAAAGCCACATTATGCAGCGATTTTATCTTAAATTGTAACTCCTCTTTTAGAATACTTGGAAGTGATCACAGAAGCTCTCCGCAGCCAGGGCGGTGAGGAGTGTGTCGCCAGCATTGCGGAGGCAGTGGAACGCATAACGGCCATGCTGGAACAACCTGCTGGAGCTACTACGATTTCTAATCTATTCAAGTAAGGATTTGTAGATATAAGAATCGATATTAATACATGGTATGTTTGGTAAAGAAAACTTATTTAGGCGAGGTGTTCCAACTTCCTCAGGGGTAGCGACGCATCTGTGACCAACCTCACGTAGGACTCTAATCTCATTTGGGATTGATTACAAGTGTCCATAGACAGCAGTACCCACTTAACATGTACTGGACTTCCCGTTTGATACTTCAATATATTTAAAAAATATTGGTAATGATACCAAACAAAATTAGGTTTGCTATATCTTAGGCAGTGATTGCCGTCTTTTGCAGCACCTGCACTCAAATCCAGGCGAGCGTACCCCTGGACGTCGCGACGTTCTTCTGGTACGGCATCACGGAGACCTTCGCGTACCTGGTGCAGTACGCCACGCCCGGAGATATCCCGGACGCCTGCCGCGTCATTACTGATACCTCTGTTCGTGAGTGAATGTGTACCTTCTGAACTTCTTCTTCTGTCTAAAGGTCGTAGAATCCTTTGTAGTTCGACTCCAGCAGCACCACCGCCAGAACTATTTCTATCTAATAACAGCAGTCTTAAGCGCTGATGTGTCCTGGTTTGAAAGGTGTGAGACAGATTTTCCGAGGCGTTCCAACTTAGGCCTCAGGGGTACCGGCGCATCTGTAGCCGACCTCAGATAGGAATATCTAATCCTATCTTTTTTTTTTTTTTTTGTTTACGAGGGGGAAACCGTTATAAGGTACCCGACGCCGTGAGAGCGATGCCGGTTGTGTGGGTTTTTTACCGCACTAAAACCCCCCGGTGGACGTCCTCAGAGTTTGGTGGAAAACTCCGGGATCTCCGTCAAAATACAGCCGATGAACCTATTGCTACCCTGCTGACCCACTTTTGAAGGTGGTAGAACTGTTTGTGTTCTGGTTTGAAGGGTATGGTCAGGGGACATACTTTTTCGAGGAATTCCAACTGAATCCTCAGGAGTAGCAACGCGTCTATGCCCCCTTCCTATAAAACGCCAAAGTGATTCATCCTAGAAATAGGTGTAGCGGTGATAACTCCCCGATAGAACTGTATATGATCTACCACCTAATTAAATTAATAATTTTATTACAGCGGATGCTGTCCAAAGGCTAGCAAACTGGATAACGTCTCACCCTTGGCCGCAGCCGTGCATCGAGACCAGGTATACCGAGGTGGTAGCCGCACACACCAACACAAGCTTCAGAGCTCCTGATGTCACTAGTAAGTACCCTCTTCTACACAAGGGACATTTAACAAAGGGATATTTCTTATCCAGCTCCGGTAGTTTCGGCTTGGAGCTTGTATATATGCAAGATGTTGAAAAAAGAAGATGTTTTCAAGGTGTTACCGCCACACCTGTTTCTACTTAATAACAGCGGAGTTAGGCGCTGCTGTGTTCCGGTTTGAAGGGTGTGGTAAGGGAGACAGATTTTTCCGAGGCGTTCTAGCTTAGTGCTCAGGGGTAGTGGCGCATTTGTGGCCGACCTCAGGTAGGTATATCTAATCCTATCTGGGGTTGATTATAGATGCCAATAGGCGGCAGTAGCCACTTACCATCAGGTGGACTGCATACTCGTCTGCTACTCCTATTATAAAAAAAAATGTTGAAAATACTTCGATAGCGTGATTTAGAAATCCTAGAGGCGCTATCTATTGAGGAGTTGTGAAAAGTCTCCATAAGGATACACGTGATCAATATAGTATAGTCATCTAAACTCATCTACATTTGACAATTTCTTCATACTAAAAATTACTGTCTATGGTAGTTAAATTATTAGATCGATTATGTACATAACAGGCGCGATTAAAAACTGTCAAATTTCAATCTATAGTTGACAAATAACGGAAAGATAGTTAATTTGATAATAAATTTTATTATAAATGTCAAAAAGAATATTCACAAAAAAGCTATTGAAAATAAAAATAATTTGCATAAAAATAAGTAATAATGTATACGAGGCGATCTAAGATAAGCAGGCCTATGTTAGTAAATATATATTTCTAAGATTAACCTATTGACTGACATACGAAATAACACAAAATTTTCGAGCAAATAAACAGAATTCTCATTTAATTCACCTGTACAGCTGTACCTAATCACGATCCGTATTCCCGAAACAAATCACAAACTACTTCCGAGCGGCCATATTGTAATCCGTTCTCGCTAGTGGTTGAATATTTACAAGTTAATTTGTGTTTTGGGCTCGTTGTCAGAAGTTGTCAAAGCTTCGTTATTTAAGTTATTCGTAGCGTGAATATTTCGCTTTTAATACTTGAGAAGGGTGGTAACAGAGGTGCAATTTTTAGTGACGAATATATATTATTAAATAATACATATTCTTCACAAAAAATATTTTTTAAACTGTTATTAAAACGTTGATTTCAAGAAGTAAGCTACGCTACGTGTGAAATCGGTGTTAAACGCTGCTATGTTCTGGTTTGAAGGGTCTGGTGAGGAAGACATACTTTTCCGAGGCAGTCTTCAATTAGTCCTCAGGGGTAGCGACGCATCTGTGGCTGACTTTAGGAGGGAATCTAATTTTATCTGGGTTTAGAAATGACCATGGGCGGCAGTAGACACTTACCATCAGGAGGACTGCTATTCTATATTATAAAAAAGTTAGAAAATGTCATTGTTTAGGAAATAATTTATTTCCGGCGGTATGTAAGTATAGGCTTACTCTTGTTTAAAATAAAACATACGAGGTTGCAATTCACGAAGCGTTCTAAGACCCCCGCCATTCTAATTAAGTCCTGAAGAGTAGCAGGAGAAGTTTAAATAGTAACTTTAAATAGTATTTACTGATACTTTTTGATGACAGTAAGTAAGCATATGGGCCACAAAGTTGAAAGTCAAATGCGAATATAAATAAATAATAAATAATAAAAAAAAACCTTTTATTTCTTACTAAACCTACTTACACTGAAATGTATATATGTATATAAACTATTCATAACTTTTATATAAAAAAAATAATGCATTTAATTTAACTTTTGTGACTAATCTCAGTAAGAACCCCCGCTATCCGGAGGTAAAGGCCTCCTCTAGTGATTTCCACCTATTCTTATCTTTTGCTGTATTCATCTACTGCTTACCAACCACCTGTATTATGACGTCTGCCCATCGGGTTGTGCGAATATATACGTACCTTTAAATAGGATCACCTCTCGAATATCAAATCGCAGATGTGTTAAAGTCCTTATCTACCAGCTGATTTATAGATGAATTCGTAACTAGCATTTCGGCTGCGGCTCTGCGATCGTAACCATTACGATTCATTATCAAGCCATTATTGTACCTGAGAGCTCATGTTGGTCGCTATTCACAATTAAAGGGATTTAGGGTAAGTTTCCACACTACAATTGTAGAGTGAAGTGTGAAGGTGGTGCAAGCTTTTGTGATTCAACTCCGGCAGCACCACAACCATATCTAGCAGAGATAAGATTAGATTCCTACCTGAAGTTGCCCACAGATGCGCCGCTCTCCTGAGGACTACTAGAACGCCTCAAAAAAGTATGTCTTACCACACCCTTCAAACCAGAACACATCGCTTAACACTCCTATTATTAGGTAGAAATGGGTCTGTAGTTCCGGGACTAGAATAGGGCTACGGTATCCTCTGCTTGTCGTAGGAGGCGACTAAAAGGGGGCTTCCGGGGTTGCGGGCGGCAAGAGTGGGAGCTCGAACCGTCCAGCAAGCGACCCCGGGAAGGACGGCGGTATGTGTGATCGCATACCGTCGTATACACTACATGGTGTGGGAGGAGCGAAAACTGCTACCCCAGGATAGAGTCCGTTGGGCATCGCGCTTGGAGGGCTCCGGTTGTATTCCGTTGGAGATCCCAGAGTTCTCCAACAAGCGTTGAGGACGGCCACCGGGGGGGTTTTAGTGCGGTAAAAATCCCACATAATCCCCGGCGTCGCTCCCACGTCGTCGGGTACCTTTTGTAGGTTTCCCCCTCCAAAATGGAAAAAAAAGGTAAAAATGTAAAGGGTTTTACGACCTTCAAAGACAGGTATATAAAGATAGTATTTATTACTTAGTACGGTTTTTCCCCAGTGCGTCTCTGGACCTACCAAACGTGTGTGGAGTACGGGTGGTACCAGACCACGAGCAGTGACCGGCATCCCTTCCTCAACGCGGTACCCTTGGAGTACTTCCACCAGATGTGCAAGGACTTCTTTGGTGCCAAGTAAGCTATCAAAAAGTCTCAGTTATGACACCATTAAGACAGAAAGGAAGAAACATTTTATTCGGATAATTGCAACACTTGAAATAACAGAGAGAGACAAAAAAATCTATAAAAAAAAAATAGCCTAAGAAGTATGGTGGAAACGCTAATTCTCAATTAAATAATCCAAGTTTCAAAGCGATGCCGTGATTTTCAAAGTTTTGGGTGTAGTTGTCAAACTATTACTTTGACGCATGGCGTAGGTTGCCATACTAGTCTGACGTGCAGAGGATTCCGGGTTCGATCCCTGGCCAGACAGAAATAATGATCACTGGGGATCATAGTGTGGGGTTGTGAGTGTAGAAAGCGACCTTCACGATTTGTTCCTTCGTTTGAGTAAATGATAGTTAATTTCTAATTACAATACGGTTTTAATTCAATTTTGAGCTCTGTTTTTGTGCCAATTTTGCTTAATCTTAATTCTTGTACTCTATTCTATTCTACTGTTTTTTTATAATACATTCAGAAATAATGCAATAATAATGCAATTTTTATATAGCATGCAGTCCATAGACCATGGACATTTTTTTATCATATAGGAATAGCAGACGAGCATGCAGTCCACCTGATGGTAAGTGACTACTGCCGCCCATGGCGATCTGTAATCAACCCCAGATAGGATTAGATATATCTACCTGAGGTCGGCCACAGATGCGCCGCTACCCACCTGGAACGCCTGGAAACGCCTGGAACGCCTCGGAATAGTATGTCTCCCTTACCACACCCTTCATAACAGAACACAGCAGCGCTGAACACTGCTGTTGTTAAGCAAAAATAGGTGTGGCGGTGGTGCCGCTGGAGTCGAACCACAAAGGGTTCTACCACCGTCACATCGTCACTGTACGTAAGATTAACCTGTATAACGGTGTGTTATTGTTAAAATCTACTGAAGTATGCAATAAATAATATTCTATGTATCTATCTGTCCATCTATTTCATTAATTCATTCATACAATTCCATTCCCAGCTTCAACGAAGAGCTGCTAAGATCAGGCATCACACGGACCAACCATTTCTTCGCGGGTCTAACCTTCTTGCCGGACAATGTGGTGTCGGTGGCGGGGGGTCTGGACCCCTGGTCCCCGATGGGCCCCAACGTAACACACGCGACCCCCCTCGCGCCTGTGTATGTTGTGCCTAACGTGTCACACTGTAGAGCTATCAGGTATCTACAATTAACATTTTTAATGCTTTATACATACTCGTAGAGAGATGTTTACATTATTTTTTACAATCGAATTTCATATAAAGGTCCCAGGTGTAAAAATATTATAAGGAGTGATATTAAATTTGTTTGGGTTGATTTATTTGGCTGCAATCTTTATTCATAGGTGGTACAACACTTCGTGGTTTGGCTCCGCGTAAGCACGAAATATATCCCACTTCCGATCTCGAAACTCCTCTGAATGGAATATTTTCATCAGGATTTTTTTCATTCACGAGCAAAAAATTTCTTCTTCAAGGCCGATCATGCATTGACGCGTCATTTGGTATTGCAAATGTCCATAAGCAACAGTGACTACTTTCAATCTTGTAGCCCGGTCGCCTTATCTTTAGGTTCAACTAAAAAAATATATGTTTGTAGACCCAAAAATGGAACTTGGATACATATTACACCAGAATAACGACTCTACCATTCTCAAAGTTTTTTTTTATAATATAGGAGCAGCAGACGAGCATGCAGTCCACCTGATGGTAAGTGGCTACTGCCGCCCATGGACATCTGTAATAAACCCCAGATAGGATTAGATATTCCTACCTGAGGTCGGCCACAGATGCGCCGCTACCCTGTGGACTAAGCTGGAACGCCTCGAAAAAGTATGTCTCCCTTGCCACACCCTTCAAAACGAAACACAGCAGCGCTTAACACTGCTGTTATTAGGTAGAAATAGGTGTGGCGGTGGTGCCGTCGGAGTCGAACCACAAAGGGTTCTACCACCTTGTAAAACAGTTTTAAACAAGTTGCTTTACAGACCAACAGGTGAAAACGAAACCCTAGAGCTGGAAGCAGCCAAGCAGTCCGTCATCACACACATGAGGGCCTTCCTCGACAGACCGATACCACCGCCCGCCGCCGAAGCACCAGCTCTTGTACCTGCCTTCACACTGATCATACTCGCTGGACTTCTAACCTTGGGAAGAGCCTAAGTTATTTAGATGATGTTAGTATAAAATAATGCTATGACTTTTAACCTTGGAAAGAGCCTAAGTTTTTGAAAAGTATTAAATAATGTTAGATATTACCAATTATACATATAATTATAGCTGTATAATTATTTTAATTTAATGTAATTATGTACATTGAAACATATCTTCTTAAATGGACGTAAAAGTATTTTTTTTTGAGAGACAGGCTTGTAAAATATATAGATAACATAGATGAAAACAAAGGAAATTTTGAAAGTTTATGCCCTAAAAAATAAGGGATAGAACTTATATAAGAAAATATAACATATATAAGGGAAATATTTATTTATTACTTTATTTATAACAAGCATCAAATAGCCCTGATTACTGCTTCCCATGGACATCTGTAGACTATAATGAAATATTGAAATAGGTAAGAAGTATCATAAATGGATATGAACAACATAGCAGCCCTATATTATCCTCAAATAATACTACCACTTCTAAAATTACTGTCCACGCCCTTAGTATTAAGATTTTTGTAATTTTTCGTAATAAAATGTTTCTCAAAAAATCACAAATATTGTTTTAAAGCTTGAATAGTTTTCTATCATAGAAATAACTAATAAACATGCAGTCCACGTTATTAATGGTTATTTGTCACTGACGCCTCATTATACTACCTCCAAGTAAAATAAGTCATACCCATAGATATAGAAATTCTTCGCTGACATCCTATATCTATAGTCATACCAGAGGTAACTATAAACAAGTTACTCCTAAGGACTAAGTTAGAACGCCACATGTAAGTACCGTTTTTTTTAAATTCAGAAGTAGCAGACGAGCATGCAGTCCACCTGATGGTAAGTGGCTACTGCCGCCCATGGACATCTGTAATCAACCCCAGATAGGATTAGATATTTCTAAATGAGGTTGGCCACAGATACGCCGCTACCCCTGAGGACTAAGCTGGAACGCCTCGGATAAGTATGTCTCCCTTACCACACCTTTCAAACCGGAACACAGCAGTGCCTAACACTGCTGTTATAAGGCAGAAATAGGTGTGACGGTGGTGCCGCCGGAGTCGAACCACAAATGGTTCTACCACCTTTAAATCTCCTCCTTCAAACCTCCTACAACGCCTTTCAAACCAAAATTACAAACAACTCTACGGGGCGCAACGTTATATATGGATTCCCTCACCGTCCATAGACATCGAAATAGTGAATTCAGTTTTCTGTACTGGGTGTTTATATATAGTCCGCGCCAAACTGCTAGTCCGCTCTGAAGTTGTTACGAGCAGTAGCCTTACCATGCGTTTTCAAAACATCCCACAATTTTACGTTACGTTTACTCAATCCATTATTCTGTTACGATTACTTCAGTAGACTGAGTAAACGTAACAATAAGTAAGTGCTCAAGTCTTTTTATCTGCCTCACATGTTCGCAAAAAAGTGAGACAAAACATAAAGCGCCATTTTGTCAATTTAGACATTTAATACTGACACTATAGTTCTGATACGATCCGCTAGGGGCGCTGATTGGAAAGGGTATGGGCGAATACATAAACAAATACCAAAACACTCATATATATGTCAAAACGTAAAAACTCATGGTAAGGGTACTGATCATAGACATCGAAATAGTGAATTCAGTTTTCTGTTCTGGATCTTTGTGTATAGTCCGCGCCAAAATGCTAGTCCGCTCTAAAGATGTTGCGAGCAGGTGTATTCATACAATTTGCTATGGCGACGCGATTCATTTCTGTATTCAGAGCGGACTAGCAGTTTTAGGCGGACTATACTTGTAATTGTGTTTGCATGACACCAACAGATATTCTTTAGAAGGTTTGATTAAAAGGCTTCTTCTCCATAACGACACACCTTGTGAAGTGGTGGGAATTGTATTTATATTCAAAAAGTGCTGTGTAAAGAACCTATTTTGAATAAAAAAAAAATGAATTGATTTGATAAAAAGCGATATTTTTAAACATTTATTTATTTATCTCTTTAGTGCTATTATACCAGTCTCTAATAATTAATTTAAGTAATAATAACGTTAAATACACAGTATCTCGCTCATTACAATCTCTAATAATTAATTTAATTAATAATAACATCAAATACACACTTTCTCTCTTATAAGCTTTTATAGTAATTATTTAGCGTAATATTCTTATCGTAGTACTAACGTAGTAGTATTCAACCCTTTGTTAAAACAATAACAGAACTTGTTTAAGTGTGGGTGTGTGTCGCTCACACACATTGGTTCATCTCCGTAACTGAAATAAAGATTAAAATGTTATTTTTAGGGTTCCGTACACAAAGGGTAACAATGGAACACTATTACAAAGCCTCCGCATGTCTGTCTATCTTGGGCTTTATCTCTTGAACCGTAAGAGATAGACACTTACTTTTTTTAGTATATATAAGAAATAAATACAATGTGATGACAAATAAATGACAATTATATTATTGCCTTGTTTGCTTTATGCTAGAAGTAAACGAACAAGAACGTTGAAGGTGGTAGAACCCTTTGTGGTTCGACTCCGGCGGCACCACCGCCACACCTATTTCTGCCTATTAACAGCAGTGTTAGGCGCTGCTCTGTTTCGGTTTGAAGGGTGTGGTAAGGGAGGCATACTTTTCCGAGGCGTTCCAGCTTAGTCCTCAGGGGTAGCGGCGCATTTGTGACCGACCTCAGGTAGGAATATCTAATCCTATCTGGGGTTGATTACAGATGTCCATGGGCAGCAGTAGCCACTTACCATCAGGTGGACTGCATGCTCGTCTGCTACTTCTATATTGTAAAAAAAAAAAACATGCTGTCCATCCGATGGTAAGTAGTCATCATTATGGACATATGTAATCAATTTCAAATAGGATTGAAATTCTACCTGAGGTAGACAACTGACACATTAAAGATAGCCTTACAATAAGTCTCCCATAGAAGCATTGCTACCCCTGAAGACTAAAGTCCAAACGGCTCATATCGTTTTTTACCACACCCTTAAAACCAGAACACAGTATCGTTGAACACATCTGAACCAGAGATATAGAAACATGTTATAATTACGCTGAGATTCTCAAAATATCCTCCGCAGATAATGCAAGGCGGTTCTCTCTTGGATAAAACTTCATTGTGCCTTCAAACACAGCTCGACCGGGCGTCATTACAATCTGTGAATACAATATAAAACATTTTTGTATTAATACACAAGTAGCAGACGAGCATGCTATCTATCATCATCATTATCAACCCATTACTGTCCCAGTGCTAGGCCCGGATCTCCTCTCAGAATGAGAAGGTTTAAGGCCACCGCGCTAGCCAAGTGCGTATTGATAGACTTCACAAACCTTTGAAAACTTTTTTTTAAGATTTGTCAGTATGCAGGTTTTCTCACGATGTTTTCCTTCACCGTTTAAGCTAGTGATAATTAATTTCTAATACGCACATAACTTTGAAAAATCAGAAGTACGTGCCTGGGATTTGAACCTTGGACCCCTTGATCAACAGGCCTAGTTTCTTAACCACTAGGCTATCACTGTTTTAATGCCTTACCTTAGCTTGATAGTATTCGCTCTCAGGTTTCACCAGATGCGAAGTGGTTACAAAGTCAGCGAACAGTCCTTCCTCATCCATGCCTCGTCTGAACCTCAACACATCCTCATTGGTACCCTGACGTAGCACCCAGTCTATTGATGTGAGAGTTCTTCGCACACAGAGGTGGCTGCAAGAAGTGATTGAAGAAACCTACTGGTTTACGCAGACTCTACCACAGGAACTATACTTAGTTACCGTGGTAGGGTCCGCGCCAAACATCGAATCCGCTCTGAATATAGAAACGAGTCGCGTCCCAACAGCAAATTGCAGATATTAGCGGGACGAAGACAGTGCAGGACTCCCTCGGCACCCTCCGCTGCCCGCTCTCGGTCGCAGAGACAGCGCAGTTAGTGTCCCGTTACTGTTGCTGCGGAGTATATGCTTGTAGTTGTGTTCGACCGCATTAGCTCTCGAACTACACCTGCGCGCAACAATTTCAGAGCAGACTTGAAGTTTAGCGCGGAGTATACCATGGTAGAAGAGGTGACGATGGCAATCACGTGTTCTTATATACATTTGATCTTCCGAACCAACTTTTACAATGCCCAATGAAATTTTATGAATATTGGTAAAAACATAGATGCTTTATTTTACTATGTAACTGGTAGCAGTTGCGTGACCACGTGACCACGCCGCGACCACGATCTATGCAAGTGGGTCGAAATATCGGCAATAAAGAAATTAAAAACCGCATGTCGTTAGTACCCGTCAACTAGTAAAATGACTTAAGATAGTTTTAGTCTAAAATCATATGGGTGCTATAAAATGAGATGTTTAAAATGTTTTGAATTTTTTTTTTTACAGCAAATCAAAATAAAGCCAGCCCGATAGTAATAACAAATACAGCTAGTTTTAGACGGGTGTAATTGTGTAATCAATGACAAATAGGGCTGAATTATAACTAAAGTAGGCCACAGATGTGTTGCTACACCTCTCAACTAAGGTACATTGTTTGGTATAATTGTTGTCTAACCAAAACGCAGCAGTGTTTAACACTGTTGTTTTAAGGCAACACTATTGTTATAAGGCAAAAATGGGTACGGTGACGTATTTATAACATCGAATTAGCAAGCCCCTAATGCTTAGTATCTACTCCCGTTTATAGATATTTTCGTCAACCCCAGATAACATTAGTTTCCTATCTGAGATAGGAATCTGGCCATAAATGTTACCCATGTACACCATCCACCCCGGGTTGCACTTCGGGAGTGCTTGACTTTTGCAGTTTGCTTTACGGTCTTACGAATTTTCGATCAGGCCACGTGTCCTGGACACGAATTTAACATTGTTTACACATCACAAAAAGTGCACGACGCCGCTAAAGAAGTTTTCAGATCAATAATATACTTAACAGTACAACAGGTCATTTATGTTCTAATTCTATCGCTGTATCCAGTAATCCAGGTGATAATAGCAAGATACAACAGTGTATGGCCGAGAGCCAAGGCTCGCCGGATCGATTCAACGGATTGTTGGCAGCGAGCTATTCGAGGATTGTGTCGTGTTGCGACTACGGGCTATTGTCTATTACCTATAGTCTTTATTACAGTACTTAAAGTGTAGTTGCTGTCATCCGGATATGGGGTAAATTCTAGCTATTTCTAGATAGGGCCAAAAATGAAATGTAAGATAAAGTTTTTTTGAATGCGTCTTTTACCTTTATTATTTATTACAGTACCTACTTACAGTTCGTATTTGATAATTAAAGGTATATTAGATTTATTTCAGGACATAAAAACAATAAAAAAATGATTTTATCATTTTAAAAAATGTTGTGCGATTTTTATACTTCTATACCTACTAATATTATAAAGAGGAAAACTTTGTTTGTTTGTTTCATTTTAATGAATAGGCTCAAAAACTTCTCGACCGATTTTAAAAATTCTTTCACCATTCGAAAGCTACATTATCCACGAGTAATATAGGCTATATTTTATATGAAATATATTTGATAAATAGATTTTGAGGCGGTACAAAGTTTGCCGGGTCAGCTAGTATTTCATAAAGAGAGAGGTTGTTTTTGAGAGGCCCCTGGGAACCCATTAAAGTGAGACACTAGACTAACACTATCATTTAGACACTAAAGTTACCCATTGGATATTGCATTATTTTAACGATCAAAATTGCTTACAGCTACTTAACCAAAGCGTATCAAAATTAGGTTTAAATTTATATAAATTTTAATAAGATGCAAACCATGACGATTTTAACGTCTCCAAAACTTTATTACATTATTATTATTAAATCGTCAATCAAAGCCCAAACAAGACCCAGTAAATCCAGATCGATTTGAATTAACTTTCAACCTAATCCAATTATAAAAAAGCGCTGACTAAACGCGTCAACAGTGCTCCACAAGTTCCCAAACATTGCCTTAACAAACAAACTTTGGGAAACTCTGCGTTATTTGAAAACTTCAATTCTTTAGCTCATTAGTCAGCTTCAACAAGAACACTTGTTCGGAATAAGTCCGCTAATTTATCTAGCCATAGAAATAAACATATACATAAATAGGCTTCTATATATTGAAAAGAATTTATAGCCAGTTTTTTCTATTTATAATACAGGAGTAGTAGACGAGAATGCAGTCCGTTTGATGGTAAGTGGCTACTGCCGTCCATGGACATCTATAATCAACCACAAATAAGATTAGGTTCCTACCTGAGGTCAGCCACAAATGCGCCGCTACCCCTGATGATTAAGCTGGAATACCTTAGAAGTATGTCTCCCCTTCAAACCAGAACACATCAACACTTTAAGACTTTGATATAAATATAGATACCTTCTGATTTGAACAACGTAGAATTCTACCATCTTCAAACCATTAAACTTATTTACTTTACCACATTTGACTTACCTTACTTCTTGAATGATACTATTGATTGAATCTGCTAAATACTTGGCCGATCTCTTGTATAGGGGATCGGTAACAGACACATTATTCCACTTGGTACAAACACACCAGTGGTTGAGTATTGAGGCTTGCCCACACGAGCGAGACTTCGGGATCTTAGGACAAAGAAATCCAAATTATATGTTAGTCGTCGTAAAACCATTATTGTCGCACTGGGCACGGATCTCCTATCAGAATGAGAGGGATAAGGCCATAGTCGACCGCGCTGGCCAAGTGCGTATTGGTAGACTTAACATACTTTTGAAAACTATTTTGAAACTGAACCGAACTGAACTGGAACTTTCTCTCAGGTACGTAGGTTTCCTCAGATATTTCACAGTGATAGCAAGCAGTGATAGCCTAGTGGTTAAGAAACTCGGCCTCTCGATCGAGGGGTCCGCGGTTCAAATCTCAGGCACGCACCTCTGATTTTTCGAAATTATGTGCGTATTAGAAATTAATTATCACTTGCTAAAACGGTGAAGGAAAATATCGTAAGGAAAACCTGCATACCTGAGAGATTTATAAAAAAAATCTCAAAAAGTTTGTGAAGTCTACCAATACGCACTTGGCCAGCGCTGTGGACTATGGCCTAATCCTTCTCTTTCTGTGAGGAGACCCGTGCCCAGCAGTGGGACAATAATGGGTTGATGATGATGACGATGATGATGATAGCAAGTGATAATTAATATCTAATTTTATGTTAGTGGCAAAGCACCAAGTCCACCTGAGGGTAAATGGTCGTACCGTACATGTACATATGTAACCAACTCCCTATAGGACAGAGATTGAATCTGACACAGATGCGTTTCCAATCTTGAAGACCAAGTTGGTGCTTCAAATGTATATCAGCCGGCATCCACGCCCTTATACCGCCCTTCACGCTATAAATAGGTGACGTTGGTACCTCCCCAGTAGAAACATTTGATGGCAAGTGATTACTACCGCATCTGTGACCAGCTCCATATAGAGAGAACAGATCACATATGCGTTACCATTTCTAACGACCAAGATGGTGTTTCATTATGTAAATCAGCCGGGTTCCACATATAAATAGGTGACACTGGTGTTTCCCTAGAGCTGTTTCTACCACCATTTTTTAATGCAGACATTCAAAATTAAAGAACATATCGTAAAAATCGAGAAGCATGAGAGATCTAAATGAAGTTCTCAAACGTGTCTAAATTGTGCCAATTACCATCCGTACATTGTTAGCGCTGTGGTATATATCATTAACTCATTCACTCACTTTCTGTAAGAGAACCGTACCAAACGTAATGAGACATAGGGACGTGAAAAATTTATGGATTTTTATAATATTATATTGTTTTCGTCTACATCGATTTTTATTAATCGATTTTAAAAAATCATGATAACTTTTCACGCCATCCAATTTGGAATTCAGTTTCTAAAATCAATAATTAATCGACATAGCTCAAATAATTTGTTTTTTTTTTCTAATCGATTTATTATGAAAATAATAATTCGATTGTCTTGTGAAGTGGTGGTCAAAAAGTGCTATGTAAAGAACCTATTTTGAATAAAAAAAATGATTTGATTTGATTTGTCAATTAATGGATGATCATTTAATCGATTTTTTCGCTTCCAATCGATTTTTGTCACTTCCCTAATGAGAGGATGATGATGCATCTATAATGGAACACGATAAAAGGATTGCCCTCAGGCCAGCGCTTGAATATCGCTTAATAAAGACCATTCGCACTAATTGTCAAAGGGAAAGTTGCAGGAACCGATCCGGCAACTGCACTGGCAGACCAGCTGCTTTTTATCATCGGCATTTTATGCCTACAAACGAGCTGTATTGCGTTACGACTACTGTCTGAATAACATATAGTTTTTATAATATAGAAGTAGTAAATGAGAATGCAGTCCACCTGATGGTATGTGGCTACTGCCACCTATAGACTAATAAAATTATGTAAGATTTTTAAATTATTTTTTTATATATTATTATATTTTAATTATTAACCCTTTTGTGGTTCCACTCCGGCGGCACCACCGCCACACCTATTTCTACCTAATAACAGTAGTGTTAAGCGCTGCTGTGTTCTGGTTTGAAGGGTGTGGTAAGGGAGACAGACTTTTCCGAGGCGTTCCAGCTTAGTCCTCAGGGGTAGCGACGCATGTGTGGCCGACCTCAGGTAGGAATATCTGATTTTATCTGGAGTTGATTACAGATGTTCATGGGCAGCAGTAGCCACTTACCATCAGGTGGACTGCATGCTCGTCTGCTACTCCTATATTATATAAAAAAAAAACCTCTCTGATTCGGAAGATGATTTCTTCATGAAGAAAAGCAGTGAAAAGAAGTTAAATATATTAAATTTAGGATAATCGAATAAATGGAGATAGAACTGTCGGTATACATCCTTATAATCTACGAGTATGTAATCTTATTTTCAAAACAAGCTCTTTTAGCACAACATTTACCTGAAAACCCACCTTCAACCCTCAATTAGCAAAGAACTTTACTCACATGATGCAACAAACTCATTCCTCTTGGTATATCCGATCCAGCAACTGTGAAATCATTCGCCAGTTTCTTTAGTCCCATAGCATCCAATATCGTCGTATGGACATCAAAGGGAGTGGTCAAAACATCGCCATTTGCTCTCAAAACTGATAGAGCCTCAGGGCGTCTCTCTGTTATCTTCTCTGGTAAAACTATTGCCATTAGTGGGAGACGCTCTTCGATCTTACCTTGGTACGTCTCACGGATTGGTGAAAATCTAAAATTTAAAAATAATTTTGTATTTATTTCACTACCATAAATTTTTTTGTGGTCATCATAGTCGTTATTTTCAAATGGTACTTTTAAGGTATCGTTGGAACAGCTTAAATTCGTCTAAATTGTGAATGAGGCTTGATTTTTTATGAAGTCGGGTTTGTTTATTGTTATAATAATTCTGTAATTGCTTTCGAAAAATTTTAATTCTGAAATGATTCACTTTGTATCAGTGAAGATAAGATATGATAGAAAAGTAATAGAAGAATAGCTTTCTTTCGTGTAGGTACCTAATGCTTATTCAACCAAACTATCATCACAAGCAAAATATCTTTTTAACCTGTGATACAACGTTCAAAGGTTTCAGATGAATTACTTTTGATTCATATATTACATTGAGTTTAACTTCGCACCTGGACCCATGATCTCCCATGACTAATAGCAGAGTATCCTTCAGTTTCCCTGAATCTTTCAGTTCCTTCAGGTATTTCGCAAAATCCTCATCAGCGGTACTGATCATATTGAAGTCGTTATGTGATATGTCCGATATGAAGTTGAAGGCAAACTTCTTGCCTTCAATATCCATGAACTGAAAAAAATTAAAAGCTTATTTAAAATGACTCAGAAATCAATAGATGTTGCCTGTACGTTATGTATAAATAAGGCAAGGTATAGCAAATATGTGTGTGGTAGTATATTGTGGTAGTTTAGAACCGTTATAGAATAACATATTTATATAACATTTTGTTGAACCACCTGACTTCCGCAAAATCTTCCGATTGTACAGGCGTTCTGAATAGTCGCTTACAAATAGAGTGCTGGTCTTGAGGACTAAATTTGGTATATCAGTAAAAAGTAACAACCACATATAACCACGTTCTTATCACCTTAAAAATGGCATAGCAATAAATTTTCATTCTATAAAATTCGCCGAAAGGATAACTAAGCAAAATTTACAATTACATACGATCCTGGTTTCGAATCCCAACCAAACAAGAAGATCCGCATCCCCAGAACCCCCTATGCTCTTTGCCCCTAGGCTCATGCCCTATTCTATCCTAGCCATATGATCCTAGCATGACTATGAGTATCAAGACAATTTTTTGCTTCACCTGTCTTGTAAGATTCAGCATCATCATATACCGTGGCACGGCACCAACACAGTATCTAGACTGTGAACCACTCCACCACTTAGCACCGTACGAAGTCTCTTCTAGGAAGAAGGCCCGAAGGTAGTGGTCTGCGGGAGAACTGCTGAAGCCGTTGTAGCGTAACTGGAAGGAACCAATCCACGGCATATCCTCGAAGTAGGCTGTGTGGTAGCTAGAAGAAAATGGTATGAAAGTAAATCTTCATCAACAAATTGTTATCTCACAAAGCAAAAAAAAATACAAATCAAACACCCAAAAGATATAAAAAAAATATTAAAAAAAAAGGTTTTGTAGCGGTATGTTAAATATTGGATGTTTCATCCCTTTTTGACACCATATCTCGAATGATAAGAACAATAGTTGGCAAAAAGAAGCTTTGCTTTTTCACAAAATTCTTGTTTAAAAAGAGAAATTTAAACAGTCTTTTCTAAAAACAGATTAATTCCAACAAAAGATCTGTCACAGATTTGTTGCTACAATTGCGGATTAAATAGGAATTCGTCGTATCCCTTGTTTCCCTTGGAGGGTGTGGCTCCAAACCAAAAGTTATTCACAAAAATGTAGCACATATAAAATGGTGATAAAAAATTACCCATCCTGTTTCGCCGTGTGGAATATAAACAGTTCTGGATCCAGAAACTTCCCCTTAGCGAACTTCTTCCGGGCATCAGGATGCTCGAGTTCCGATCTACCTGAGAGAAGTGGATACAGCGTTGTTGGGGTGCCATCTCCAAGAATATGAAATCTACGAAATACAAATGAACTGCTATATCTTTTTGTATTTTGCTGTTTTTTTTGCTTCATCATAAATCTAGCTGACCTATTTTTGATTTGAAAAATATAATGTATATAAGTACGATCGATTCTAAATTGAATGAACACATTACTCTTTGCCAGGTAAGAATTCTCACAAATTGTCCATCATTACGTCATAAATGATAATAATTTACGCATTTGTCTTTTAAGTAAATTATAACGTTAGTGTCTTGGATGAGGCTACGGTTGTTTAATAAGGTTTCAAGATTATTCCAAACTTTTGAACTAAGACAATATAATTATGTATGAAGATTATGAACACAACAGCGCTAGTTGTAAGATTGAAATAGGTGTGATAGAATCCGCCAAGAATCCCGGACAGCTCTTCCAAATTGCTTACAATACTGCTGTAATACAGAAATAGGTATAGTCCGCGCCAAACTTCTAGTCCGTTCTGAAGTTGTTGCGCGCAGATTTAGTTAGCATATACTCCGTAATGTAGGGGCACACTAACGCATCTACGTTTCACTAATATCTACAATTTGCTATTGCGATACGACTCGTTTCTATATTCAGAACGGACTAGGATTTTGGCGCGTACTAAACATCATTGAGAGAATCACGTTTAATACATGAAGAATTCTACCATCAACGCACCCTTTCAACACAGTAGCCTGTAGCACCTCAGTCAGAACTTGGTAACTCTTGGGCATCCTGCGTATGAAGCCGTTACGAGAGGTGGAGTCGAAACCCAGAATCAATACGTTTAGGGAGCCTTCTCTCCCCGGAGGAACGATTGTGTTGACTTGTCGGAAGCCAGACTTGTATCCGAACCATCTTGAGGATAGGAGACCTAGACTGAAATATAATTCTTTATTCTTTATTTTCATAGAATAAGGTTAACAAAAGGTGTTAAAGCTACAAATCTTCTCTAATCCTACCTTGTCGGCGTGAAAATTATTATTAAATTAATTAAAAAAATACTAAAATAACTTATATTCTATTAATAGAAAGAACGAAAGGAACATTTATTTCGTCATAAACACGCTTCATTACATTCATGTTAACTTTAATAATGAGGCTATGTTATCTTTTGTGGAAAATAACTGTAAAATAAATGACTCCGAAAGAGTTCACAATTGTTCAGCAAAGAAAAATCAAACCTAACTTAACCTAACCTAAACTAAAACAGCGTAAAGACATGTTTTATTTCGCAATTTTCACACATTAGTAATAAAAAATATCTTACACTAAATAATTTTTGTAAGTTCTGTGTTTTTAGATATTTTGTGTACATAAATAAATAAATAAACATATTATTTCTTAACTAACGTGAACGTGTTTTACGAATATCACGAACCCGTGCACAATTGCACACAGACCAAAACCAAAGCAAAAATTTTCATTAGAAATCTTCCAACTTCGATCGATAGTAGGTATAGAACATTGCAATTCTCACAGGAATTAGGTCGGAGTCCTGATCACCTAATTATACCGAGACTATAACATTTATCACTCGGCTAATGGCATCCTGCGGGAACTATTCGTATCTTTTCGGCAGCAAATGTCTTCCCGAATTGACTTTTCCTTGCAATCGGGAGAAATTACTTTGTTGATATACATTTTAACGGTTCTAATTTATTTTCTTATGGGATTACTAGCTGACTAGTATTGTCATTGTTGTATTAAAGAGTTTCGGGTTTGATTCTCGGATAAGCAATTTTCAAATTAGATTTTTTTCGTCATCTGGGTCTGGGTGTAATGTGTGTAAGTAATATATGTAAATATATATGTAGATGAATTCTTATGTGAAGATTATGACGTTATTCCTAATGTTAGAAGGAAATAGTAGATAATTTTCTAAAATAAATACCTACTTCAGCAATCACTGAAAATAAATTATGTTTTCCTACATTTTATCAAGTAGACTTTTAAAACAAAAGTATGTGCCTAATGGTTTTCTTTTAAAAGGTATATAACCTCAGGAATTTATTCGAAGAAGATAATATTGTATCTTTGAAGCATTTATTATTAATAATCATTACGTTTATGGTTACAATTCCATATATAACTATTTAATCAACTAATACAATAGGTATTCTATAAGATAATTCCAAAATTCTAAATCTAAAGTTAATACCTAGGTAGGTACATAATTTCTACAAATAAAATATGATTAAGTTATTATTATAGGTAGGTAATTATTTCTACAATTAAATATAAATAGCTTATTATAATTCTATCAGACTTGTATGATTATATATAATTTATTATTGCGCAGCGTTATTTATACGTTGTATATCTTACATTGCCACCTATCGGAAACTTAGTGAACTACATTGTACGCTACATCACAAAACTCTAAGAGAAGCATTTAGTTACAACAATACACGAAAGATGACGTTGTTTTCAATTTCATATAAAAATCTTACCCATTTTTGTCAAATCCCGAACAAGACACTTTTACAGAGTCACTTCTATTCAAATAATATTTTTGTTCTCCAATAACTTTAATTGGAGCGCCAATAGTGTGTTTTTGATCATTCACATAAACAATGTTCTTATAAATGCAAACAATATTACGATATTTCTCGATAATTTCTTCAGTCACTTGGCATTCCGATTTCTATAATAAGTATAATTTAATTTAATTTAATTAATTGTTTATTTCAAGTAACAAAGACTTATTTTTAATAACAATTAAAATTTTAAGTTACATTACAATTTTATATGTAGAAAACTGCAATGAGAAATAAATCTACAGTCTACTCTATTGCTTATCATCTCCAGGATGCTGTTGGAGTTATCCCGGACACGGTACATCAGGGAGCTGCATCTTTTTCTCATCATGGTGTAAAAACAGTTTACATCACATCCCTGCAAACATCCCTGACGCACTACAGTACAGTAACTTTTGACTTATAATACATATAAGTCAAAAGACAAATAATAAGACAAAATTACAAAATGGCTAGTAAATAGATGTTTTTATACCACAAATGAATATTTAGAAATAAGTAAAATTGACATACAAATTTAATATATATTTTTTAGCTATTTAAACAATAATAAATTTTAATAAATTAATTGTAAAAATGACATTATTTTTGTAAGAATGTAATGTTAATTTGCACCCTATAAAGGTAGAATAAGAGACGATGTAATTTATAAATTAAGATCATTTTATGTACCTTATCCTTATGTAAATAAAGAAATCGAAATTAAAATTGAAAATTAAAATTGGTAGTCCCATCAGCATCCTGAAACCATTGTAATTTTTAATTTCTTCTATTTAGTATAAAATGTATATTTTGGCTTATCGCTACATCGAATGTAGGTAGGTATATTCACGCTATCGCAAACTTATTTATAAGATTATTTTATGGTGAAATATTGTTAAATACTTCGATGTCTATCTTAGATATGGAGACGCATAAATTCCGTAAAAAATATCAAAAGATATCTTAATTACTTACAACACACAAACATTTTTTATATCGGGTTTAGGTAATATTCGATGATAATTATATTTAAGCGGTTATTTCTTCAACGCTTTAATTTTGTACACAACAAACATTCTAATAGTAGATTTGTGAGAAAAATAAATATTTTTAAAAACAACCTTTTTGGCACAGACCTATATCTAAACTTTCTGGTATTATTTAAAAAAAAACATCATTATGGCAGTGCATGAAAAGTAATTTGTCCGCCATATTTTATTACAACGCCGTCAATAATTAAATCATGCATTTTTATCCAAGCAAAACGTGTAGATACGCAAAATTTCAGTTTAATTTTAAATTTCGTTGCTATATTTTTCTCTTACAACTTAGATGAGTCAAATACATAGATACTCTTAACAAGAAAGTGTAACCAGTTTTGAGAATTGAATTTGTTGCGTAAATAAAGTGTTGCCACGTCTCCGTGCTGAAATGACCCAAATTGTTTGAAATACTTATTTATTTATTACGTAAATTACGTTGTATTTGTTACTTATACTCACATTTTCTCTAAAAATGTTTTTAATTTATCAAGATTTCAAAAAATAACTCTTAGGGCTCGAACACAAAACTGCGATGCGACGCGATGCGAATTCGCAACGCAGAAAATTGCGATGCGAATTGCTGCGATGCGATATCGTGCGGCGTAGCGTCTCTCAGGGTGACCAACAACAACAACCAATGTGCGATGCGAATCAATTCGCAAGTTCTTGTGATGCGTCGAGGGAGCTCGCAGATTTTTGCGATGCGACGTCGCATCGCAGTTTTGTGTACGAACCCATAATTCAGCGTTTCGTAACTTCATCCAATTTCAAGACGGTAAGTATCTTTCTATTTTACTTATGAAAGTCTTACAAACGAACTAACAAGCTAAGTAAAAAACGCTTATAAAAACTTTATAACTTACATAACAATCAACCCAGTCCACACCCTCACACACGACCTTCGGCATGTCCTGGTTGAACCTCATCGCCTCTGCGGAGAAGGGATCCAGGGTCGGGAACTCGCAGCCTGTCCCAAGCTGGTTGCTCTCCATGCTGTCTTGCAGCTTCTTTTGTATGAGTCTGTTGAGAATTGTACCTAAGTACCTAAGAGTGCTAAGCAGTGATAGCTTAATTGCCTTTCAATCTTCGGGTCCGAGGTTCGAATCCCAGGAAAGAGTGTGTATTAAAAATTATTAATCACTTGCTTTAACGGTGACAGAAAACATCGTGAGGAAAAGGAAAAGTAACCTACGAGTAAGAGATCTTCAAAAAATATCTCAAAGATAAGGGGAGTCAATAAGCACTATAGTGTACGGTGGACTGTGGCCTTTTCCGTCTCATTCTAAGAGAGAGACCCGTGCCCGGCAGTGAGACAATAATGTATTGATTATGATGATGAAGTAGTGAGGACTAAGTTAGAAAGCTTCGGAAATGTATGCCTCCCTTACCACACCCTTCAAACCAGAACACAGCAGCGCTTAACACTGCTATTATTAAGCGCAAATTAGTACGGCAGTAACCCCCGGAGTCTAATCACAACGGTTCTACCACCTTCAAAACTATCACTTCAAAAATTGTTTATAACGTGCTTTTGTTCAATAAGAATCTTTAAATCTTAAAACTTTGAAAACAATCTTGCCTGAATGACACAGCGCGCTCCGGCACCACGGTGTGGTCCAAAAGTAGCAGCAAATAGAGGCTGGTGGCACAGAACGTCAGGAAACATACACTCACGTAAAGCTGGTACCGTCTGTTGCGGTGCTGCAGCCTCTTCAGGATGAGTGATAACTAGCAGAGGGAAGGAAAGGTATTGGAGCATATCTATCTATCTATCTATCTTCAGCCCACGTTAGTCCACTGCTGGACATAGGCCTCTCCCAAGGCACGCCACTGAGCCCGATCTTCGGCTCTCCTCATCCAGCTAGTTCCCGCCGCCCGGCGCAGATCGTCGCGCCACCTTGCAGGAGGGCGTCCCACACTACGTTTGCCTAGACGCGGTCTCCACTCCAAGAGCCGTCTACTCCAGCGATTATCGGCTCTTCGACAGATGTGGCCAGCCCATTGCCACTTCAACTTGCTAGCCTTTAGAGCTATGTCGGTGACTTTGGTCCTCATCCGAATTTCTTCGTTGCGGATCTTATCTCTCAGAGATACACCGAGCATAGCTCTCTCCATAGCACGTTGAGCGACTTTCAACTTATGGACTAGCCCTACTGTAAGTGTCCACGTCTCGGCTCCGTAGGTCATCACTGGTAGGACGCACTGATCAAAGACCTTGGTCTTCAGGCTTTGCGGTATGGGCGACGAGAAGACGAAGCTTCCCGAAAGCTGCCCAACCTAACTGGATCCTCCTATCGGCTTCCTTCTCAAAGTTGTGTTTACCCAGCTGGATGATCTGGCCTAGGTAAACGTATTCATGCACAACTTCGAGAGTCATACCCTCAACGGTAACTGGGCTAGGAATGACATGAGTGTTGAACATAACCTTCGTTTTGTCCAAGTTCATTCCAAGTCCTACCCGTCGGGAGGCTCCATTTAGGCTGTTCAGCATTTCCTGCAGCTCCTGCAGCGATTCTGCCATAATGACGATATCATCGGCAAAGCGCAGGAGCATATGTTATCCATCAATTTGTGAGGGACAGTCTGACACCCTCAGAGGTTATAATAATAATTACTCTGAGTTTATGCCCGTTATTAATAGCCAATCTATCCAGAGGGATTGAGGTCGTTGGAGGCCCGGGGCGGAAAGTTGAATGCCTCCAGTGTAAAAAGTTTATTGGATTTACAAAATTACAAATGTGTCATAGATCATAGACTTATTCGCCCAAAAATATGTATGATTTTTTTTTATATTTGAACCTGACGATAAAGCAGACGTGCTACCTGATGGAAAGTATTTAACGCCGCCTATGGACATTTGTAACACCAGAGGAGTCGCCAATGCATCGCCGGCTTTGAAGGAGAGCTGTTTTTGCACCTTTTTTAAAGAGCCCCATGACTATACTAAGAATATTTAGACACTTACCTTCCAGAAAACAGAAACAAATCTCCACTTAACTTCCATGGTCACACTTATTTTATAACTATACTGTTTTAATAAAAACAATTATAATTATGGACCATAATTGACATAATAATGACAGAGGCCATTTACTTTTATTTTTTTTATTTAAGTTCATTTTCAGCCAGGAGCTAATGGACTTTATTCATGGAGATCATGCGCGAGAAGCTTTTTCACAATGTTTTTATTTTTTATTTTTTACACTTAACACTGCTGTTATTAGGTAGAAATAGGTGTGGCGGTGGTGCAGCCGGAGTCGAACCACAAAGGGAACCCTTTGTGGTTCGACTCCGGCTGCCACCTTAAATTAATGATGATAGATTGTCCCACAGACCTGTACCATTACAATTTATGTATTTTTTTATGTATAATTTGACCATAACAGTTCTCGCATTGGATTCGTCTCAATTGAAGGGTTCTACCAGTCAAAAAGTGGTAAGTAAATGGTAAAGTATAAAATTTAAATGGATTAAGATTATCTATATAGGGTTGAGAGTATTTATTTATATTGAGGAATTTGATTTCATATACTAATTATCCATATTATTATGGGAGTAGAAGTTCAAAATGTATGTGATGACCTCACAGCCATAAGTCATAAGTAACTACAAAATATTTATTATGATATAAGATAAGATATGATTGATATGTGCTATGTAATTTATAATAAAGATATAATTTAAAATAGATAAGTTATTTTCTTATAAGTTATTAAAAAATATAATAAAGATTCTTCGAATTTATTATATTAACTCTATCTATATTTAATGACTGCTAATTTTTGATAAGATAAAATAAAAAGGAAGTGACTATGTGTAAATAGAATAATATTTTTATGATGTTATATAAAATTAATGTGCTCGTAGCTACGAAAAACACGACAATATGTTTAAACATAACAAGAAAACCAGTATTCTATTTGTATCTTTATGCAACATTTAGATACATAATCGTCCGAGTAACTTGGCGAATAATGACGAATATGTAAACGCAACGCATGAGTAAGTAGCGGCAAATGAACTTCCTCCCGAGGTATTCACGAACCGCTATGATATGAGGTGCTTCAAGAGAGGTCCAAAAAAGCTCTTTTTGAAAGCCAGCGATGGAACCCTGGAATTGCAAACGGCCAAAGGCGACGGTGACTGTATTCCATCAGGTAGCTCTTCTTTCTTATAGATTAAAAGTTACATCCAGGTAAGAACGAACGAGCATTGTACTGATTACCGAATAAACCAGAATTGTTAATTTACATACCAATGGTACTCACTACTCGGCGAATGTCTAAACGTCACATTTGCAAATTGCAGAGATCAATTTTGGAAACTAAAAAAAAAATCTTGTGTTATCATCAAAACAGAATTTAATCTTCAAAGCATGGCACTTCATTGTACTTTAATTTCACAATCAAATCCGATACACCATAAATAGGCTCAATATTAGTATTAAAGGTTAACGCTTTTAACTTATTTATATCAGCAACTTTATCAAGAACATATTTGTACTTATTATAAACAAAAACACCCATGTTAGAACACACATAAGCTTTTGAATGGATATCGGTTGCTATAGCATCTACTATATGTTTTTCATGACTGTTCACAGCTCTAGTACCCAGCTTTACTCTGAACAACTTTTTGTTATCGACAAAGAATATATTATTGTCATTATCTAGTATTAAATTGTCCACCGCATATCCTTGTAATTCTTGAACTAATGTTGCGTAACCATCTTCAAATATATACGCTTCTCTTTTCGCATTCGTGAAATATAAAACATCCTTATAGTGCATATTTATAATATTATCTTGAATTGGTAGTCTTTCGGGAATCATTTTGTCGTTTATCTTAAAAAGACCGTCGGAACTTCCCACGAATATCTTATTTGTAGCCTGATCAATAGCTATTGATGTAGCATTACGTATACCATCTATGACAGTAGCTGTATACGTATCTAAGTTAAGGTAAGCGAGCGATCTTGTCGGTCTATCGGAGATTTGGTCAAAGGTGAAATAAACTCTGTTATCATTACGATTGTAGAGTAAATTATGTAATCTGTTCACGCCATCTTTTATTATATTCACGCTGTAGTACTTGTCATCAAAGTATATGCCGCGGCATCTCTTGTCCGCTGATGTTAGTAGAAATAACAGTGGGAAGATTATCAGACGCTTCATCTGTAATTCTGAAAATTAAAAATAGTACTATTAAGGATATTTTCTTAATAAATAATCGAGTGACTTGTGATAGGTGGTAGAATTTTACGTTTATTTGCGGCTTCATCACCCACAGATCTATTTTTGCTGTACATATAGCAGCAATATAGGTACAAGTAAATATTTTTCAAACGTAAATTAAGTTCCCGGTAATAAATTATAATAAAATGTACAGAATAATTTGCTATTGTAATTTTTTCCTTTCTCTTAAGCAAATCTAATAGCACATTTTTTAAGTTTTGAGCTATTTAACAGCAAGTAAAAGAAAAATCTAAGAGTCCACATAAATAATCGTAATAAATAGTTCGAATGAAGTATCTACAATTTTTAATTTAAAGTTACCTGGTTACTTATATATGGTATAGATATGAATACAAAAACTTGAAACTTAAAGCTTCCTTTACCACGATCTTTGGAACTAAGTCAAAATATCGATATAATAGAACAAAAACACTTACATCACTGTTCCTTACATAATAAATTATGACGATATTAAAAATCTGACTTACTTAAACACAGGGAACATAAAACGTCAGTAACACACAGCTGAGAGGCTCCCACTGAACGTGCTTCATAGTTTCTAGGGCGAAAGGTCAAACGCCTTGACTCCACTTTATCGTCATTGTTTCCTTTGTAGATTGTTTTTGATTACTTATAATTAGGCCTAATGATAATGATAGTTGGCCCCATAGTTTTGTATGACACTCATTAAATAAAAAAAATATATTCGAACCTAAACAAATAAAAAAAAATGTTTATTATGTCAAAATAACAGCGTTTTACTAAATAGATTGTTATGAAAGTGTGCGGTGTTTAAGAAAACATCAATTTTATTCCAATTTTTTTAGTCTGTTTCAGCTAATCTTCAAAGCGACTGGACTGATTCTGATCGGGGCTTTCACAGTCAGTTATTTGAATGTTATAAGGCGTAATTTAGTCTAGTGTTATGTTGAAAAAATAACAAGGGTTTGGCGCAAAAATGTCATCAAATATCCGCTTTGAAGAGTATGGTAATGGAGACATACGTATCCGCTGCTTGCCAACTTAGTCCTAAGAGTAGCTCTGACTAATGAGAACAAATATAATCTTATGTGGTTGATCACAGATATATAGAGGACAGTAGAGTAGTAGTAGTCTATAGAGGACAGTAGCCAGTAAAACTCCCGAGCTACTATCAAACTAAAACATAAAAAAATATATCTTAAATGTATATAGGTAAGACTTATTTTGTTCCAACATGGTTTTAAAAGTGAATTCGGCTATTAGTTAAATTTTTGTAGATGGACGAGACGTTTTTTAAACGTGCAAACTAGTAAACGAATATTCAATTTTAATTTCGTTTAAATAAGAAGAATCATTCATCCAGCAGTAAGTCATCGTAGTCGACTAGTCGTAGTAGGAATTATGTGGTAATCACAGAAAAAAACATTTGCTATGTCTAACTTTACGCACACTCCACACTGCGTGCAGTTAATCAACATCAACGTGTTTTTAATTTATTTATTCAGTACTCAATTAAATGACATATCATAAGTTCAATTCATTAAGTTATTGAGGTTACAGCGTGTTCCAAAGAATATATAGAACACCTTCCTGACTCGGCCCCATTTTTATACAAGTATTTTTACACAAAATAAAGTGATATAAAATTGGATACAATATTTTCCCAGTAAACAGCGTTATTTGTTCGGCCAAGGCATCTGGCAAGTGGCAACAATTTCGTTATGTCCTTGTCATCGATAACACACAACACAGCTGTCAGCTTCAGCTAATAGTGCAATATTGAATATTGACAATTAGTGATTTTTCCGGTAAAGATTGATTTTAAATCGGTTTATATTGGAATTCGAATAGAACCATATTGAAGCCAAGAAGGTTCATCTCTTTTCATTTCGATTCCGGTCAATCTTTTTCGATTACTATTTGCCATGGGAATATGCGAATGAAATCTCGTGCTTATGACCTAGAAATTAGTAAACGAAATGAAAAATTCAAAAGTAGAAAGTTTATACGTACATAACTATAAAATATACCTGATCAGAAAAAACTAAAGTCGATTTTCTGGCATGATAAATTCAGTGTGTGATATCGATTATATATTATCGATGTTCTGTCTCTTTTCAAACCGATTTTTGAATTAATCTATGACCACGGTCCATCCCTAGTTGACAATAACGATAATGACGTATTGTGTATGTATATGTTGTACAGTTCACACCGTTGTACTAAATTGTACTCATGTATGCACGGATTTAAAATTACGAATTTTATCAGAAAAAATCAAATTATTCGCACCGCGCATATGTTAACGATTTATAGTGCCGGTTACTTGGTGTACGATTATAATTTATAATTCAGTGTCGTTTGTGGCAGTGTTTTGTGTTACTGTCAGTAAAAGTGCGCTGCGGTATTTTATTTTTATACCATGTAAGTACTTTGATTCAAATTCCGAATGTTCCTTCCATATTTATAGAAAAAAAAACTTGTTTATTTATTTGATTTAGATAAGACTCTTTTATTAAATACATATTTCAACTTTCTATGTTTCACTGAGTTTATCTATCAAATTCTATAATCGATATTTTATCAGACGATCGCGCACATGGCGTATCATTTCCAAAAACTCGAATATTCAAGGATACTAGGATGTTAATGATTAAATATATTAAGGTATTGTATTAAATATATATTGTATTGTAATTATATAATATAGGTACCATTTCGTGCATGAAATATATGTGATTATTACAACATTAATGCTAAAAAAAGTAGTTTGTAAAGAAAATTTTGCATTGCAAAAGCTTAGACAGAAAGTTAAAAATAAGAGATCATTAAAACATCTACATATATACATCTGATCACTGGTGAGTCAAATAAACATTATGGTAAGGAAATGTTCCATTTGGAGACATTAACTGAATCAGAGTAAGAGCCATACAACCATTTAGCACTTTTATTCATATTACTGAAGTGGCAAATGACCATGCTGTCCACCTGATGAAAAGTTGCAACTGTCATATAAGGAAATCTGTAATCCCTAGACAGGATTAGTCTCCACTTGAGGTAAGTTATTTATTTGATGCTACTCCTGAGTACTAAGTTGGAACATCTCATCTTTCTAACTACATGCTAAAAAAATCCAAGTATTCCCGATTCCTGATGGACCTTTCCAATTGAGATTGTGCTCTGTTCGGGTAGAAGCATATAAAGAAAATATTGTTACTGACATTTTCTCTGATATTTTCTCTTCTTGAACTCTATATAAGCCTATGTATGCCTATAAATACATAAAAAGTCACAGTGAAACAAATTTAATTGGACGTAATAAAATCATTAATCATCATCATCATCAACACATTACTGTCCCACTGCTGGGCATGGGTCTTCTCTCAGAGTGAGAAGAATTAGGCCATAGTCCACCGCGCAAGTTACCGTTTAGCAAGTGATAATTAATTTCGAATACGTACATAACTTTGAAAAATCAGCGGAGTGTGCCTGGGATTTGAACCTCGAACTCCTCGATCAAGAGGCTGAGTTTATTTAACCACTTGTCTATCCCTGCTTTTTAAATAATTAATGGTCATTACAAATCAACCATTGTAATATTTAAACCAGTTGTAGTATTTATTATGAAGGCCATGACTAAAATATTATAAGTAAATACAATGACACAATGCTCATACAATAACCATTAAAACAGCTTTCAAACTATTATTCTTTAAATGTAAATCACTTCAATGTTAAATAATTTATTGAATTTATATTAATAATGAATTAATATTACCTTAGTGACAGCATTTTTTCTTTGTTTTTTACAATATAGGATTAGCAGACGAGCATGCAGTCCACCTGATGGTAAGTGGCTACTGCCACACATGGATATCTGTGATCAACCCTATATAGGATTACATATTCCTACCTGAAGTCGGCCACAGATTTACCGCTACCCCTGAGGACTAAGCCGGAACGCCTCGGAAAAGTAGTCTCCCGCACCACACCCCTCAAACTCAAACCACAAAGGGTTCTACCACCTTCTTGCATATTATGAATAGATAAAATTGCAAGTGGCTCCCAATATAATTATTTTGTGTTTATGATTCCTATATGCTCCTAGATATCCAGGCTAAACTTCTAAATTCAACCATAAATTTAAGCCATATTTATTAAAATGTTATAGAAAAATATTATTTTGTCTAACAAGGCCTGACACCATCAATGTCTTCAAGGTCCATTTGTTTAACAACTGCCTCACATATTCAAAACATGGCCTTATAGTTAATGAAGCATGTCTTGCTCTTACACTTTTAAATACAGTAGCATCAGCATTACAACTTTGGGGCAGAAATAGCCATCAAAATCATAAATAATGTACATTCCTTTTACAAAATTTGTGGTAGAATAATATGATTTTGTTTACCACAGTATGTGCCTGACATATTTAATGTATAATAAACATGGTCTTTAAGTTCAAGATTTTATCTGGTTTTCGAATATTGGACTAGAAGTATTGCTGTTTTGGAGCAGAAATAGTCATAGAAATCTTAGATAAACTATGTTCCTTCCTCAATATTTCTGTGAATGTATTTTACTTGTATTTATAGCTCATGCATAATAAATAGAAGGTTGTCATTTTCCTTATGTTAAGAATATGCTTATATTCATTGGAATGTACCTTTTAAATTTCCTTTGTAGGTATTGCTATTTTCAACATGTGTTTGAAAAGTTTAAGGTTGCATTACCTGTTCTTTGACTTCAGAGGCAACTTCGTCACAACTGTTTCTACCTTATAACAGTGTTAAGTGCTTCTGTGTTTTAGTTTCTGTTTAGTACCTATGCTAGGCAATCTATCTTTACCCTTAGGCATAGCAATACATCTGTGGCGAACGTTAGGTAGCACTATAATCATTTTGAAGGTGGTAGAACCCTTTGTGATTCAACTCCAGCGACACCACCATCACATAGGTGTGACCGTGGTGCCAAATAGGTTTCTGCCTAACAACAGCACTGTCAAGTGCTGCTGTGTTCTGCTTTGAAGGGTGTGCTAGGGAAGACATATTTTTCTGAGGCGTTCCAGCTTAGTCCTCAGGGGTAGTGGCGCTTGTGTGGCCGACTGCAGGTTGGAATATCTAATCCTATCTTGGGTTGATTACAGATGTCCATACGCTGCAGTAGCCACTTACCATCAGGTGGACTGCACGCTTATTTGTTACTTTTGTAAATTAATTATAAACAAAATAAAATTTGCTTATCAATTCAGTATAAATCATCATCATCCATCATAAACCTATTACTGCCGCGGTCCTGAGCACTGGTCTCTCATCAAACTTACATTTTAAATTTATCTATGAGGATGAATTGCGCATAATATATTTCATATATATAAACACATAGAAAAGTCAGTTTCATAGGTTTCCTTACAATGTTTTCCTTGTTTCATAATATGAGTGATAATGTGTAATATGAACATGACATTGGAAAACCTGAGATATGAATCAAATGTACAAATTCTATGAATCACCTCACCGGTTACTACTTTATAACGATAATGTAAGGCACCTGCTCGGTAGAGATGAAAGTGGTAGAATCCCATGTGGTTCGACTCCGGAGGCACCACCGTCTCACCTATTTCTGCCTAACAGCAGTGTTGAATACAGCTGTTTTGAAATAAACCTTTCAAAACAGCTGTATTCAACATATTTATCCATAAGGTAGACATATTTATCCAGGCCTAGATAGCCTAGTGATAGAAACTCTACCTCTCGACCGAGGGGCCCCGAGGTTCAAATCCCTCTGCAACTCTGCACCTGAGGCATGCATCTCTGATATTTAAGTGAAGGAAAATATCATGAGGAAACCTGCATATCTGACGGATTTAAAAAAAAGATTTAAAAAATCTCAAAGGTATGTGAAGTCTACCAATACGCACTTGGACAGCGCGGTGGACTATGACCTAATCCTTCTCATTATGAGAGGAGACCCGTACCCCGTAATGGGACAGCAATGGGTTAATAACGACTTACCCAAGGCGATTCAATTTAAGCCTTACGGGTAGCAACGCTCCTGTGGTCGACTTCAAGTAGGACTTTAATTATATTTGGGGTTGATGGGATCATATTTGGGGATGATATATGGCGGCAGTAGCCACTTACCGTCGGGTAGAGGGCATATTCATTTGTTAATCCTTTAATATAGAAAAGTGTTTAATGCTGCTGTTATAATAATATTCTGTCTTTGAAATAAGGTGGTATTTCTTTTTGAAACATAAAATTATAGTTAGTTTAAAAACTAAATACGCTAAAATCGTTATCCTGACGATCCTGATGAGGAGAATGGGACAAAATTATTAAAACCATGTATTGTCATCGGTTTGGGATAAGTGTTCAAAATTTTAAATATACGGACCGTTCGAAGTAGGTAAAAATCGAGTTCAAAGATTCCGTTACATACATACATACAGGTAAAGCTAATAAAAGGCCATTGCAAATCGTATAGTAAACCACAACCTAACCGTTGTTTCTAAACCGTTGCAACCCTATGAATTTATTTACATCTTTCAGTACTTTTTGGAGGAACTCATGCAGGTTTTCATACAGTGATTCCTTACAACAAGCTGTAATTAATTTGCAATTGTGTCTTCGTAGTCTTCATTTATATCCGTGCGAGTCAGAAGAATTTATACTGATAGTGGCTGTTCACTCCTCTTATTCACTTATCACAAAATGATCCCCTCACGTTTCTGTATCGCTGTCTTTAAAATCACACATTTTTAAACATGCTACCAGTAAATCCAATCTTTATCTTCGAGATAAGCCATAAGCACTAGCGTGTGGCACTATCTATTCTACAAATATGCCAGTTGGTTGTTTGTGATTGCGGTTTATACGTATGGACGACTGTTTGTGGTATTTGTGTTTGTGTAAATAATTATTATAGGTATTTATTTACTTTTCACTCCGCTATGTAAAATGTGAAGGATTTATTAAAATAATATTTTAGTGAATTTTTAATTTAAGTTTTCAACAGGTCCTATAAGGGATTGTTCGAGAAAATAAAAATTGCCGTGGCCTAAATGTGCCGCTCAGGGTAGCAAATTGAGTTTAAATAAGATGAAGAAAAAATATCAAAGGTATATGAAGTCTACCAATACGCACTTGGCCAGCGCGGTGGTCTATGGCCTAATCCTTCTCATTATGAGAGGAGACCCGTGCCCAGCAGTGGGACAGTAATGGGTTGTTTCTAGGTGATGTTGTGTGAGTTTCGTAACATAGTATTTATTTACTTTTATTTTTCACTCCCCTATGTAAAAAGTGAAGGTTTTATTAAAATATTTTAGTGATATTTTTATTTAAGTTTTGAACAGTTCCTATAAGGGGATTGTCCGAGAAAAAAATTATTGCCGTGCCCTAAATGTGCCGCTCGTGTTAGTAAATTGAGTTTATAAGCTGCTGTTGCCGCCCCCCTGCAATTTGCCGCCCGTAGCCAAGATCCTCTGTGCCCCCCACGTTACAACGCTGTCTTTGCTAGAGTTAGTAGCACTACGACATGTTTTTATATTTTAAAAGATCACGTATTATCACGTATTAGATGCAAATCATGCTTGTATCAAACTTCAATTTAAAATGTTATTATTTGCAGAAATAGATGCTTAATTATGAAAAGATTTTAAAGCGTTTGCAAATGGTTCTGTTCTGAAGCCTTTAGTTAAGGCAGTTTTGTCAAATACAGTTATTTTAATACACTAGTCTTCAAAAGGTTTCAACATAAGGTCGGTTGCGTGTCGATTCAGACAATTTAAAATTCAAATTTGTTTCTTTTATATTTTAAAATATTACATTAGTCCATTGTCAATATGTGGAAGTGTGGGACTTTTACGTAATATGTTTAGTTTCGTGTGCATAATAGAAAACTAAACGGTATGCAAGGTCTTTTTAACTGACTTCAGTTAAATAAGATGTATTATGTTTATGTTCAGAAGTGATAGCCTAGTGGTTGAAACTTGGTCTCTCAGTCGGGGGTCCGAGGTACGAATCCCAGGCAGAGAATCTTTTAAAGTTATGTGCGTATTAGAAATCAACTATCACTTGCTGTAACGGTGCAGAAATATCGCGAGGTAACCTTTTTTTCTTTTTCTTAACGAGGGGGATACCTTCAAAAGGTATCCGACGACGTGGGAGCGACGCCGGGTTATGTGGGATTTTTACCACACTAAAACCCCCCCGGTGGCCGTCCTCAGCGCTTCTTGGAGAACTCCGGGATCTCCGACGGAACGCAACCGGAGTCTTCCAAGCGCGATGCCCCGATCGGGCTCTGCCCTGGGGGAGCAGTTTTCGCTCCTCCCGCACCATTTGGTGTACACGACGCTATGCGACCACACATACCGCCGTCCTTCCCGGGATCGCTTATTGGACGGCTAGAGTTCCCACTTTTGCCGCCCGCAACCCCGGAAGCCCCCTTTTAGTCGCCTCTTACGACAGGCAGGAGTTACCGTAGCCCTATTCTAGTCCCGGAACTACAAGGAGAATCGCGAGGTAACCTATACGAGGGTTCTTTACAAAAAGTTCTCAAAAAAAAAAGTGTATGTAGTATACCAATTCGCACTTGGCCAGCGCAGTGAACTATGAACTAATGAATCTTTACATGAAGTGGGACAATAATGGCTTCAAATCATAACCGTCACAATATTTTCCTGCGACGTTAAAACATTCCCTTAAGTTAAGGCACATGTCGATGTTATTATTTACTATTATTTGTTTATTATGCCTATTATAAAATTAGTTTATTATATAAGTAGCTATCGAGCATGCAATCCACTTAATTATAAATAGACATTGCCGCCAAAGGACATTTGTAACCAACTCCCATAGCCAACTCCATATAGAAATGGGGTTCTAACGCCGATCGCAACTTTTTGAAGCCACTCTTGAAGACTATGACGTCGCCTCACCTCACATTTAACAGCCGGCGTCCACACCCTTCTCCTATCAACGTAGATGCTTTAGTCTGGGAATAGTCGTGGCGGTGGTACCTCCCCGGTCGAAGCATACTACCTCTACAAATTATAGATGTTTTTAAAGCCATCAAAACCATTCGAGTTTGAAGCTAGTTATCGATAAGTAGGTATTAAATCTTCCTTGTGTACATGCCATAAATAAATTTACTACCCAGTTATGTATTTTATTACTACTTTATTACCTGCGTAAAGGAATTACATTGGTCATGGGTAAAAGGAAACTCTTGACAAGGCTTTTCAAACGTTATTTTCTAGTATTTAGTGTTCCAAAGTTTATGGTTCTTTTTAATAAGGTTACAGGAAATATAATATTTTCGGTATGTATTTATGATGAAAAAAAATCGACCAAATGTCATAATTCCGAAATTGAATTAAATAAATTATTTAATGTAAAGAATTTATGTCTATGAAATGTATTAGGAAAATCGAAAAGTAATCAAAATTTTGTCTACTGGCGAAAAGTATTTTTAAAAGTAATCTTAAACTAAAAAAATATCGGTGGCAAAGTGTTAAAAAAGATGGAAATCGACACCTATCTCTGCTTAATAACAGCAGTGTTAAGCGCTGCTGTGGTCCGGTTTGAATGGCGTGGTAAGATCTTCGATCTTCGATTCTTCGATCAAAAATACCAACGTACGCTGCTACTCTAAGATAGATAGTTATCCGAAGCGTTCCAACTAATCTTCAGGAGTCTGTCATAGGAGAATATCATCCGTTGCCGACCTTCGGTAGGATTCTAATCTCATCTGTGATTAATAACACATGTGTATGGGCTTACCATAAGGTAGACTGCATGCTCGTTTGCTACTTCTATATAAAAACGTCTTTTTTGTCCACAGAAAAATAAAAAGATGCCCAAACGATGGTACCGGTCCAGAAGGAACATAGCCTGCATCTTGTTTGCCATCTTCCTTTGTCTGGTCTACTACATATCCTTGAGCGAAGACTTGCATAGAGAAAAGAATTTGGATATCACTAGGAGGTAAGTCTATTGTTTTGTTGGCTATGGTTTTGTTTTTGATAGCAAAGTACAGTCAGTGTCATTATTGCGCGATTTTAATTTTTTTCTTAGATATTTTAGTTGCAGTGTTAGGACTGTTAGCATGATCGTAACGTAGAAGATGAAACCAAATAGACATTTATTAAGTGTTTATCTATTTATAAAATCCTAAGATATGTTTTTTATATGATGTTGTCATTAGTGTTGCCAAATTAAAGAAATAGTATTTTTTAATCCAGATAGCACTCTTAAGAAATCTAGGTAAAATGTAAATTGGACGATTTATACTTAATATAAAAAACTAACAATAATATTTTTGTTAATTTTCACAATATAACAAAATATTTAACAATACAAAAATATATAAGCGCGGTGAGGGCGCGTTTAGTATGAGTGGCATTGGGAGAAACAAATTGGATTAATTTATAATTTATTATTGTTAACTTAACATTAAAACAATAGAGGAACACATTTAACATATAGGCTAAAACTAGTTTCAGTACACACTTAGTTCTACAATAAATTTAGACGCCTATATAATCAGACGTACAATAAAACTTAGCACGGTTCATAATTTGCAATATTTCGATTCTCGCGTACAATTTCTGATCATCGTTCAGTTTCTTCAACATCGGTATCAACATCTCCGTAAAACTAACATCTTCATCATAAGTCGTGGTTTCTTGGCATTGGCTCGGCATCTCTATTTCTTTATCGTTATCATGTATATCAGTTCTTTCGTTCATATCTGGCCGCTCTTTGCTTACACGTTTTCTTTTGAGTGCGTATACGATTTCTTTTTCACTATTCTCGCTGATATCGGAGTCCTGTGATGCGTTACTAGATCTTCTTTTAATTGGAGATTGTGATGCTAGAAACGAAAGCGCCTGGAAATGTATGTACAATCTTTTTCTCTTCGCTCCTTGGCCTGTTTCGTCTTTTTTTCGCTGAGCTGCCAGTTCTTTGTTAAATGTGTCTTTGAGGTTTCGCCATTTCTTTTGGAGTTCTGTACCTGCAATAGAAAATAGGCATTTAAGTTAACACTTGGCTAAATTAGCGGCAATTCTGTGATGCAAGTTTTTGTCATAGGAGAATGTTTGATTTCGTATTCAATGTATCTATTCTAAACCAGTTTTAATGCTAATGTTATGAACCAGAACTATAGCGGAAATTTGTGATGCTATTTAATAATAAGTGTATAACTTATTATTAGTAGTAGTAATAATAAGTGTAGAACTTATTCCCAGAGCGCTATGACATGGCGCTCTTCAAAAAAGGTGCAAAAAGAGCTCTCCTTCAAAGCCGGCGATGCATTGGCGACTCCCCTGGTGTTGCAAATGTTCATCATAGGCGACGTTGACTACTTTCCATCAGGTAGCACGTCTGCTTTATTGTTAGGCTCAAATGTATATAAAAAAAGGAAAGAAAGAGATAGATGATAGAGGTGTTGCCCATCGTCGCAGCGGAAACAGCAGACAATCGCGACTCAACGGAAAATATGTCGCGTTGCGGAACAGCATCTGTCAATTGTCTACGCTTTCATATTTCTATGTCCAGTTGCGGTGCCGCGTCTGCGCATGGAATTACTGTTTCTAGGGTTCCGTACTCAATGGGTATAGTGTGAAACCTATTACTAAGCCTCTGCTGTCCGTCTGATTTTGATTTTTAAGTTAAAATATATGCGGGTTCTCATACAAGAAACTGGTATTTTTGTGCAGTTTTCGAGCTAACTATTGCACCGTAAAAAGAACCGTTTAAATTTTCATTAACAACCGTTAAAATTCAATTATTATTATGACAGTTTTAATAACAAATAATAATATGAATACTGAGGTAAACCAAAAAATGTGAAAATTTGGCCGTAAGTAGGTACGGAAGTTTTCGGAACCCTCCATGTGCAAGTTCGATTTGCACTTGACGATTTATTTGGTTTTGAAAAAAGTGCATGCATGAAATATGAAAGTGTTACTAAATAAAAGATGATTGTAATTTTCAAAACAAAATAAATTTTAGCGTCCGCGCGCCGAGCCAATGCTTCGTGAGTTCCTATCACGCTACGGCACCCGCTATGCGACGCGGTGACGTAACGCTGAACGCTTAGGCACGCGATGCGGCTTCGCGTCGCAACGCTATACGCTCGATACTCACAAACATTCCGCCGTTTCACAGAGCTGAGCTCGCTCCAATTCAGCACGATTTCTTCGCAAATCTCCTCCCATAGTTTCAACTTTAGCAATCTATCCGAATACTCTTCAGAGGACTTATTCCATATAGCCGGTCGTTTTTCTACTGCGGCGATCAGAGCGTCGACATCCGCTTGGTCTGCCGACATATTTCCGCGGCGACTCGAGGTCGACTGCCGTCTGTGTCTCCGTGCGTCGGTGCGAAGCCGGAGGGGTGGGGAGGGGGCGGCAATGCGAATAATATTCCGTACTGGATTCGTGTAGGAGGGACATTTCGTGCGGTTATACAGATCGCTGGCGAATTATTTGTCGTAGCGTGGTTTTGTGGTGAATGAATTCGTCGCGCGAATTCGCACGGGATGCCGTCGCTATGTGTTGTAGAATAATAAAGATTTCAATATTATATTATTATTTTTAACAAAATGACGTCCTGTTTTCTAATCAAGTAGGTAATTTGTAATTAATTTAATACATAATAATTTTGTATTATGCTAATTTTATACAGATAGAACCCACTGGAATAAACTATCTACATAAGTTATTAACTGTGTTTTCGGTAAATAAACTATTTGTATTTCATAACACATAGACAAAACTGGTTCCGCCCCCCAAAAGTATTCAGCTGTGTTTCGGTTTGAAGAGTAGGTATGGAGACATAAGTATCAGAGGCATTCCAACTTAGTCTTCAGGGGTAACAACGCATCTTTGGCTGATCATAGATAGTACTCCAATCCTATCTCTTTCCCAAATAATGGCCAGCATTATACATATTCTGTAAAAAATTCAAGTGTCTATCTATTACCAAAGATAGATAGATAAATATTATATTAGAGACAGAACCCTGTGACAGGCAGAATGACAGCGGAGGTTAACTAATAGGGTTTCGTTTTAGGAACGGAACCCTAAAAAACAAGAAACTATAACAATCTGACTATAAGTAGGTGCTATAGGTTATCAATGAATACCGACAGAGTCATACAATGTCATTGTACTTCACTACATAGTCTCTTCAATGATAATGTTGACATGTAGTACACCGCCAGTCGTCAGCCTTGTGTCACGTATATTCAGAGCTAAAAACCTCGAATTCAAATAATTTAAAACAATATCCAACCTACTTATAGCGCCCCCTACCGGTAAATGTCATAATCGTTTTTCGTGCAGCCTGTGTACATTTATGATTTTTCAAAATAAGAAATAAAATAAGTAATTTATCGTAAAAATTGTTAATTTATAACAAATATTTCAATTAATAATTTATAAAAGACGTAGGTGTGATATATTGTGCAGAAAAGTTACAATGGAAAATAAAGAATTTTGACGAAATTATTCTGAAGACTTGTACTAGGCGGCCATTACGAATGCAGTCGCAAATTGAAAATGTATTATTTTCATTTATTAAAGATAAGATGATAATCTTATATGTTAATGAGGAATGACAAGGTAAATTTTTACATATATATTTTTCCAAGCAAAGGATTTTTAGATTACCATATTGTTCTGTAGCAAGGAATTTGACGTCTTATGTTCATTAACTAAGCTTGTCACCTATTTAGGTGATCTCGCTTATTTAAATCCTTATATAAATCTCGCTTATATAAAGCTATGAACATAGAAATAGGGTGCTATTTAGCCCCGTGCATGGGTACTAACCCGTTTATACTGAGTATTTACTCACATAAAATAATCTACTATTGAGTAGAATATACCTAATAGGTATTCACCCGTTCAAATAAGGTTATGACCCTTACATATTGGATATTTACCTACATTACAAGAAATAGGGTGCTATTTAGCCCCGTTCATGGGTACTAACCTGTTTATATTGAGTATTTACTCACATAAAATAATCTACTATTGAGTAGAATATACCTAATGGATATTCATCCGTTCAAACAAGGGACCCTTACATATTGGATATTTACCTATATAACAACTATAATAAGATACTACTATTAAGTAGATGGATACAACGGATATTCACCCATTCTAATAGGGTATGATGTCCTTCACATCGGGTAAATAACCCATATAACAAAATACTAATAATCAGTAGATAGACACAACTATTACCATCGATTGGGTGTAATGATTTTAATGAATGAACATTTTATTGAAGAATCATTCAGATTAATAATGTACATGATACAGGATATAGAGATGACAATTTATATCCTTTTGTAATACTCTAGAAGAACCTAAATTTGGTTTAACCATTCATAAGAATTTGGTATCTAGGTAGATCAGCATATTAAAGAGTAATTTACTAAAGGGACTATCTATCTATCTAGATGGTGATAGATAGACTAAAGGAAAAAATAGTTTAAAAAAGAACACTAGCCTCTAGGAAACTGTGGGACGGATAACACATGATTAGACTTTAAAAGTTGCACAAGTCGCAGTTACTATTGTAGCTGTAAAGAGTCAAAAGCCATGCCACATCAGGCGAATGCTTACTGCTCTCGAGCATTTGACATGATTGTTTCTTAATAATTTTAAATTATTTGCCTTTATAAAGATAATTTGCTATCAATTATCTTATTACTGGTGCTGGTCATTTATTATGTATAATAAATAATAAGAAGAAATTTCATAGTACAAGTACTGGAACAAATGATCGGCAAAATGGTTTAAGAAACAATGATTGTTCAATTCATATATATATATAGTACAATATTTTATAATAACAAATATAACGAAGATATTTACACTTCATCCTATGATAAACTTCATCCAAAAGTTTGAGATACTCATACCAAATAGGGTCATTATCTGACTTACGACAAGCCTCATGCACAAATACCTGTATCACAGAAAGGCTTGATCGAAGTTTCCTTTGGAATAAATCTTCAATCACAACAGATTTTTAGGTGAGTGGTTAAATATGTGGTCGATTATAATTATAATTTTAAAGACCAGTTGTAACAAATAACTATTGACCCAAGTTTTGCAAGTGGTTAGCTTTAAGAGTCTATTTGTATAAACACTTAAACTCATTATTTTCAAGGAATGAAGATTTTTTTTCAAAATATACTCGGTATGTGTATAGAAAGACTTCTCACATCAGTGGTAACATATTGTTTACTCTTAACCAATTTTTTACAATATTTTTACTTTACCAACACCTGATGATGGTGATGTTGGTTTATATTGAATATCTTGGTCTTAATCTTGAGCTTTAAATAAAGCCTGGCATTCCACTCACTACTTACTATTGTTTTCAAGAATGCATATTTGGATACTAATTCATGATTACCTTAAACAGTGTTTACATGTCTATGGTTAAAAGGAAATTCTATGCATTTCAAGTTCTTTCCTTTGGTTTGAGCAGAACACTATATTTATGTTTTTACTAACCTTTTAAAAGATACAAGACCATACATAACTGATTAAGATCTAGGGACATTGTGTCAGTTATATATTTATATAACATAGTTCCTATTTGAAATGTCATAATATTGGACAAGGAACAATAACGACACTTAGTAATTTAGGATCATAGACATAATAAGCTATATCATTCTTTAGGATTTATTGGTTACTTAAAAGATAGTTTGATAATTGGAAATAATACAACTGTTAAGGTTGTTCATTGTATTATACAAGGAATAAATAAATAAAAAATCAAATTGCTTTACCATTAGATAAAAGATTAAAAATCAACACAAGGGTGATATAAAAAGAAAAAAAAAATAAAAAAAAAAATATATATATATATATATATATATAATAATAATATTAGAAAATAAAAATTATAATAAATGCAAAGATATGTATATATATATAACAATTTTAATAATGTTTATCAAAATACTATCCCTCTTACAGATAGATATAATTACAGGTGGTAGTTGTCATATTATTTTTATTATCGGGACACAATCAGTTATGTAACATATGGTCATTATTCTCGGTATTTTTGTTATTTGATTTAAATAACAAATCCGATCAACTATTTAAAGTTAAATGCAGCGTTACTTGTGCTTAAAGATATTTTTTCAATAATCATCTTCAACACGGTGAAACCCTAATACGTGTAGGCAACTCCACAGTTATTTCATATAGAAACAGCATGGTGTTTAATACCCACATTTAACCGTAATATCAAGGCACATATTGGATTTATTAAATACCCAAAAAATGTTTTTATTTCCCTAATACATTCAATAATTTCAGAATGAATTTGCTATCACTAAATCAAGATTATACATTGCGAATTAACACTTTGAAGGTTTTTAGATAGATTTATTTACTAGGAAACCTACAAGAAGTATGACTTACATGTCATGACTAAGGTTATACTATTTAAATGGAAATATTCATTTTATTTCTAATAAAATAATTGTTGTTAAAGATTATCTCTGAACGGTTGGGGAGTTTGTGGTAGTATCAGACTGGTCCAGACAGTCCTAAAAAATAGTATTAAAAAATAAATAAATAAATAAACCTTTCGTTTTGGAAGGGTTGCATTTTGGGTCTCATATGAATTAAAAAAAAAAGAAAAAAAAAAAAAGGTCTAGATCCATTTGTTTTTCGTCAACGCTTTACCCTGTATGTTACTCGCTTCCTCGAGGAGCGTTTCGTTTCTATACACGAATCTCAAGATTTTGTTGCTCTACAAGCAATGTTAGACGCAATAATGAAAACGTGATGCTGGTGCTTATAATATTTTGGCCTAAACAGTGTAAATAACTAGATCTATCTGTAGACTGGTTACAATATTCTTTTCATTTTGATATATATATATCTAGAATTATTTTTGTTCTTAAAATGCATATTTAGGTTTTCTATCCTCCATATCCCAAGTATGCTATTAGTTGGGATAGTTACATCTGATGTATAAATATTTTTAGCGAGTTACTCGTAAGTGTAAAATATTATATATTATTTGGTGGAGATGAAGATACTAAATACTATTTACTTTTTTTGGTTATTGTAATTACTCATATAGTAAAAAAAAAAAAAAAAAAAACAATAATAATATATGAGTAATATATATATATATATATATATATATAAGTAATATATAAAAACATTAGATATCGTATATATTATGACGTTCACTTGGTGTAAGCCCGTGAATGCCATTATTACTACCGATTCGCCTACATCTGAGTCGAGACTTCTAAAAAGTATACATAAACATAATAATAACATTATTGTATATTAACCAAATTGCTTGGCGGAAGATATTGTATATTAAATTGCCACATGAATTTAAACCTTACTATAACCAGTGTTCAAACAATCTAGTATTACCATTATTTCATAGTAATCATAGTATTTGTCCAGCACATCCTTAATAAAATTACCTAGATAGGCCTAGTAACACTTGAGAGTTACAAGAATAAGTTTATTTCTTTTATGTAATCTTATAATACAGTGACCTCCCAGACGACAGTTTCTAGATTTTACCAACCACGGAGGATGATGGCATTGATATATCATTTTTTACAATACATACCATTAGAGAGCACGCTTTACCACGCTGCTACGCTGACGTCTAAACATATGAGTGTCGGTTAAGACCCTCTTAGATGGATAGCTGAATGGATCAGATCTAAGTTCAATTTTGTAGTAGAGACGTTACATCAAACGTATACTTGATAACTGTAATTAATATTTAAATAGATATATTAAATTAGGAATTTTAAAAATAATAGGATTTAAATGTTTTTGTATCTTGTTTAATAGACTCGTTATTTTACAAATCTCTAAACATCTACATGTCAACATTATCATTGAAGAGACTATGTAGTGAAGTACAATTAGAAATTAAACGAACTTACCTAAGTGAAGTTCCATTTCAATTGTACGAACTGCATAGTCTCGAAATGATATTATAACCCACCCACCCATACTTATATACGATAAGTATTACCCATAATATCATCTATGTTGTAAAATAATCGAGCTAATGAACTTACATCTTGACCCCAGGATCTCTAAACTTAATGACATTTACCGGTAGGGGGCGCTATAAGTAGGTTGGATATTGTTTTAAATTATTTGAATTCGAGGTTTTTAGCTCTGAATATACGTGACACAAGGCTGACGACTGGCGGTGTACTACATGTCAACATTATCATTTCGAGACTATGCAGTTCGTACAATTGAAATTGGAACTTCACTTAGGTAAGTTCGTTTAATTTCTAATTATGTGTTATTACCTGCTTTAATACTTAAACACGTCTCTGTAAGCTAAATCAATATTTGCTTCGTTTGTGTGATACTGATTCACACAAACATACAGTGATAAGAGAAACAGATTCACTGATAAGGTATATGGTTAATTGGTTGGAACACGGGATGTAGTTATGGATTAGAAATTTCGAATCTGATTATGGGATACGGATTTCTAAAAAATATTTTATATCGGTTTTTTTATAATGTTGAAAGTAGCAAACGAGCATGCAGTTTACCTGCAGTAAGTGGACATTGCTACCCATGAACAAAGAACAATTTTGAAGGTGGTAGAACCCTTTGTGGTGCGACTCCGGCGGCACCACCGCCACACCTATTTCTGCGTAATAACAGCAGTGTTAAGCGCTGCTGTGTTCTGGCACAGGTTCTGGTTTGAAGGTTGTGGTAAAGGAGACATACTTATCCGAGGCGTTCATCTACCACTGTAATAACGAATGTAAATGCACCATCAATCCTCAACTATAATAGTTATAGTTGAATTTGAGTAGAAAAAGCTTATCGTTGTTTTTTTTGTTATCTCGCTGATAATTTGATGTATATTGTAATGCCACGTGTTTGATAAAAATTAATTTATTGACGTCTGATGATATTTGGCAACAAAAGTGATAAAGTTGATAAACCAAGGTGTTGATATTTAAAATTGATAAAATTAATTGAACTGATGTATTATTATGAGAACTGAAGTATTATTTTGCAAGATTGCTAGTTGTTATACATTATAAATAACAGAAATATGTTTTTTTTTATGATTTAAAATTATAATGTTAATGATAGTACAATAATTCATTATTAAATGGATAATGATAAAGGGTTTTTGAGGAGAATACGATAAAAGCCTGGTTTTTCAATTTTTTTTAACTTTTATTTATTTATGAGTGAAAACTGCGCAGAGTACTGACTGTACTTTGTATTATTGAATTATGCAATTTGTGCATCTTTCTATTTTGTTTTAAATTAAGTGTGAGATATTAACTTAGTTAATAAAATAATTGCATTAAAATTATTTAATGGTAGAGGTTAATTTTATTTTAAATTATGTTATGCATGTTTAATGCAATTAATTATTCATATTCATTTACTTTTTATGGTTTGTGTTTTTTCTAACGTAGTGAGAATATTAGTCTTTCTTAGCACGTAGTTGAATAAATTCGCGTATTATTTCTATAATTAATAAAAGTCAGCATTTCTGAAATATACAAAGACCGATATATTTAATACTCGGGGTCTGTGGCTCGATTCTTATGCATGTGGAAATTGTTTGGTCAGAAACCTACACACAAAAATATTCTTCACAATGTTTGAAGACCACTTGCTTTTAGCAAATGATTATTGGAATCTTCAGGTTTCGAGAATTCCTCGTTCTACTAATAATATTAAGGGCCTGTTTCTTGTCACTCGGGTGTACGCTCGCACGCGTATCTCACGCATGCATGCGGGAATAAACTCGTAGAAGTGTTCTTCGTGGCTGGCGTGGAGCATGCATAAATAGCTAGCCTGCAAAAGCATGTAACGAAAGGATGATTGTGGTACGCATGATGACTCGATCCGCACGCAGTCAAACCCGTGTGACAGGAAAGAGGCCCTTATTATAGCACAATAGACTAACTAGCTTATCTTTTCCTTTCGCAAAACTTATAAATTCGGTCGTGGGGTATATATTACACGCGCATAGACTTACAGTAATTAGTTTTCTTTGTAGTGGCTTATTCCTTTGCTATTTTAGCGTAGACCCGCCTAGCTCAGAAACGCATAGTACCACCACTAAAAGAACATTAATTGCACGCAAGGATTGGATCGAACCTAACATCGTGCCTAATTATAACAACAGGTAATTTGGTTACATTCTTTCGCTTTCATTCTTTATTTCATCATTAGTATCCTGTCATCTTTGTGTCTTTCATGTATCTTGGAACGGTCAGTGATTTTTAGTATTTACATCACATAATTATTACTACACATTTTTTTCATCTAAACTAAACAATTTATTGAAGGCTCACTAACTTGAAACGGTCACTGATGTTTAGTTTAGTTGATAAAGGCTGTACTATTTCTATAATTAATCCTAATTGAAAAGTAAGAAATTTTGAAAAACTAGCGATGCCTAAAATCATCAGTACCCTGTTCGTTGCACGGATAAAAAAATTGCCCTTTTAGATTTTATGCTTCGTTTTTTTCTTTATTTTTTAATTATTATGAATAGTTATCATTTTATATTTACTTTGTTTAGCATAAAAACAAACGCGATAAAACCAATTTACTATCATTAATTATTATCAGTTCCCTGGGGAGTAAACAATTGTTATCTTGAGTGTAGATTCAATTATATTTTGAGCTGATTACAGATGACACTGGGGTAAATTCTCATTTAAAGTAATCTACGTTGATTTGACTGTTTGAAAGAAAATTTAATATTATTCACAGTCCGTACGGTTTCGGGTTTTATATATTCATGTTTGCGTGAGACGATAGTAGGTACTGAAGGTCAGAATCTTTGTGAGTTAATGTTGAACGCACTATTTGTGTCACATTTTTATTCATTGCATATTATTTCCTCACGAGCTTATAATAATGCTTATACTAACATTGCATGTAAGTAACAATATATATACAATATATTGCATCGTATATTATCTCGTATATTCTAACACGATCACTATTCTCCTCTGCTTGATAGCGTTATAGTATATGTGAACGTATTCAAGTATGTTTCCCATCACGCTAAAGCATATCATCATCATACGAATAATAATCTTTGCTTTACAGCTTTCACAATAACACCATAGTTTATGTAAAAATGACAGATTATTTTTCGCATAAACAGAAACGGGTGAAGTTTCGGTAAGAGTCATGTTTATTGTCATATGCTGCTGACTAAGTACTCTACTTTTCTTCTTGCTTTCGCGTATAATTATGTTACTAGGCGTATTATCATTTCAGCCCTGTAATTCTAGAAGATTCAACAATTTGTTCCGCTAAGCAGAAATGTTCACTATATTTATACGTGTTTTGTAGGAGTAGTTATGTTAGTAGTTGTTATTCCTGGGTAGTATTAACTTATTTTCATGTTTACATATAAAATATTGATGATAAGTATTTGTGAAGTTCATCTGATGTTAAATAATTTGTAGCCTCGAGATTCATGGCGTACTCTAAGATTCTAGTAATATCGTTACTATCTAAGGGAAGACAGCAGCAAATTTACTATTCATAAACTATTTTATTAATAGAACTATTATTCGTGGCTCGATTGTGGCAGCAATACCTATTTTGTCTGTAGTGTTTAGGCATAAATCATAATCGTAATAAAATGCGTAATCGAGCGGTTCAAAATAGCCAATATATGTTCAAAAAGTACAAATATAAAATACGATTTTCATATACATAATATTTGTTTTCTTAAATATCATGTAGACGAATTATCGTTTCTTCTTATCGTAGTTACTATTATTTAAAATTTATTTTATGTTTGTTTTAACCGCATGTCCCCATTTTCAGCATTATTTAATTTTATCCTTAATATATGTATGTTTGTATTTTTGATTTTGTTTTATTATTTTGAATGTATTCTTTTTTGCAACTCGTCGCATGTATAGTTGGAATTAATGCATATTTTTTATTCCGTTTTCCAGAAAATCTGTTATTGAGTAAGTAGTTTGAATTTTGGTTCGTATGCAGTTTTAGCGCTTACGCCTTAAGTTTGGAATGTTTTTGTATTATTTTTACGGTTTATTAATGTATTGCTATGCTAATTAATTTGCGTATAAGTAGGCTCTATCAGAATTTGGTACGCGCTGCCTGCTTTTAGATACAAAAAAGTTTTTTATTGTTTACGTTTTAAGAAAAAAATACGCTGTTCATGTTTCCAGGTATATAGAAAAGAGATTACAAGAAGCGTTGAAAGATGACAAGGGTACTGGATGTGAGATCCCCAGGTTAGACCCGTTCGCGAAGGAAGTGACGCAATTTGACAAGGACCTACCGAAAATTGTATGCCAGGGGACTGATTGGGTGAAATGTTACGTAGGTTTCAGACATTACTTCTAGATTTGTAGACACTAGTTCTTTTTGAGAAGGATTTTAGTTTTTGGAAAAATACCACGCGTTTTAATGAGCTACTTAAACTCAAATTATATCGTAATCAAGCGAGGTTTGTAGTATCTACATATAGTATGTTGAAAACTTAGTTATTAAGTGCTAACTACTAGAATATATCATGCCCTCATCATTCAAGTATTACATGCTCTCACTAAAACAATGTATTTTTTACTTTGTAGTGGTAGGTATTCTCTGTTATTTTTTTTAAATATCACGTAAAAGAAATCTATGAACCGATTCATCTGTCATCCAAGTCATCTGAGAGAGGATTCTTGTTCCAGCATTCAGAATGCAGAGTTGTTAAGCAAATTTTAGAAACAACGAAAGATATTGTGTGTACATACAGCGATATTATATACCAGAGCGACCAAAAGTACATAGTGGCTGAGCCGGTGGAAGTGCAAGGCGATGAAGTGTACACTTTGACAAGAAGTGATCATGTTAAAGTGAAGTGTACTGGGAAACATAAGAACAAGTGAGTGTTGCAACTAGTTGTCAAGTATACTGATAAAGTAGTTTTTGTTTAAAATGGGATCGAAATGATCTAAGTCTGTATAAAAGTATAAGTATTATATTCTTTTTTCTACTTTATAGTGTTGAAACACTGTTATTGATATTTTTTTCTGTCTATCCTCACGTGTATCGCAGATGCGTTACTGTTATTGAAAACTAACTAAAAAATACAAGTTACTGTTTTTACCTCAACATACTCTTCAACTTCAACTCTTCAACGTGAAGTGGCTATGGTGCCATATTAGTTATATGTAGTTAATTTTCAACCAGAACACGAAAGTCATCTAGAATGGTTAACAATTGTTACATCGTGTTGTGATAACCGGAACCGACTATTACCGTGCTCTCTGAAGCGTCTATATGCTAATTTCAGGCAGATATTTACTTTGAAAATTGTTCAGTTACAATGTAAATCTAATTTGATTTTTTTTCTGATATATATTTTTATACGCAAATTGTAATAATCTATTTTCGAGATATCGTTACATTATATTAAAAAAATATTAAGCAACATGATTCATCCCGTATGAATCCGATTTTACTCTTCATAAAACATTTATACGTACGTATTGTTTACGCCCCCAATGTGCCACATTCTGTTGTTACAATCACAATATTTTTATTAATTAGCAAACAACAAGATTGCATATCTTTAAATAACTTGAGAAAACAACGTTTTCTTAACAATAAAACCAATGTTATTTCGACAATTTAGTCGAACTCAACGACAGGATGTTAAAATGGTTTATTTCACTTTGATCACCTGCATGATATCTAGGTGATCATTTTACATTCATTGGTGTACTTTGATCACCTGTCCCAAAACCTGGGTGATAAAATTTGACCTATTGAGTAAAATATGATCATCCAGATGATCAAAGTGGCATAGTCAAAATTCGTGAAGCCGTGTTGGAGGGCGTTTCAAAGAATGTCACATTAAAACTCGAAAAACATTGCCTGCTGCAGTAGGATAAACATTTTTCAAAATTTTTTATTCGTTTCTAAATTACCTCTTCACATTTCAGTACCGGGTCAACAGAGTCGTAAGTAGTTTTTGAGACCAAACTCAAGACGGGGTTAATCTGTTGTAGTTTAGTAGTTTCATGGGCTCTATAGAGAATATTCCTGCCGTGGTCTTACTAATTTGGTTCGGGCATATCCTTCCAAATTTTTCATGCACATTTCTATAATAATTTAAGTAGTGGTGTAAGAAAGGATATTGAAGTAGTTGATTAACAAAAATCGTTAATAAAGTTTAGTAGAAGTAACACATCTGTTCAAAATATGAACAGATTCGAGTTTCGTTATAAGAGGATATGAATGTCACATATCACCTTTAGAATTATAATGACGTAAGCGCAAATACAATGCACTTGATTCGACCTTGTTGTATGCAATTTTCTGTCAATCTCACATTAAAACTACTTCCATTAAGTGGATATTTAGGCACCATTAAAACTACTTCCATTATGTTGAATTTACGGTAATTTCACGAGAGTTAGCTTTTCATTGTAGTATGGTATCTTTTGAAGTATTTTTGTACGTAAGTCAGTTTAACGATTCTATGCATTTACGTCTATCTAATATTAAAAAAAGGAGTGGATGAAAAAAGCTAAAGATAGAGAAAGATGGAAAATACTGGAGGAGGCCTATACCCACATAGGGGTTCCTATTAACGATAATAAACCAAACGAACAAGACAAATAAAGGAAGAGAAAAACCTGACATTCATAGTGTATAACTTTAACGTACGAAAAATAATAAGAAAAAAAATATACATATATTACTTTTCAACATTTAAACATACATGTAACTCTTAGGTGATGGGAAATAAATGGCTTTATTATTATTATTATTATATTAAAGGTGCGATAGAAATTTCAGTTTAACTAACAAAGGTTCACACTTCACTAACACATAGTTATATTTCAATACTTCTATTGCGCGAGGTTCATTTCGCGTTTAAAAACAATGTACATAACAATTACACTATCCCTAAGAAGTTGTGGTACTACTTCTATTCGCTTCACTCACTAAAAAAAATACATAACCATTTTCATTGACCTCTCGTGTATATGCCGGCTCATACTACAGAGAGACCAAGCTATTTTTCCGGTTCCAATCCTCATTCCTTCGTTTCTTAACGTTATAAAATTCTTTTATGTAATTCCAGTATTCTACCATCGAAATGGGTGGGTCACAGCATTGGGTTCAGGTCTACAATTTCCCCGGAGACGCCACCAGATGGCAGGGAGAATAGTTTGAATGTCCTGATATTTGGTTTCGACTCGACATCTCGTAACGGCTTCATACGACGCATGCCCAAAAGTTACAGGGTACTGACGGAGGTGTTGAAGGCTACTGTTCTCAATGGGTATGTTTGGGGTTTATATATATTTTTTTGTAATAAAAGGTGGTAATTTTTGCAAAGGATTTCCTGCTAGGAAGAATCAATGACTGAGGAGTGGCTGTGACTTACTAGTCGCAATTTGGATCATGTATATGTGCAAGATATTAACAAAACTTAGTGTATTTATCTTTGTGTGTCTATGGCCTACAACAACAAATACAAGAAAAATCTTATTGTTGTGTGTCTTTTTTTATAATAATGGAGTAACAGACGAGCCTGCAGTTCACCTGATGATAAGTGACTACTGCCTCCCATGGACATCTGCAATCAAACCCAAATAGGATTAGATATTCCTGAGATCGGCCACAGATGGGCTGCTACTCCTAAAGACTAAGTTGGAACTCATCTGAAAACTATGTCTCCCTTACCACACTTATCAAACCAGAACACAACAGCGTTTAAAACTGCTGTTATGAGGCAGAAATAGGTGTGGCGGTGGTGCCGCCAGAGTCGAACCTCAGAGGGTTCTACCACCTTCAAATGCAATGAATGCAACGTTTATACTTAAAAAAAAATGAATGTTTAATTTCAGCTACAACATAGTAGGGGATGGTACACCAGCGGCTCTATTCCCCATCTTGACCGGCAAGACTGAACTGGAATTACCTGATGTAAGGAAGAAGTCCAAAAACAACGGAAGCCTGGACTCAATGCCGTTTATATTCTATAAACTGAGGGATGATGGGTAAGTTATAACAATTTTTAAACTTATTTCGTATGTCGTCCATTTTAATATGTTTTATTTTGAGCACTCCTAAAGGCTAGTGAAGAAATAATCAATAAATAGTGGAAATCTCCAACCCATTTGGTATATTTATTATTTGTCGTTAGTTAAATATAACCAATCATTGCACTCTTTTTGTAGTATTTAAGTAGTTAACGAGGATACAGTCCACCTAATGGTAATAGGCTACTCCCGACCACGGACATCTATAAGCAGACCCAGATAAGATTATGATCCTATCTGTAAAAGTGTGTAAATATAAAAGTGTATCCATCCTCGAGTAAAATGCGACTTTCTGAGTTGATAGCTTCAATATGACTAACTTAATATTACTCTAAACCTATCTTATATTACCAACACACTACACACATGTGTGTTACTACCCCTGAGGACTAAGTTGGAACACTTCAGATTATTGTGTGCCCTTTTAAACCAGAACAAAGCAGCGCTCAATACTGTTTTAATTAGAAAGAAATACTTGTAGCGGTGGTGCCACCGGAGTCGAATTATAAAGTTATTTCATTACTTCTATTCTATTGCGGTTCAATTCGCGTTTAAAAAACAATGTACTTAACAATCACAAGAATCCCTAAGAAGTAGTGGTACTACTTCTATTCGCTTCACTCACTTAAAATAATTCAAAACCATTTTCATTGACCTCTCGTGTATATACCGGCGCATACTATAGAGAGACCAAGCTATTTTGCCGGTTCCAATCCGCATTTCTTCGTTTCTTAACGTTATAAAATACTTTTATGTAATTTTTTATAATAATAATGTAAAGTTATCTACCACCGTCACTTTTGTATTTTTCAGATACCGTACAGCATATTTCGAAGATATGCCCTGGATAGGTACATTTCAGTATCGTTTTAATGGTTTTCTCCGACAACCAGCAGACCATTATCTTCGAGCGTTCTATCTAGAAGAGTCTAGCAGTGGCAAGAAGTGGTGGAAGGGTAGCAATAAGTACTGTGTTGGGGATACGCCACAGTATAAACTGATGCTCAATATTACTGATCAGGTAATAAAAGTTTAAACCTTTTTTTTTTTTGTTTACGAGGTGGAAACCTTCAAAAAGTTTTAACCTATGTCGTGGTTGACATGTATGGTTAAGTTTTATGGTTGTGTATCTGCTTCCGTAATCTAGAATTTGTTAAATCTAGAGAGCATAAAGGCAGAACACATTATTAAAGAATGTAATTAATTAGTATTAATGAATAATAATAATCATTAGTCCAAATAAGGTTCTACAGTATAGTTCTTTAACTTTTTGTTAAGTTATACAATATAGCCCTAAAATATTTTGTATGTATGTATTAATGTGTGTATGTTTGTTTAACGATTAGTTTGAAATTTGTGAGTCGATTATTACAACACACAATTTGATTTTTTTAACAAAGGGATGCTTTTTAATGGCCATATTCCCCTTAAACATCTGTATTAAAAATATAATATAAAGTTGGAACGCCTTACCACACCCTTCAAACCAGAACACAGTACCTCTATACCGGTATTATAAGTTAGAAATAGATACGACGGTTATACCACTTCAGTGAGTCTCACATAGGTTCTACCTCTAAATAATTCAGGAATTTTTAATATCAAAATATTTTCATATTTCAGTTCCTAAATCTGGACGGAAAGCGGTATTGCTTCACTTTCATAGCGGATATAACACATGATGACTTTAACATGATATCTACCGCCGATGACGATACAGCTGAGTTCCTGCAGGCTTTCAAGGAATCTGGGAGAACTGAGGACACTCTGCTTATAGTTATGGGGGACCATGGTCCTAGGTAATCATAAATAATATGATTTGGTTCAATAAATGCTGTGTGTTTTTCCCATTCATAAAGAAATTTGTAGGAAATAAATGGAAAATTGTAGATTATGTAAACAAATTCTAAACATGTCATTATCATTAATTAGTTAGAGAGTAAGTCATTTTTAATTTATTTATTTTTTAATTTAATTTAACGTTTCAATTTATTTCGTTTCATTTACTGTTCTTGGCAACTTATATTGTTTTATTAGTGCATGTTCATTTATAAATTTCATAATAATAATAATTACCTTGTCAAATAAATATTGATATCATTAGACTCTTCGTCATTACCCTGGTTTTGCCCGTAAATGTTGCAAATAGTACCAGCTTAAGCTGAGAATAAGCAAAAAAGTGCAAAAATAATAATACGTTTATTTCAGACGTTGGTACATCCATATGTCGTTAGTGTGTTAGTAACAATTGTACTTATATTATGTTAGTATTGTTAGTTATTATATTTCTCTTACATACCAATTTTTTACATTTATCTTAGACCAATGGCTATCTCCATACAGTGCCTTTGAATGGAGCAGTCCGGTCTAGCGGCAATCATCTTTAGGATGCTGTTGGGGCTGTTACGCAAGCGATGTAAATTGGACGCCGCCCTCTTACGCATAATTGCATGGAATCCGTCCGTGCGTGAGTTGGCAAACATATTTGAGGCGCTACAGCGCCACGGCAGCCCCAGCAACATCCTAAAGATGTTGTTATACTGCACGCGCAGGGCGTTGTAGGCCCGACAAGAATACGTCACCCACAGTCCCCCGGTGTAGAAGGATTGGCAAAATGCCTTAAATAGGGTTACCTTTACGTCTGCGGTACACCGAGCGAATCTGCGGGCAAGCATATTGCCCCTGACTGACAACGCCCTACGTTCCCTCTCAATATCATCATCATCTTTTAGACTGCTGGTGACAATGTGGCCCAGGTATTTAAATCTCTCTACTAATTTTAAAGCCTCTCCATTAAGATATACAGGCGGTACACGGCGCAGCCCCTGTCTGGGTGCTTTAAATACAAGAATTTCACTCTTTTTGGAGTTGTACTTTAGGCCGTGTATCTCCGCATATGCCTCGCAGATCGACAAGAGTTTCCTAAGCCCAGCTATCGAGGGACTAAGCAACACCATGTCGTCCGCGTAGCTAATATTGTTGACACATACATCATCAATGTGGCAGCCGACATGTGTGCTACTCAGTCGCTCGACGAGCTGGTTTACATATAGATTAAATAGAAGGGGTGAACTCAACCCACCCTGCCTCATGCCGCATTCCAACCTGTACTCATCCGACAAAGCACCAGCCCACCTTACTTGATTTTTCTGGTTATCATACCAATATTTAAGAAGGAAGATGTATTCAGGCGGCACACCTACATCCCCCAACTTCCTCCATAATACATTATAAACGACTAAATCGAATGCCCTAGAAAGGTCAAGGAAACATGCGTATACCGAAGTTTTCCTTGCGGTGTAGTACTTGACAGTGTGTTTCAAACTAAGAATGGCGCTCTCGGTTGATACACCCGGTTTAAATCCAAATTGCGCATCATTTATATTAATGAACTTATTGAGATAACCATTTAACACACTATCAAAAACCTTGGCCGCAGTTGTAGCAAGCGAGATGGGGCGGTAGTTGCTCATATCGGACGCGTTACTAGTCTTATTTTTGACCACCGGTATTACGATAGTTCGCATTAGCGGCTCCGGTAAATATGAGTGACCTAAGCACAGACTGAAAAACAGCGACAGAACACGTGGTAGATGAACTCCAGCGTATTTAAAATGTTCAATGCTGAGACCATCGTGACCAGGCGATTTTCCACCCTTCATTTTCTCAATTATATTAGCTATAGTCTTAGCAGATATTTTAGTATTCAGCTCTGTTCCGATGGTCCCAACATCGCTCATATTGTTAGGTACTACAGTTAAGGGCGACCGCGCAGTGAAGTGACAACTAAAAGCGTTAGCAATGTCTTTGTGAGTACAAGCACCACCAACACTCATCGGGAGGCTCGGCCTAACATTCATTTTATTTGTATTCTTCCAGAAGCTCTTAAAATCTTTGGATGAGTGATCAGAGGCCAAGATATCCATTTTTAGTTGTTCCTGCCGGTTTTGGCACCATTTTAATTTAGCCTTGAAATGTTTTCTAGCCTCCGACATCTCATTAAAAATGCGACCACTAGATGGTTGTCCCGCTCATCACCTATGCGGAGGTGATGAAGACCGCGAAAGGCCAGATCCAACTTGCCGACCTAGGCATTCCTGCGTTGCGGCAGAAGAAGGCCATAAACGGCGGTCTTCTCCTGGAGGTTTCTGGCGAGGATTGCGCTGGGAAAGCCGACGCCCTGGCACGAAAGTTGCAGGAGGCTGTCGCGGAGTTAGGCGTCAGGGTGGTCAGGCCCACGAAGCAAGGGGAGGCCAGGGTGATGGATCTGGACGATTCCGTCACCCAACAAGACGTCGCCAACGCAGTCGCCGAGGCCTGCGGTTGCATTGCTAGCGACGTTAGGGTCGGAGAGATCCGGAGAAGACCTTCGGCGTTGGGGACGGCCTGGATACGCTGTCCCCTTACGGCTATCCACAAGCTGGCTGCAGCCAAGCGACTCCTCGTCGGCTGGGTGTCCGCGAGAGTGGAGGTGCTGCCTGCTAGGTCGCTCCAATGTTTCCGGTGCTTTGAGATGGGTCACGCACGGCACCAATGCACCAGCACGAAAGACAGGAGTGCATTGTGTTATGTATGTGGTGAGCCTGGGCACAAGGCGAGCCAATGCGTAGCACAGTCGCCAAAATGCGCCCTGTGTGCTGACCTTGGTCGCCCAGCTGACCATCGGCTCGGTGGGAGAAGGTGTACGCCGCCAAAGCGAAGGCGCCGGGGCATCGGAGTGAGCGAGACAGCGGTCATGGCTGCCGGCTCAACACGGACAGATGGGCCTGCGCGTTCAAGCGCTTCGTCCCATTGTCCAACAGTGGAAGCGATGGACTCTTGATGGATAGGTCTCCGTCACTTAAGATCCTCCAGGGGAACCTGAACCACTGCCGCGGGGCGCAGGACTTGCTCCAGCAATGCCTCGTGGACCGTTTGGTTGCCTTGGCAGTGGTGGCGGAGCCCTATAGAGTTCCAGAGCATCCGCGATGGGTCGGAGACGATGTGCAGTCCGTTGCCGTGTACTGGGCAGGTGGCGTGGGTGATCCTCCATGCTCCAAACTTCACTCCGAGCGGGGCATAGTCGCGGTGGAGTGGGGTCCCCTCGCGGTGTTGGGGTGTTATGTTTCCCCCAATTGTAGTCTGGCGGCATACGAGACGTTTCTCGACCGTTTGACAAGCTGTGTACGCTCCTGTCTTCCCCGCCCTGTGATCGTGCTTGGCGATTTTAACGCTCATTCGAGGGCCTGGGGAAACAGGCGCGATAGCGTCAGAGGACGGGCAACGCTCGAGTGGGCGGCCGGGTTGGACCTGCGTCTGCTTAATCGTGGCTCGGTCAGCACGTGTGTGCGCTGGCAGGGAGAGTCGATTGTTGATCTTTCGTGGGCGACTCTTTCTGCCGAGCGCTTGGTCACGGATTGGAGAGTGGCCGAAGATCTCGTCACGTTGTCTGACCATCGCCACATATTGCTAGACGTAGTTTTGCAGCTCCCGGCTGCTGACACACGCCGCCAGGCTAACGACCATCCACGTCGGTGGGCACGAAAGCGTCTCAACCGGGACTTGCTCGTCGCTGCTGCCCATGTCGTGGACTGGTCCAACACCGCTGAGGGGGATACCCAGGTCGATCCCGAAGAGGAGGCGATCCGGCTCAGGGATGACATGACGGCCATCTGCGATTCCGCGATGCCGCGGGTCAGACCTGGCTGGAGACGCCCTGTGTACTGGTGGACGGAGCGCATCGCACGGTTGCGCGCAGCCTGCCTGCAAGCTCGACGCCAGTACACTCGGGCTCGACGACGCCGAACGGCTAGCGCCGCGGAACGGCAGGAGAAGTACGTAGAGTACCGGGCCGCAACAACACTGCTTCAGGGCGCTATCGCCGACAGCAAGGCCCGGAACTGGAGCGCACTCGTGGAGGGGCTGGACCGAGACCCATGGGGGCGCCCTTATAAGATGGTGCTCGGTAGGCTACGTCCATGGGTGCCTCCACTGACGGAAACCCTCGACCCGATTTTCGTCGACACAGTGGTGGACAGCCTGTTCCCAGGAACCACTGACGAGTCGGGTTTCTCCGCGGCGCTGCCGGATCTCCCCGCCTGGTCTGAGGAGCTGGCGGTGACGGAGAGCGAGCTCGACGGTGCCGTTAAGCGCATGTCGAAGCGAAATACTGCGCCGGGGCCGGACGGAATCCCATGGCAGGCTTGGGTCTTAGCGCTGACAGTGCTGGAGGGGAGGCTGCGAAGACTGTTCACCGCCTGCTTCCAGTACGGAAGTTTTCCGTCAGAGTGGAGGCGGGCGAGGTTAGTACTATTGCACAAACGGGACAAGCCTCGAGACTCTCCATCAGCGTACAGACCCATTTGCCTGTTGGACGAGGCGGGCAAGCTATTCGAGCGGATCATCTCCGCCCGGATTAGCCAGCATCTTGTATGCCACGGCCCGGACCTGTCCGAAAACCAGTTCGGCTTCCGGCAGCAGCGCTCGACTGTCGACGCGATCCTCCGAGTCCGCACGCTCTCAGAGCAGGCCATCTCCCAGGGTAGAGTAGTCTTGGCGGTTAGCCTTGATATAGTCAACGCTTTTAACTCTCTACCCTGGAGTGCGATTATGGACGGGCTGTCTGTCCATCAGGTGCCTTCCTATTTGCGGAATGTCCTGAAGGCGTATCTGTCGGACAGACGCGTCAGCTTCCCAGGCCGCTATGGGAGCGTTCGCGGGAGGAGCGTCGTGCGCGGGGTACCGCAGGGTTCGGTACTGGGGCCATTGCTGTGGAATATCGCTTACGACGCGGTGCTGAGAACGGTGCTCCCGGATGGAGTGAGCATCGTCTGCTATGCCGACGACACCCTCGTCCTCACCGAAGGGGAGTGTTTCAGCAGGACGGCTCGGCTAGCAGAGCTCGGGGTGGCACGCGTCGTAGAGAACATCCACAGGTTGGGCCTCCAGATAGCGTCCCATAAAACCGAGGCGATGTGGTTCCACGGCCGCAGGCCGAGTATCGTACCAGCTGAGACCTCAGTGCGTGTCGGTGATACGGACGTCCGGATAGGCAGGTACATGAAGTACCTTGGCCTAACACTGGACGGCCGCTGGCGCTTCAACGAGCACTTTGACCGTCTCGTCCCCCGGATTCATAAGGTAGCGGGTGCTATGCACAGACTGCTGCCAAATCTCGGGGGACCAAGGGAAGAAGTCCGCCGCCTCTACGCGGGTGTGATACGCTCGATCGCCCTCTACGGGGCGCCGGTATGGTCGGACAGGTTGTCTGGCTGCCGGCGTCTTGCGCGGAAACTTAACTCCGCGCAACGTACGATCGCGATCAGAGTCGCCCGGGGATATCGTACCATATCGTACGAGGCGGCGACAGTCCTGGGGCGGTTTCCGCCCCTAGACATTCTGGCGGATATGGATGCTCGGGTCTTTAATAAGATCCGCTTCCTCCGTCAGAGGACTGAACCCTTCACGGAAGAAACGGTCGAAGTGCTTCGGAGGAGAGCCAGGTGGCGCGCTCTGAGGTGCTGGCGAGATCGGCTATTGGAACCGCGTAACATACGCCAACGGGTGGTCGATGCTATCGTACCGAACTTTCGGGCTTGGCTCATAGCCAAAGGTCGTGTCACCTTCAGGTTGACCCAGATACTCACCGGACATGGCTGTTTCGGTGAGTATCTGAACAGGATACAGAGGGAGGAGACTGCCCAGTGCCATCATTGCGGGCACCACGAGGATTCCGCACAGCACACGCTGCAGTACTGCCCAGCGTGGGAGTCTCAGCGGCGGATCCTCGTGTCAAAAGTGGGACCGGACCTGTCTCCAGCCGCCATTGTTGGAGCGATGGTTCAGCGCAGCGAAGCCTGGGAAGGCATGATCACCTTCTGCGACATAGTCATGTCCGCGAAGGAAGACGCCGAGCGAGCTAGGGAGCGCGCTGAACCCGCTCGGAGGAGGAGTCGCCGCGGGCGTAGATAACGTCCACCGGCGCGGTGTCCCTGTAGTTCCGGGACCAGAATAGGGCTACGGTATCCCGTGCCTGTCGTAAGAGGCGACTAAAAGGGGCTTCCGGGGTTGCGGGCGGCAAGAGTGGGAGCTCGAATTGCCCGGCTAGTGACCCCGGGAAGGACGGCGGTATGTGTGGTCGCATACCGTCGTGCCCACCAGACGGTGTGGCGAGCGTCAAGCTCACCTGAGCAGAGCCCGATGGGGCAACGCGCTAAGAGGACTCCGGTTGCGTTCCTTTGGAGATCCCGGAGTTCTCTACGCAGCGCCGAGGACGGCCACCGGGGGGGTTTTAGTGCGGTAAGAATCCCACATAACCCCGTGCCGCTCCCACGGCATAGGGTACCTTTTGAAGGTTTCCCCCTCGTAACAAAAAAAAAAAAAAAAAAAAAAAGATGGTTGTCCCGCTAAAAGCCACATTTGGAATTTGAGCCGAGCCTCACGATGAGGGCCCGCAACGTGCTTATTCCATCCCGTGACATATCCTCCCTTTTTTCTACATTTGTCTCTATGTGTACATATTGCAGCCTGTGATAATATATTTACAATATTAAAATACATATTATTTAAGATCCTGTGATGGTTATTATTATTACAGAAACTATCACAACAATCGCTTAGTTCCTGTGGGAAGTCAATGAGTCTCAATTTAGAATGACAAATTTCATGATATTGACTAATTTGTTGCACATGTCTATCGCCCCATATAACACGATTAGTAAGATTCGATTCAGTTATACACTGTGTGACTTTAGGCTGAACTTTATTAAGGTCACACTCAATTATAAGTGGATAGTGGTCCGACCAATACACATCATATTTTACTGTTACATTAATGACTGTATCTAGTGCCGATTTAGTGACGATGCAGTGGTCCAACCACCTATTGCAACCGTGAGCCTCACTATAAAATGTAAATGTATTTTTGTCACACATGTTTATATCCACACATAGCCAATTATGGTCCACACAAAAGTCTAACATTTCCTTGTAAAATAATTCACTAGGATGAGCATTAAAGTCTCCTAATATGTAAAAAGTTTCAATACCCTTGTTTTCTTCTTTATAATAATTTCTAGTCTTGTTTATAATTGTAATAGCGAATACAGTTTAAATACTTTACAGATTAAAAATTAGTTATTTTTTAACCGACTTCGAAAAAGGAGGAGGTTACTCAATTCGACCGTATATATATATATATTTTTTTTTTTTTTTTTTATGTTTGTTCGGCGATTTTTTCGCGATGCTGCGACCGATCGACATGATTCATACACCATTGTATGCGGCTAGTTTCACAGGGGGTCCCATTTCGAGGAAATTTGAAAATTTCCGCCAGTTTTCCCGGAAAATTGGAAAAACCCGATTTCATATAAACTTGAATAAGTCGAGTATTTCTTAACCCTATACTTGGCAGAGAATTTTATCCTAAAAAAATTATACTTTTGCTACTTCCCTGCGTTAATTGGGTTATAAGGATATTAGGAAAAATAAAATAAAAAAATTCTGAATTTCAGTTTTCAGAATATAGTATGTGTCTTTAAGTGCACACTGCCAGGTTCACGAGAAAAAAAATATGTGTCTTTAAATGCACACCGCCAAGTACTTACGAAACTAAGAAATAATTAAAAAATATAAAAAATATCATACATTTTGAAAATACTAAAGATAAAAGTCTCGGAAGTTATGACATGTCAACAAGTTTTGAGATATTTTAGTTGAGTTGAGAGATTAGAAGACCTCTTCCCAAAAAATACAGTTCCCACATAAAGCAACTCGAAACTTTTTGAGTGGCAATAATTTTTGTTTACCGCTGTTCCTATGACGAAACAGCAACCAGGAATTACAAACGAAGATGTCCAGGATCTGTGAGGACAATACTAACAATGGCCTATCACATTTGTACGCTATAAAGCGACTTGTCTGTTTAGACCTGCATCCATGTTTCTGTTAGAATGTTGTATTAAATTTGAGCATATGATTGGACTTTATTCCACTTGTTTGAAGGATGTGGTAAGAAGATATACTTTTCTGAGGCATTCCAGCTTAGTCTTCAGGGCTAGTGGCGCATCTATAGCCGACCTCAAGTGGGAATTTGGTCTTATCTGGGATTGATATTGCAGATGTTCTGGAATCATCATTATTGGAGATGTTTAGATTTTTTGACAGAAGACGCTATTGATTGGACATGACTTGAGTTCAGGGACGTCTTTATGAGACCTAGACATCTGGAATTCATCTTTCTAGGGATTTGCTGGATTCTACATCCGATTCGATTACGCAATTTAGACACCAAAGCTAGAATTTTTCGACCTCCAGTCATCTGAAAAAAATATTGCAAGCTAAGGACTGGGAATTTAGTGGAAACGGGGAAATATTAATTTCAGTCATGAATTATAAAAAAAACTCTGTCTGAACTTTGTTCACCCAACCCCTACCTTGTGTGCAGAACCTTAGTATATAGTAGCAAAGTTGGCAGTGTGCATTTAAAGACACAATATTGACAAACAGTAATATTGTATGTCGTTGGCAGTGTGCATTTTCATGCACACATAACAAAAGTCATGAATTACTTTATATTCAAAACATTATATCTCAAAAAAATATTACCAAAACATTGCATAAAGCTTGCAGAAAGTAAGATTATATAAATTTCGTACATATAACTTAATTTCATTCAGATAAAATAAGATTCTTAGAGAGCGTTGCACAGGCGCTGAATGACGGCTCGTTATTTTGTTTACCATTTACAATGTGTGAACGAGACAGATATTGATTTCATTTTCTGACATAAAGAAACGTTTGCTAATTCGCTTTCAGGTATTATTAGTAAGATTCGATGTCGCATTATCCGAAAAAAAAAATCTGATTCTAATGTGCATTTAAGTGCACAATGTCAAGTATAGGGTTAACCAATTTTGATTTTCTTTTTTTCATATGAAAGGGTGTTTCGTTGCGTTACTTTCCTACCTTAACATTAGTACGCTCTGATGATTAGAATTTAAGTTATGGGGTGGAACTCATCATCACTACCCCTGCTTTTTACATATTTTATGACAACTTACCTTCCGCCCACTCAATTCTCATGAAACTTAAAATGAACATTGAGTGTCTAGGTTATCATGATATGATGGAAAATTTGACCTTCAACTCTTCAACCCTGGTAATGCAGAAGTGCCTCCTGCCTCAACCATACAAGTTAGGCATTTGGAACTTATGGATATTTAATAAAGTCGATAAGTTGAGATATATGATGGAAAACTTGACCTTCCACTCTTCAACTCTGATAATGCAGAGGTGCCTCCTGCCTCAGCCATACAAGTTAGGCATTTGATGCTTATGAATATTCAATAAGGTTGATAGGTAGAGATATATGATGGAAAATTTGACCTTCTACTCTTCAACTCTGATAATGCAGAAGTGCTTCCTGCCTCAACCATACAAATTAGGCATTTGGAGCTTACGAATATATGATAAGGTCTTTGAGTTGAGACATATGATGGAAGATATGACCTTCAATTCTTCAATCCTGATGATGCAGAGGTGCCTCCCATGTAAAGTATATAGATTAGACATTTGTTGTAATGAAGTAGCTAGACAGAGATATATGATGAAAAATTTGATCATCAACTCCTTTTTCTTTTCTTAACTATTGAATTAAGGTAAATTGGACCGGTTCACTCGCAGAGTTTTACCACCTAGTTTGATTTATTTACTTATCTGTTCCTACCTAACCTAGCCAATAATTAGTATCTCATAAAGCTTAAAGAATTGGTTAGGTTAGGTTGGAACATATAAGACAATATAAAACTAAGCGAGAAGGGCGCGGCAGCGCCCTGCGAGCGGGTGGGTCCAATCCGTATCTATTCAGACCTTACCATTATTCATGATCACATTTATACAATTTTACGTAATATTTATACAAACGTTAGCATATCATCACTAAAAAGGGTGAAAAAAAAATTTTAACAAAAAAATAAAACCGACTTCTATGTCACTACAAAGTAAAAAATAATTGAAATAAATGTTGGTTTAGTACATATTTCTGAAGTCGGCGCTCATATTGGACACGCTGTTATCAAACGAAATATATTGAGCGCCGACTTCAGAAATATGTACTAAACCAACATTTATTTCAATTATTTTTTACTTTGTAGTGACATAGAAGTCGGTTTTATTTTTTTGTTAAAATTTTTTTTTAATAATTATGAACATTTTTTTCAAAACAACATTTGAACAAAAACAAAAAAACGCACAATATTTAAAACAACATTTTATAACAATTTACTATTATATATGTTTACTATTTACTTCCAGATACGCAAACGTTCGAGACACACTCCAAGGCAAGTTAGAAGAACGATTGCCACTAATGGGCATAGTATTACCTGAGGCCCTAAAAAAGGCTAGACCACAAGTGCAAAGTATCCTAGAAGCGAATGCAGAGGTTTTAACAACTCCACACGATATATACGCGACGGTATTAGATGTGATAGATATGAAGCAGTATTGGAACCCGTATAAGATAGCTGGAGCAGATCTGACCAGGGGAATGACGTTATTGGAACCGGTAATTATTACACTTTATTGGTGTTTTTGTATACAGAGGGTTTTTTGAGCGTATGTATGTATGTGTGTGTGTGAATGTATGTATGGATGTTTTTTTTTAATATAATGTAGGAGTAGCAGACGAGCATGCAGTCCACCTGATGGTAAGTGGCTACTGCCGCCTATACACATTTGTAATCAACCCGAGATATAATTATATTGCTGTTTGAGGGTAGCCACAAATGCGCCGCTACCTGTAAGGACTAAGCTGGAATGTCTCGGAAAAGTATATGACACCCTTCAAACCAGAACACAGCAGCGTTTAACACTGCTGTTATGAGGTAGAAATATAAAATTAATTATTATTAATTTCTAAAAAACAAGCTAAGACTTAATGCTAGTAGGCTGTAATTTAAGCAGCTTTTTCACAATGTTCACAATTTTTTATATATTTTTTCTAGGTTCCCAAGAATCGTTCTTGCAGTGAAGCAGGTGTAGAACCACATTGGTGTGCCTGTCTATCTTGGCAACAAGTCGCTATATCAGAACCGGTGTTTGATCGCACTGCGAAGGCTCTGTTGGATTATATCAACTCACTCACTGAACCTGTTAGGTATGTCTGAATATTTATATCTAATTAAATGATAATGTGTGTCCTAAACCTCTTAGGTGCTCTATATTTTAAATGTTACAATCATTCTATTGGCAATTATATATGAGAGAATAGTAATGAACCGCAGTAAAATGCACCCCACGCTTTTGACTTTGAAATGAATTATTACTTTAATAACTTAAATTATATTATAATTGTCACTAAAAATATTTTCTAGTTTTTAGTTCGATTAGCAATAAAAGCGTGTTTTTTAAACTATTATATTTTATTTTTTTAGTCTGTGACAAACTTTAAATTGGGGAATTAATTAATCTAATAAGGATAATGGGAAACTGTTATAACGGTCCTTGATACGTGTGCAAAGTTTCAAATTAATCAGAGTTGTGGAAATTGGTGAAAATTGAGCTCAAAGATTCTGTTACATACATACATACATACAACCCAAGCTAATATGAGCGTGTTAAAATACTATTTTTTCAGATCAAAATGCATTCCCCGTACGCTAACATCAATAGAATGGGTCATGAGACAACGGCCCAACAGTGGGGTGTTATCATTCGTAGAGGCGAGAGATGCTGATGGTTATGTGGGCAAGTTTGGGAACAAGTTGCAACCAAATAAGGAGAATTATCAGATTAAGGTGAGTTAATGTGTATATTAAAAAGCAGTGATAGCCTAGTGAATAAGAAACTGGGCTTCTTGATCGAGGGATCTGAGGTTCGAACCCCAGACACCTCTGATGTATCAAAGTTATGTGCAGTACTATATAATATTGCAAATTAATTATCACTTGCTTAAACGATGAAGGAAAACATCGTTAGGAATCCTGCATACCTGAGAGATATACTTAAAAAACATCTCAAAGGTATGTGGAGTCATTCTACCTAATAAAAGTAATGTTAAGCGCTGCTGTGTTCTAGTTTGAAAGGCACACCCTGTTTAATTATTTAATTGTAATGTTTAATTGTAAGGGAGTCAGACTTCTCCGAGGCGTTCCAGCTTAGTCCTCAGGGGTAGCGGCGCATCTGTGGCCGACCTCAGGTAGGATATCTAACCCCATCTGGGGTTGATAACAGATGTCCATGGGCGGCAGTAGCCACTTACCATCAGGTGGACGCATGCCCGTTTACTACTCCTATATTATAAAAAGGAAGTTATAAATTAATATATTGTTTACAGATAGTGGTCGGTCCCGGTCGGGGTGTATACGAAGCTTCTCTTACATACTTCGTGAAGGAGAATGAGTTCCGAGTCGATAGCAGAGACATCTCCAGGACCAATGCGTAAGTATTAATTATTTATTACTTTTAAATAGGACATTCTAACTAATATTATAAATACGAAAGAGTTTGATTGTCTGTTTGGTAAACTTAACTACATAACGATTGACATGAAATTTTGTAACACGTCCGGGGTTTAGAAAAGGACATGGGGTAACTTTTATTCAAAAAATGAAACGTTTTCCAAATTTTATTACTATTAAGTAAATTACTTAACGTGTATATTAATTAAAGTTTATTAAGTATAATCCACGCGAAACTGCTAGTCCGCTCTGAGGTTGTTGCGAGCAGGTGTAGTCATACAATCTGCTATGGCGACGCGATTCATTTCTATATTCAGAGCGGACTAGCAGTTTCACGCGGACTATACTTAAAATTGGTAAAAATAAATAAATAATAAAATGCTTATTTATTGTTTCCAGATATAACAATGAACCGAGTTGCATCAGTGAAACACATCCACATTTGAATATGTATTGTTATTGTAACGATTGAATAGAATTAAGTTAATTAGTAACTTAAGTAACTTAAGTTAAGTTAGTTAGTAACTTTCTAGTCCAGTTATATATAATCTTGGCTGGTTTAAACCAAAAATAATACAAATTTGACAAAGCGAAAGTATTTAGTAAGTAATATTGTGTGAATGTTCAGAGGAGTGAGGTCTGGGGTTCGATTCTCGATTAAGATTTTTCAAAATTGTGTATATGTTTTCAATTGGGTTTTTATGATAAAGGAAATGTGATGAAGAATTCTGTGTGAGAGATAACATAATATTCTCAAAGTGTTAGTAAGAAATGTCTGAGAGATGCAATGGTTCTCAAAGTGTGACTTTAATACAACTGATCAGCTTATTCGCTACTTAAATAATAAACTGTTGATAATAAAATGAGATTTTCGAAAAATATGAAAAATGAGATTAGGTAAAAATCATCAAAAATATTTTTCGTATTTTTTTCTAAAAGTATTGTTTTAAATTATTAATAAAATAAAGTGAGAAAATATAGGTTTAAATCTCAGAGCGACAGATCTCAAAATAGATCGAACTTTGAATATGGATCACAAAGAATATGTGATATAGAAATAGAAATACAATTTGTGCATTTAATTAAGTATTTCTTAATTATATTATATTTTCATAAGATTTTGTTATAAAACTAAACAGTATTGTTTATAATAGGAGTACGCGGAAATACAGTCCATCTGATGGTAAGTAATCGTCGCCCATGGACATCTGTAATCAACCCCAGATAGGATTAGATTCCTACCTGAGGTCGGCCACAGATGCGACGCTACCCCTGAGGACTAAGCTTGAACACCTCGGAAAAGTATGTCTCCCTTCAAACTAGAACACAGCAGCGCTTAACACTGCTGTTATGAGGCAGAAATAAGTATGATCTTTATACTTATTTCTGCCTCATAACATTGTGCCCTTGATTGAACCACAAAGGGGTCTACTTTCAAAGTATATTGTGTACTTATTCTACTTATGTGTTAGTTGATAAATTATAATAATTGTATATATTCATTGAAGTTATACTTCTTTTGGTACGTTAAAGAAAATAAATCAGACTGTATGTTATTACCGTGGGTCGGAGTTGCGAGCGCCGATGTAACACATAATTTTTTTCTTAGTTACTTTCGTCCATTGGATGTTTGTTTAATTAAAATTTGTTTGAATGCGTCATATATTTTCTTTATTACGCCAAAGAAGTGTACCTTCTGACGCGCTTTTTTAAGGTTTTTAGTTATTTTTAGTTCAATTAACATACTAACTTATACCTAAGTATTTTTACTTTTGAAGTGTTATGTAATTTTTAAATTTAATTATATTTTTAAATACTAAAATCTCATGACATTATAATTTGCTTTAACCTATATCTAAAATTACATAAATTGTAAACTTGACTCATTTTTAAAGGATTTTATTTTAGTTAACTTGTATGTCTCGAAAATTTTGGTAAATTTGACCCTTTCCTGGTATCCGATTGAGCTGAAATTTTGAATCTTTATATATATATTCCTTATGTGCGTGTGTATGTCACTGAACTCCTCCTAAACGACTGGACTGATTTTGATGAAATTTGTTGTGTGTGTTCAAGGGGACTTGATAATGGTTTAGATTCACAATTTAGTCCATAGGAAAAGGTTCTTATATATAAAATTCTAGTGTCACAATATTAGTAACCGTACTCCTTCGAAACGTCTTTACCGATTTTCACCAAATTTTATATGCATATTCAGTAGGTCTGAGAATCGGCTACTATCTATTTTTCATATCCCTAAGGGTTGTTCACTCCTAACATTTTTTTAAATTTATATGGCAACACAACGTTTGCCGGGTCAGCTAGTGTATTATATATTTGTATCGTATATTTCTTATGTAAATATTATTTAGATAAAGTATATCGCGCATAAATATTATTTGGAAAGTAATACAGGTTTGCGTTTTAAGAACGATGTAAAAAAAGCTGAAGTATTTATGCATTTTTAAGTAAGTTATGTGTAATTGAAAAAAATGACGTTGAATAAATATATTCATAAGTTTTAAATATGTATGTAGCATCGAGTATGAAAAATTTTAGTAAATATATTTCTAACCCTTCTCATTCTAGGAGGAGACCCGTGCCCAGCAGTGGGTGAATAATGGGTTGATGATGATGACGATGATATATACAAAGTAATCGGCTTATTATAATAAAATTGATTTTTTTGCTTTAATATTAGTAAAACAGATTGATTATTGAAATCCGATTAATTATTAAATATATAACGAAGACAGTGCTGCATATGGATTTTTGAATATTCATCCCTTGAGGGGCCAAATAAGGAATGAAAGTTATTTTATATAGCCATTAATGGATTTATGTAAATTCATCCTCTAAGGGGCCCAATAAGGTATGATCGCTTATTATTCTTTTTATAAAGAACGAGCTTTTGCCCGCGGCTTCGCTTGCGTTACGAAGTAATATTTTCATCCCCTATTTTATGCCCTTGGGGGTGGAATTGACCAAAATCCTTTCTTAGCAGATGCCTACGTCATAGCATCTACCTTATAATACAAATTTCAGCCCGATCCGTCCAGTGGTTTGGGCTGTGCGTTGATAGATCCCTATATCAGTCAGTCACCTTTGAGTTATATATATTTAAAGAAGTTCTAATTTAATACATTTGATTTTGTAAACATTTGATTAAAATTTGGTACATTGTTTTGTTATTTTGTTGCTACTAATACAAAGATAGATACTTTGTACTTTGTTTTGAAATAAGAGATTTTGAACTAATAATATTCATTAGATATAACATAATTTATTTTACAATTTTTTTTCTTGTAAGAAATCTTTAATATATTAAATCTTTAATCTGTTATTAACTTTATTACTTATCAATCTATCTAGTGTTTTGTCTATCGAAGTTAGTCGTTTGACATTTCCAATCCCATACATACCATTTGACACACTAGCCATTTTCAAATTTCGATCCTTAGTAGGCAAAACATAGATAGATTGATTTTTAATAACGGACGTTAGTAGTAGTCTGCATAAAACTGCTAGTCCGCTTTGAATATAGAAATAAATCGCGTCGCCATAGCAAATTGTACACCTGCTCGCAACCTCAAAGCGGACTAGCAGTTTGGCGCGGACTATAACAAAGATTATTCCCTTTATAAATCTTATGCCTCTTTATAACTTTAGCTGTTTTTCTTCAGAATGCGTCAAATAAAAATAATAATCTCTGAATCACATAATGTTCTAATTGCTGATAAGTAGGCAGAAAATCTTTATACGCACTATAAGTAAATAGTTTAGTTTCGCGGTTAATAAGCATTTTATTGCGTTACGCTTGTATGAATGGAAATATTTGAAATATATTTCGATGTTACACGCCAGTGGTTCTAAACTTGTGGTTTGTGACCCCCTAGGGGTTCATATGATTCGAGTTATGGGAAAAAAATCAATAATAAATACGTGTAAATTATTTGTACATAAGTTTTAATATTTTAAAACAAATTATTGAATTTGAAAGCGAATTGTCACAATGTTACACTTCATTTATTTTCATATACTGATTAAATAATGATATACTTATGGCGTTATGGAGTTAATTTTAGTTCAAGTATTTTTATTACGGGTACAAAGTTATTTCAATTGTATTTTTTGTTTCTTTACACATTTAGCATATATTTTCCAAGTAAAGACTATGATCCCTTATCTCTTCAGGGGTACGACCTGCATGTTGAGAAAAACTGGCCGAGAGCGTGCATAAATACTCGATGAGTGTAAGAATATAATAAGAAGTCATAATGTTTAATATAATTTTAAGTTGAAGTGAAGTTTCCTATGTAAACTGTAAGTTTAATTTGAATAAATATTATTTAAAAATTAATTTCTTTATTTTAATATAGTACACAACAGAGAGGCTGTTGCAAAATTGATTTGGTAGAAGACGAATTAGAAAATTACTTCTTAAATGAAGTACTGAATATGAATATTTGAAGTTCTGCTTTTATTAACGGGTTTGGGAATAGTACATTACAATACGAGGACGAAAAATTTTTTTCTGACAAGTGTGAGTTTGCAGGCCGAGCCGCAGGCGAGGACTGCAATCACACGAGTCAGAAAAACATTTTTCGTCCGCGTGTTGTATAAAATTTTATATTACGGGGTCGGAAATGGGGGTTTTGCGCACGCGAAGCGTGCGTAAAACGTCCATTTACGCACGCCGTGATATAAAATAAGTTGAGTGTATTTTAGTGTGACACGGAGTTGCGTACCTAGATGTAACACATAATTTATTAGAAGTAATTTGCTAACTTAAAATTAGTTTGAATGCATAAAGAAAATGTTTTATTATTTTGACCAAAGAAATCTAAATTCTTCTTCAGGTAGAACCCTTTACTATATGAAATTGGTTACGGATGTCATGGACAATAGTAACCACTTACCATCATTTACTTACTACTTCATACAAAAAGTAGTTAAAAATAATTCGCTATCATTGAATTTTTCTTTTCTACAGATCAATAATGATGCTAAAATTATGGTTTCGATCGAAAATGAATATAGCGTGTATTTTATTCACCATCTTGTTGTGTTTGTTGTATTACTTGTGTTTAATCAACTTAAATACAGAATATACGTTGGACATCAATGAAAGGTGAGTTTTGTATCGACGCCGTCTTAATATTCAATTTAAATCTCATTTATTCAAAATTTACTTATATAGAACTCTTTTTAACCGACTTCAAAAAGGAGGAGGTTTCTCAATTCGTTCGTTATATACGGTTGAATTGAGAAACCTTATATATACGTTTTTTTTAAACATCACAAAGCTACCACCGCTTCGGAAAGTTTTGATATGAAGAAAAAGTGGGGACAAAAACTCCAGTGCTTGTGCAGTATCTTTAATACATTAAATATTAACAATCCCAATAATTAAATGATCATAAAATAATTTAATAATTATTGTAATATTCAATTTTAAATACATAAAAAATGTGGTAAATTTTGTCGATTTTACACATATTTTTCATTACTTAATAAATTAACGCACGTAAATTAATTTGATTTCAGACAATCTGTTATTGAGTAAGTAATTTAGATTTTTTATTCCTTTAAAACTTTAGACCCTTTAGGGGTTATGATTGCAATTAAATGTTTTGTACTGAACTATATTATAACATAGTCTTTGTTAAATGTCATATTATATTTGTCAGTTGTTATGCAGCTATACTGTAGTATTGTTCTTCTATGAGGTATACTATTATTTTGTCAGGTATATAGAACGGAGATTACAAGACGCTTTAAAACAGGATAAAGGCACTGGGTGTGAGATTCCTAGGTTAGACCCATTCGCAAAGGAAGTGATGCAATTCGACAGGGAAATGCCCAAAGTTGTGTGCCAGGGTACTGATTGGGTGAAATGTTACGTAGGTATAAAAATTATATCTTACGGGCTTAATATATTTATTGAGCAGGCTGTTTTCAAACTATACCTTCAGACAAAGGTTAACTATTATTATTCTCCGCTTGATAATTGCCGCAAAATAAAAACACCTACAAACTTGTGGATGGATCACATTCGCTTGCGGTAAATTTCCTTGCTATTTGATAAAAACAGACATTCAATCGGAATGGGTACAAGCGATTAAAAGCTTACACAAACATAGTCAAACGCTCTGTCTAAACCATAGATTAGTAAAGATACTTCGCCGCTTTGAAATTGAATGAAGCCACAAACGGCTTATTAGTAAGTTTTTTTTTTTAATTCTTGACAAATAAAAACATTTTTAGAGAAAATTTACGAATAAATAACTACTGCGTAATTTACATAATAAATAAATAATTATTTCAAATATTTGAGGGACATTTTAGCAAGAAGACGTGGCAAAACGTTTTTACGCAACTATTTCAATTTTCAAAACTGGGTACATTTTCTTGTTAGGAGTGAGTAATCTTTACTAATGTAAAGATAGAAGATTTTAACTAATGTAAAGATAACATTACTATAGCTTACTATGGTCTACACATTCAAATTTGTGTCGGTTTGTTGAGGTTCGACAATCGCGGACGCGGTTATGGTCGAAAATAAAAACAGTCTCCTGGTAGGTGTTTTGATAATATTAGCTAATGATGTAATGTGTGATATGTCATAGGTACAATAAAATTAATTTTCTTCATAACAGTATTCGGAGTGTAGAGTGGTGAAACCAATATTAAAAACGATGAAGGGTATAGTGTGTGCCTACAGCGATATTATATATCAGAGTGATCAGAAGTACATTCTGGCCGAACCAGTTAAAGTGCGTGGTGACGGACGCTATACGTTGATCAAGAGTGACCACGTGAAGGTGGTGTGTATTGGAAAACATAGGAACAAGTGAGTCCCTTACATATTTTTTAGAATATTAATATATATATATCGGAGAAAACACGATTAGGACATCAAAGGGACACGTGAGTCAGTAATAATAAAATAAGTTATCACAGTTAGTCGGTCAAGTATATAGCAAAATAACCATAGTAATCAAACGCGTTAATTAGGTAAACCGACAGTTTCACATTGGAGATGTGACCGGGTCCGTGTCTCACGGTAAACTACCCTCATTCTCGAATACGACTGTCCGCATGGCGCACCATTGTTAAATAAAAGTGACGTCACGGCGTTTACCTGAGGTACAGGTACTAAGATAATAAAATTAGCAATTTTATTAAACAACGATATCGATATCCACGACATATATAATTTGTGGCATAAAATTAAATAAATAATTATATAAATATTCTATTGTTTTAAAAATGTAATACCTATTAAGTTTCATATCAGATCTTTTAAATTGACATCATATTTCGATTCAGAAAAATATTCTAACTGGCATTTGTTAGTGCCAACTTAAGTCTATATAAAATAATCATATTTCACATCACACCAACAATTATGCAATATTGCGTTATACTCAAAGTATGGAGATTATTTTATAAGTAATCCTTATAGTTCTGCTTTTTATTTTAGATTCTCAATTACAGTAATGTAACGTCAAATTGGGAAGGTCACAGTACTGGGATCAGGTCTACATTACCAAGGATATCACCAAAAGGCAGGGAGCATAGCCTCAATGTACTGATTCTTGGCTTCGACTCTACATCTCGTAACGGCTTCATACGACGCATGCCTAAAAGTTACAGGGTACTGACGGAGGTGTTAAAAGCTACTGTGCTTAAAGGGTTTGTTAAAATACCAAATACTTCTTGGCTTTAGGGTTTTTAATATAATCAAATTAATATAATTATAATAAAATTAATAAGAAATATTCTTATTAATTTTATTTTAATTTGTATCTATAATCATTATACGCGTCCAATTTTAAATACATAGGTACTTAGAGAAAAATCTGTTAATAATTTTTTCATCACAATTATCTGTCTCATTGGAGAATGAGACAGATATAATTATTATATTTAGATAGCTAGAGAGCTAGTTAAATTTTAAAAGTTGAGCTAAAATCAAATATTTTAATTTTAGGTACAACATAGTAGGCGATGGTACCCCAGCGGCATTATTTCCTTTACTAACGGGTAAGACGGAGTTGGAACTTCCTGATCTTAGGAAGTTCAAATATAAAGGATATATAGACTCCATGCCGTTTATATTCTACAAATTGAGAGATGACGGGTGAGTTACTACTCAATAATAATAAGTTCTCTTTCCATCGATATATGTTGCGCATCAAGTTTCCGTAAATCGGCAACAGATGAAGCCACACGATTCTGAATCAAGCTATCGAGTTTTACTCTGGCTCATATACCCGATGACCCGCGTGGCGGAGCGGTCATCATACCGCTCTGACGCATAAAGGGTCCCGGGTTTGATCCTTGGCCAGACAGATTTCTAAATGACAAATTCAGGTTTCTGTTTCTGGGTGTTTGTGTATTTGTCTCTGTGTGTATAGGGCCCACGATACAAGTAATCCTAGCGTGGGGCTGTGAGTGTAGAAAGCGTTTATATACAAACTTCAAGTCGAACTTAATGCAGGCATAGGTGCTTTGTCCCTGGAGTTCGGGGACTAGAATAGGGCTACGGTATCCCCTGCCTGTCGTAAGAGGCGACTAAAAGGGGGCTTCCGGGGTTGCGGGCGGCAAGAGTGGGAAACTCGAAGCCAGCTCACTCGGCCAGCAACCCCGGGATGGACGGCGGTATGTGTGGTCGCATACCGTCGTGAACACCAGATGGTGTGGTGAGTTTCAAGCTCACCTGGGCGGAGCCCGACGGGGCAAGGCGCCAAGTGGACTCCGGTTGCGTTCCGTTGGAGAACTCGGAGTCCTCTACGCAGCGCCGAGGACGGCCACCGGGGGGGTTTAGCGCGGTAAGAATCCTACATAACCCCGTGCCGCTCCCACGGCACAGTACGCGTACCTTTCCGCGAAGGTTTCCCCTCGTCAACAAAAAAAAAAGGTGCGATTAGGGGAAGACCTCTTTTTACCGAAGTAAGTTTATTAATTAATTTTGTTTTACTGTTAAATATTTATTCATTTAAGGTACCGTACTGCGTACTTCGAAGATATGCCCTGGATAGGCACTTTTCAGTACCGTTTCAATGGGTTCCTCCGACAGCCAGCTGACCATTACCTTCGAGCATTCTATCTGGAAGAATCTAACAATGGCAAGAAATGGTTGACGGGGAAGCAGGATAAGTACTGTGTTGGAGATACTCCACAGTATAAGCTGATGCTTAATATTACTGATCAGGCAAGGCAATGACTCCATCCAGGGTATACTGATATGCCAGGTCCAATATAAATGTAATAAGAATATTTGAGTGTCTAATATTTTTAAAATATGTTTTATACCATTCTTAAAGTATGTATATAACAGTATAGCGCTGTTTTTGGGCGAAGTCAATGAAATGGCTGTGATTAAATAAGCTTATGGTTGGAGATTCATGTAGAAGGTTTGGAACGTAAATTTTAGAGGTAACAATACACCTATAGTAGATTTGGAGTGTTACATAATAACATACACAAATGAAAAACAATTGACACTCATATCGATATTTAAATCGTAAAATAGCAGAAGCTATTTCTTCCCATCTAATATTTAAAATCAGAATCTAGGTATAGTCCGCGTAAAACTGCTAGTCCGCTCTGAATATAGAAATGAATCGCGTCGCCATAGCAAATTGTATAACTACACCTGCTTTACAACTTCAGAGCGGACTAGCAGTTTGACGCGGACTATACCTACTCGTATGTATAACGATTCGTAGTAGAGATTAGTTTTCCTTTCCAGTTCTTGAACTTAAATGGAAAACGATTTTGCTTCACTTTCATAGCAGACATAACGCATGACGACTTTAATGTGATATCCACCGCTGATCACGACGTCGCAGAGTTTCTGAAGACATTTAAACAGTCTGGGCGATCAGAGGACACTCTTCTTGTGGTCATGGGAGATCATGGACCTAGGTGGGTAATTTGAATCTGGTCAATATCATCTCGCTGCTAATTTTATATCTCTTCTCAAATTCCCGAACAAGTTGAATGTTCAAAATCCTGTGTGTATTTTAATATATTTAATGAATCATCAATTTACTTTAAATGGGAAATTATCGTGTGGAAAACTACACCATTACTTTCATAATATAATGAAGAGTATATGTATCAAGTGCAAAGATAAAACCCATGTTTACAGTTCTATGATGATATTCCTAAACAATAACAATTTTATAGCTATTAGCTCAAATTATCATATACAGGGTGAATTTTTAAAACGGGCCTTCAGGGCCAAATCCGAAACTATAAGGATTAGCGAAAAATTCTGAAAGGAGTTACGAGGCCGATTTTGATTAAAACTAAAACTGCATCATTAGTTTTTTAAAATATCTTTTTCCCTAGCCGGGAATCGATCCTAGTTTGTCATTTATCATTACTTTCCAGATTTTGATCCTTATAAGCAACACTATCAGATAGTGGAATAATATAGAGGGTGCATTTTTTTTCAAAATGAACTCGTTCGATTAACCGTTAATTATAGTTTCGGATTTGGCCCTGAAGGCCCGTTTTAAAAATTCACCCTATTTATAATTGGTGTAGTAGTTTAGTAAAGTCAGTGTATTTCTTCTCTAGATACGCGAAAGTCCGAGACACAGTTCAAGGCAAGTTGGAAGAACGGTTGCCTCTTATGGCTATATTATTACCTGAATCATTGAAAAAATCCCGACCAGAAGTACAGAACATTCTAGAATCCAACGCAGAAGTACTAACAACTCCTCATGACATACACGCTACTTTGTTAGACGCGGTAGGTCTAAGGAAATACTGGAATCCGTATAAGATTGTCGGAGCTGATTTGAACAGGGGACTGACGCTTTTGGAAGAGGTATTTTTTTAATTAAGTATATACCTTTCGAATATATAAATATAGTATAACTTAGAATTTGAAATTCGTCTTTTCATTTGAACAGTATTTTTATTGTGTAAGGCAATTAATACCACAATTTTTGTATTACCGTGGCATCTATCGATTCGACCAGGGGACTGAACTTTGAAACCGATATTTGTATATTGTCACATTCAATTATTATGTCGTATCATATGGCAGTGCATGAGACGTATTTTTTTTAAATATAGAAGTAGCAGACAATCATGCAGTCCACCTGATGATAAGTGGCTACTGCCGCTCATGGACTTCTGTAATCAACCCCAGATAGGTTTAGATATGAGGTCGGCCACAGAACGTTAAGAATCTGAAGTAATATTGGAATCTATATAAGAAAGCTAGAGTGGATTTGAATAGGAGACTGACGTTTTTGAAGTTTGTTTATTTATTTTATAAACAAGGCATTAAATTGATGACGTAATTAATCTCAACAAATTTGTCAGAGGACTGACGCTGTTGGAACTCATAATTATAATGCTTAGATTCCCAGGAATCGTTCTTGCAGTGAAGCGGGGGTAGAACCACATTGGTGTGCCTGTTTATCATGGCAGCAAGTTTCTGACTCCGAACCACTGTATGATCGTGCTGCAAAGGCCTTAATAGTCTATATCAACTCACTCACTGAAACTGTCAGGTTTGATTTAGTGTTGTATTACAAAATATCTTAATTTACGACGTTTTGATTAAATATGGTAAAACCATGATTCGTACTTTGGTTTCTGTCTTCTGTTGTATTAGTAGGAAGAACTCCTAATCGTGGTAAGCGACCACTAAGCGAAGCAGATGCCTAATTGACATAACATAAAATTGATAGGATTAGAAATTCCTACTTGAGGTCGCCCACAGATGCGCCGCTACCCCTGAGAATTGAGTTGGAACGCCTCGGAAAAGTATGTCTCCCTTACCACACCCTTCAAAACGGAACACAGCAGTTTTATGTTTTAATTTAAAGAAATGAAATTAATTATTAATTATTAATTTTTGTGTGAGTGTATGACACTCTTAATACAAGGAATGACACTCTTAATCATATTTACTATTTATATTTCAGATCTAAATGCGTTCCCCGAACATTAAAGTCAATAGAATGGGTGACCCGTCAGAGGCCCAACAGTGGGCTTCTCTCATTTGTAGCGTCCAGGGATAAAGATAACTATGTGGGCAAATTTGGAGATACAATGCAACCTGATAACGAGAATTATCAGATTAAGGTACAGAAAAGTGTATATTTTCATTATTTTTTTATAATATATGAGTAGTAGACGAGCATGTAGTCCACCTGATGGTAAGTGGCTAGTGCTATCAATGGATACCTGTAAATAACCCCAGATTAGATGAGATTACTAGGTCGGCCACAGATGTGTCGCTACCCCTGAGATCTAAGCTGGAATGTCTCGAAAAAATATGTCTCGCGTACCACACTCTTCAAACCAGAACACAGCAGCGCTTACCACTGCTGTTATTAGGCCAAAACAGGATGAATTAGGATTAGTGCTGAAATAGGTGTGGCATTTGGGCCCCCAGAGTCTAACCACAAAGGATTCTACTATTTACAAATGTATTTTTTCCATTAAATGAACATTATATTGTTTGCAGATAGTGGTAGGTCCCGGTCGGGGCGTGTACGAAGCTTTACTCACTTATTTCGTAAAGGAGAACAAATTTCACATCGATAGCAGAGATATCTCTAGGATTAATGCGTGGGTACTCTTTATCATACACTACACACAATAACTACTAGTGGGTTTAAATTCTTAGTTATTAACCTATATAATTATACAATATCTCTATTGCATGCCGTTTGCACTTATAAGTGAAGTGACACTTACTGCTTATATACATATAAATTGTACAATGGATTTGTCAGTGATTACTTCGTTGGTGAAACTATTAACAAATAAATAAATATTATTAATATTTGACATTATATTACTATGTAATTAACGGCATCGTGTGGTCCTTTTACTTGACTGCGGAGGGTAATGTTTTGCGTTTGTATGTTATGTATGTGTATGGCACATTTTTTAACACGAATTTGACGAATTTTAACATATCGATACTTTAATTCGCAAAACAGCCAAATCCATTTTATTTCAATTTTTTTTTATTTATTCTGATTTCGTTTAACGCCATTTATTATCAAAATAATTTAAATTTTTTTTTTGAAATAATGTGGAGTTGGCTGTATGCGAATTAAGGTATCGATATGAGAAAATAATATAGTATTTGTCTTAAATGTAGAAGAGAGAGAGAGAGAGAAGCCATATATTTAACCAGTCGGGTTTTTATTTTTACAGTAATTCCTTAGTTATTTCAATATTTTCAGAGATAGGAATGTACCTATCTATAATCAAATACTATATTATTATAGTAAGCTAAAATATCATAGGATGGCAACTACCGCTTGACATTAGATTGCTACAAATACATAAATTTCATAACGTTATAACTGTTGTAAATAAATATTATAACAGTTATAAATAACAGTTGGCTATTTTTATCTCTAAAATCACCACTATTTTGTAAAATACGTAATGTACAATGTAAATGTATATGTTAAATGTACTAAAACACCTATATATTTTATTTCAGATATAACAACGAGCCGAGCTGCATCAGTGAAACACATCCACACTTGAATATGTATTGTTATTGTAACAATTGAACTAGAATTACCAAAAAATAAATACAAAATAAAACATTTAATAAGTTATAAACATTTCGAAATTTGTTTTATTATGCACCTGTCATGTTTTTAAGTATTATTATTGATTTATAGGGACGTTTAATGACATGGTGATTTTTACATATAGTTCTATATAGTAGTAGAACCCTCCATGAATCGACTTTGGAGGGACTATCGCAACATCTATTGCTGCCATAATGGTCTAATATGCCCTTGGCTGGCACCCAGACCCATAAGAGACATCTAAATATCATAAATTCGTGTGAGGTGTCTTTGTGTTGAGGTAATGACACCCACGACTCAAAAAAAAAATGTGTGTCGTCACGGGACGCTTGGCAGATGTGAAACATCGACATTATTTTGTAAAAGTAATATGCAGAAAAGAACATATTGTGATAGGAACTAAATATGTCATAATAATCAAATAAAATATTACGATTTCTTTCCAGATAACGATGACTATTTATTGAATTCGATTGCGCATGGCGACGCGTCGCCACACCGTACACACTACGGCATATAGACTGTATATATATACCATCGTATAGGCGTCGTCGCCACGGCATGCGTCGCCACGCCAGAAATCGGTTTTACGTGCGGCTATAGATGTTTCACATCAAAAATCTGATGAGTGTAGAGAGTTACAATAAGTATTAAACTGCAGTGTTCTGATTTAAAAGGTGTGGTAGGGGAAACAAACTGCTAGGCGTTCCAATTTCGCACTCTTCGGTAGCAATGCTTTTGCCGTCAGACAGGGCTCTTGCAATGGTGTTGTTTGAAGATGTCCATTGGCGGCACTTACCACTTACCATGCTGGGAATGCCCGTTTTCTGCTACGAAATAAAAAAATGTAAAGAGACGGGTACTAAGTATTACAACAGTGGTCGGACAGTCAAGGTGGTAGGATTGGTAAAAATAAAAACACAAAAAAGCTTTCAGCAATATAATCAATACGTTCAAACGATTAAGTACTTCATAATCCTGCAGCGTAATACTTTAGCAGGGACTTTGTAAGCTCTTTGCCTGCGATCTTCAGTTTCTCCTGTAATTGTCCGGGCAAGTAATCATCTAAGGTAGACAGGCCAGTACCTGAAATTAGAAGAGGGTATACCTCTGTAACAAAGAATGAAAGGTTCAAAGATTTGGAAGGTGGTAGAATCCTTGTGGTTTGATTCCGGAGGAATTAACACCACATCTATTTCTGTTAAACAACAGCAGTGTTTAGCGCTGCTGTGCTTTGGTTTGAAGGGCGTATTCTACTGGTATTTTTTTATAATATAGGAGTAGCAGACGAGAATACAGTCCATCTGATGGTAAGTGGCTACTGCCGCCCATGGACATCTGTAATCAACCCCAGACAGGATTAGATATTCCCACCTGAGGTCGGCCATAGATGCGCCGCTACTCCTGAGGACTGAGCTGGAACGCCTCGGAAAAGTCTGTCTCCCTTACCACACCCTTCCAATCAGAACACAGCAACGCTTAACACTGTTGTCATTAGGTAGAAATAGGTGTGGTGGTGGTGCCGCCGGAGTCGAACCACAAAGGGTTCTACCACCTTCAAGCAGTGTTAAGCACTGCTGTGCTTTAGTTTGAAGGGTGTGGTAGGAGAGAAGCATTTCAACCCGAGCCGTAATCGAGTTCACTAAGAATCAAGTTTTATCTAAGGTTGATTACAGATATTAATTGGGGGCAGAAGCGACTGTCAGGTGGACTGCATACTTATGTGATATATGGGCGGCAGTAGTTACACTCTTTCCAATTCTCTAGTTGAACGGTCTTAAGCAAATTTTATTAAATCCAGAATTTTTAAAGTTATTATTCACTGTAGTCGTACAGTCATGCGACGACTATGACAAAACCTGGTTAGGGAGGCCTATATAAGTATGTCAGTATGCCAGATTAGATGACCATGCCTGGGAAACGGCCATTCGATAGCCGCAGTTTGATCCTTTTATATATACGAGATGAGAAAACTTGAGCGATAAGGGGCGTTCAAGTATTACGTAACGCAATTTGGGGGGGGAGGGGGGTTCTTGTAAAACGTTACGATGCGTTACAGGGGTGGGAGGGTGTCTTTCTTAATACACGTTACGTAACATTTTTTAATAAAAAAATAGAGAACTAAAGCTCCTAAATTGGCAACCCTTTTCATTTACGTTTTACGGGGAATCCCTTGAATGAGTGGATTCAGCCGAACTAAGTCCTGAGTATTCTGAGTTAGACTAAGTATAGTACAGTATAGTAGTAAGGGATAAAAACTATAACATAACTTTTTAGCGAGGGGGGGGGTATAGAAAAAAGTTACGGTGCGTTACAAGGGGGGGAGGGGGGGTCAAAAATCTTAAAAAAATGCGTTACGTAATACTTGATTGGCCCCTAACGATAGCGTGATTCAGAAATAGCTCCACATCTTGACGAGATGCGGAGTCGCCACATTAAGGGATTTTAATTAGTTCTAGATATATTACTTACTCAGTCCTGTGGTCACTAGGTCTATTAGCCAGGAGTCATCATCTAAGAGAGTATCCCGTTTTTCAATATTGCTTCTAGTTTCGTCCTGTGCGGGATACGCGTACTAAAATATAAATACAATGAATATTAATTTAATATAGTTAATTGTCTGATTTGGGGAAATCCATGCTATTAAGTTAGGATTAAAACTTCTTCGCAACAATTACTTAAGTTTACTTATTAGATGGGAAATAATATAAATGGGGCATCACCCAACTGTAATCTTACAGTAACTAACCATAAAAACAATACTGAATACCTACATATAACTATTATAATTAGAAAAAGTACTAAAATATGCAATAACGCCAAAAAGTGGTGTTTTATGCATTTGCATATACAATTGCATATAATCCGATGTCTCATTATGACTTCGTCTGGTATTTGTTTAATACAATATTAAACAAAACACATCTAAGTAAAATAAATTTATATTAAAAAAGGTTTTAACAAATATTAAGTATTTACCTCAGAAATTGCGTGTCAAATCAAATGTATAGAGACATAAAAAATAATGGGTCCGCCATCTTGGAACGTCCGCCATATTGGATTTAAAATAATGCGATTAAACTAATTACGTTTTGACATTGAAACTAAATGTATGCAAAAAGTTAAATTACTTGGGGTTAACTGGTTGAAAATTCAGTTGCAATATTCGATCCTCACAAACTAACAAAGCAAGTTAAAAAAACTTATAAGAAATTATTTCTTAATTAAGGATATTGTTACTTACCGCACACGCGAAAATCGTGAAAAATATTAAAAACAGATTCATTTTGATGCTGTGAGGCTTTTGATATAAAAATTCCTCTGAAGTTGACACAGAAAGTTTTCTGTTCTGACTAAATATAAATACCTATATTCACTTTATATATTATTAACAATGACCATTGTCGATTTGTAGCGCATTAACTAATGCATTGTATTGTAAATACTTATTTTCCGTGATGAAAGTATAATTTACTCTGGTTTGATATTTAAATAATTAATTAGTGGTAGAATTAGTGGTTTGATTCCGGCGGCACTATTGTGCATTTATTTCTAACAGCTGTGTTAAACGCTGTTGTGTTCTCTTTCGAAGGATTGTAAGAAGAGAATCATTTGAGACAAATATCAGGTAAGATTATGTTTTGTGCTTGAAAATAGATGTTATGAGCTGTTTACGACTTACGATTGGGTGGACAGCATGTTATACTACTTCAATTCGATAAAAAAACAAGTCCTTACAAGATATGTCTACATTACGTTACTTCGAATGGTTATAAGTAGATTGTAACGACGTATTTATTTTTATTTTATTATTATTATTTTTTTATTTAAATGCTAAAGTAGCAAGTGGTCATAGCCGCCCATGGACATCTGTAACCAATTCCATATTATTATAGAATAGGTTCTAGTTTTAGTATTTGAAGGTGGTAGAACCCTTTGTGATTCGACTCCGGCGGCACCACCGCCACACCTATTTCTACCTAATAACAGCAGTGTTAGGCGCTGCTGTGTTCCGGTTTGAAGGGTGTGGTTAGGGAGACAGACTTTTCCAAGGCGTTCCAGCTTAGTCCTCAGGGGTAGCGGCGCATCTGTGGCCGACCTCAGGTAGGAATATCTAATCCTGTCTGGGGTTGATTACAGATGTCCATGGGCGGCAGTAGCCACTTATCATCTGGTCAACTGCATGCTCATCTGCTACTCTTATATTATAAAAAAAAAAGTTGAAGTCGTCACAGAAGCGGAACCACTTGGGAACCAAGGCGGTCTCCTCAAATGTAAGTCAGCCGTATCTCATTGATTATTTTTTATTTATTTAATAGTATAACGCGTTTTAGTAATTTTATTTATGAAGAAGTGTTTAGTTTTCAATTTTATAAAATAGATGACTATCTCTTGTCTTTTTCTTTTTATCAAAAAAGATCTTTCAATCTACGACATCATGTCAAAAAAGCAGCCATCTTTTGTTTTTAAATGCAAGATATTCAAAAAACATCAATACCGTGACTTAGATGGCGTGTGGCGCCATCTATTATACTGTTGTGGAAAACTTCGGAAATAAAATAAGTCGTTACAATTTAAATGATTTATTATATAATTATTTACACTGGGTGATACATGAGTATTGGATAAGCGAAGTGGGTAAGAATAGCATAAGAAATGAAGAAGGAAATTATATAGAATCTAGAAAGCTATAGACATTTGGCAGTACTGGCCATTATATCCTTAAATATACTTTCATACGAGCGTTAAATAGCAAAATCAGAAGTATCTCTTGATAAAACATTTATTCGCTCGTATGAAATAATAAAACTTAAATAAATTGGGAAAAACGTCATCCTCTCCCAAATACCAAAACGTATTTGGAATCGAAATCATTTTCCGATTTTGTACTTCACTTAATTTAACTTAAGTCTTTAAATATGGCTCAAAGTCCTTAAACATGGCAAAAGTCGTCGTTAAAACATAAAAAATAAGTTATTTTATATAACTTATCAAATTTTAGTTAAAATAATAATTTACACTTTTATTAGAATTTACACCGAAAGTTGCTAAGACTCGTGTTAATAAAATCGCTAAATTTTGAAGACAAACATTGTTCTATAGAAATCGGTTAAGATTTTAAATCGTATATTACCCAGTAGTTAAGGGATGTATGGAAACATTGGTCCACCATGCTAGTCCAGAGTGGATTGGTAGGATTGACAACTGTCGAAGTTAAATCGACTAATTGGATCTCAGGGCATTATAACGTTCAAATTTAAAATAAATAAAGAATTTGAGGTAGCATTAGTTTAAAACAAAAAAATACGATTTCCCATATAGTTTGGTCTATGTAGATGACCTCAGTTACGTTATATTATCAATGTTAAGTTTAAGATTATTTTTATAGAGAAACAAACTGACAGTTTTTCGCGATTGACCTGCAAACCTGCTTTAAGATCAGTTAAATCCAAACCAATTCTATAGATTCCTTATTCATAATCACTTAATAATAACTTAATTATTGAACGTAGAAAAACAAACCATTATTGCCTTTTTACTAAGATTGTAGCAAGTATAACACTAGGCTATAATACTAGCTCATTTATTAGCCGCTAAAATAGGTGCTAATATTAAGTAATTATAATTAAGGACAATGTTTTAGCTTTACCTGATTTACAAATTCACATTCTTAGTACTGGTAGCCACCCTGACCACCGTTAGAGTAGCCACCCTGACCACCGTTAGAGTAGCCACCTTGACCACCATTAGAGTATCCACCCTGACCACCCTGGTAACCGCCCTGACCTCCTCTACCATACCCTCCTCCTAAACCGGTGTCTTCGTACGAAATCCTGGGCTTGTATCCGCCTTGGTCAGCTTCGTACTCCACCGTCTGGAAGATTTTAAATAAAAAAATGTCATCAAAAATTAGCTATAATTGAACATGCAGCCCATCTGATGGTATGTGGTTACTGTTGCGCATTGACATCGATAACAAACTCCATATAACTTCAAATAGGCTTCAGGCCTACCAATCTACATTTGGCCAGCGGATCGGACTAAGGCCTAAGCTCTTCTTAGCAGTTTTTGTTCATAAGACTAAAGTAGTAAATCTGTAAACAAGTCCACATGGAACAGGGCTTCTACCTGAAGCCGATCACAGATGCTTTACCACATCTGAGAACAAAGATGGTCGCCTCATATGTATGGCAGCCGGCATGCTCACCCTTTCATCGAAACATATAACTACTTCTCGCTAAAACATATGCGGTGTACCTTCTTTGAAATTGCCTTCATAGGTTTACCAATTATACATCGAATTGTCAATTGCTTCACTTTGCGTAACTTTATAGATCAGTTACGATTATTAAAAATCCAAAAAATCGGACTACATGTCCTTACCTGTTTCCTGCCATCAGGCAAGAGCACGTAGTAGAGTCCTTCAGCCCTGTCGCCCTGCCTCGCTTCCCGATGCCCGAAGTCGTTACCAGACGCATCGTCCTTCACCATGTACTCGAAGCTGTAGTTGGCTGGCTCCTGGAAGAAGGAAAGATCATTTTCTTTAAATTGCCACATATTGTGTTATTTTTATGAAATCGACTATCGACTGTGAATTGAATAAGTTCTAAAAATGAAAAACATACTTTTCATTGCTTCTTTTTCGTTTCTTTCAGTCTAAGATTTAAGGTATAACTTACCTTGCTGGGAAAGTTCTTAGACATGTAGATTGTAGAAATAGAACAAGGTCTTTGTACTACGGCTACCTTGTAGGTTACTACATCCTAGATACCATTACGGGGCACGGTCTTCTCTCAGTGAGAGGGGTTTAGGTCACAGTCTACCGCGCTGGCCAAGTGCGAATTGATATAGTTCACATACCATTGAGAACTCCATTTTAAATAACTTTTAAGCAGGGTAACCCGACAAAATACAATAGTGCTAAACTGCTATTACGACATAAATAAAAACCTTAATAGTTCTACCATCGTTGTTTGATTTTTATTATCGTTACTTACGCCAGTGCTACCATCATCATAGCCGCCATTTCCTCGTCCACCACCAGGGGGCAGGTACTGTCTGCTTTGAGCACCATTGTACCCAGATGTTCCGGAACCACCTGGAAGAACGAATCCAGAAATTTGCAGCTATCTTCATTATTCTCTGTCTATCGGGGCACGGGTCTCATTACAAAACACAATTTCCTAACAAAAATTAGAGATGTTTGGGATATAAACCCTCAATATGAGAGTCTCTTCAAATCTAGGTGTTCCAAAAGTGGTAGAAAGAGGATAGGTAACGACCAGGGTATTCCACTACCGCACCTATTTCTAGCATGAATCAGTTATTGCATTATCGTAGATGAGTGCATGTCAGTTGATTTACATATCAGGCCATCTTAGTCTTAAAGAAGTGGCAATGTATCTATGATCTGCTTCAGATAGAAACTCTATTATATTTGAACTTGGTTACTACTGTCCCTGAGCAGCAGAGACCACGTAACATCAAGTCGATTGAATGATCATATATCACGTCAATATTATAAAAACATACCAGCAGATCCAAAACCAGGTGCATCATATTGCTGAGAAGGTCCTGAGGGCGCTCCATATTGGCTTGACGGCGCTTGTCCAGCCCCGAAGCCGAAGCCCTGACCTTGACCCGGCGCACCATATTGCTGGGACGGCGCACCATATTGCTGCGACGGCGTGCGATGTTGCTGCGATGGCGCACCATATTGCTGCGAGGGAGATTGTGATCCGAATTGCGACGATCCGCCGAATTGTGATCGGCGGCCAGCAGAGGGCGTTCCATATGATGAGGATGGACGACCGCTATAAAATATAAATAAATAGACCTTTACAGTAGTTTTCTACACTCACAGCCACATACTAAGATTCCTTGTGTCGTGGGTGCTATGGACACACACAAAGATACATAAAAACCCATACCCAGAACAGAAATTCAAATTCATTATTTAGTTATCTCCCTGGCCGGTAATTGAACCCAGAACAAGCGGCTTAATGTAAAATTGGCACTAGCGGTCACCCATCCAACTTCGGACCGCGGCTGATGTTGCTAATTTTTGTAGATTTGAGATCTGACACAAAGCCGAAGGGTTACGTGCTTTGAGATAGAATATAATAGATGTAGTATCGGATAGACCTTTCAGTATAGTCCTTAAGGGCATCTCTTTGATTTTTTTATACATAGTTGAGTCTAACGAAAAAGCCGACGCTACCTGATGGACAGTAGACAACGTCGCCTATGGACATTTGCAACACCAGAGGAGTCGCCAATGCATCAACTTTGAGGGTAAGCTCTTTTTATACCTTTTTTTAAGAGCCTCATGTCATAGCGCAATATTTGTCAAATTGGCAAAAATACTCTTAAAAATTAGATATTGTCTCCTAGTTATGGTTATGGTAGAAACTATATAAATATTGTTACCCGAATGAAGCACTGGTCTGTCTTTGACCTCCAAATCCTGGGGCACCGTAGGTAGCTGAGGGGGGTCCAAAACCACCTGAACCGCGGTTGGGAGGTAGGTAGCTGCGAAACGAAAATATAAATCATTGTTTTTATGCACAGCCTCACGTGAGTTTTATGACCATATACAAAGATAAATACTCAGATATCTAAACACAGAACAGGCATGTTTTTATAAATAGATCTGGCTAGCCAAGGATCAAAACCTATGTGGATAGTGCTGCTCATGGATATCTGCAATCAATCTCAGATAAGATTAAAATCCATACCTGAGATGCACCGTTAGTCTTGAGGACTAACTGGAATGCTTCAGAAAAATATTTCATCGTTACCACACCTCTCAAATCAGAACACAGCAGCGCTTAACACTGCTGTTGTTACAAATAGGTGTGGCGTTGGTACCGCCGCTGTCGAATCACAGAGGATTCTACCACCATCCATATAATAAGTAGGAGTAGATGTAAGGAAATTTCTACTTCGAAAGCATCAGTTTTTAACTTATTAACTTTAGATATGTTACAACAACAGTTGTTACGTATCTTACAGTGTTGTTAGACTTACAATGTTATGTTTACTTACCTGTTGACGGGAGGTTCGGCGCAAACCACAACCAGTAACGCACTGACTAACAAGATCTGAAAAAGTGGTTTGAACAAATAAAACCAATTTAAAAATATCACAAATTAAAGTAAGTACCTAAGCAATTAATGGTACACAACATATAATGTGTAATATGGATATAATGTAATTATTTCTAGTTACAACTCATTTAACATTTTACATTATTTAGTACTGAAATACGATTATAATATTATGTTGTTCTTGAAATTAATTGTTTATAACAAGTTATTATAGTAAAAGTACTAAAAAGTAATAAGACTCATGTAACATTTAATATTATTCACAATATTTGGAACTGAAATAGGATTACAATATTATCTTTTTGTGTTGTCTATGATTGATTTAATAACAATTAAACTTATTATGATGATTTAGGAATTGAATGATAAATACTTGCCTTCATTTTTACAGGTTATGTAAAATTTGTCGTATACCTGAAAAGTAATATATTTTTGTGTTATTTATTGTAAAATTATGTAGATATACCATATATACTATTGAGTGAAAGTTATTATATATATCTACAATATGTAGATAAATAGACGCCATTTAGAATCAATTTAATTTTTATCTGATATTACACATATTTATGTAAGTACATAAATAAACACAATTTTTATTTTTTTCTAAATAGTTGAAAGCCTAAACCACTCTTTAAACCTTCAATCCCTCAATCTTCTACACTATCTATATCTCTATAAACAATAACATTGATAATATGAAAATCTATCAAATTCTATATATGGAACTCTACCTATTTTTTGTACCACTTTCTACCAAGTTGTTCGTATCGGAGGCTCTATCTGACTGATGATGGACAAGCGCCGAGGAGGCTTTTATACCGACACACTCATTAGACGCATCTGCTTACTCGTGAGTGAATGTTGCTCTACATAGAGTATTGAGTCTCTATTACCTTTTGATATGCATTTTTCGATTGCCTGTACCATCAATTTTCAGACAATTGGCGTGAATCCTTCGTGGATCGACCGGAGGCACCACCGTCACACCTGTTTTTTTATAAGAGCAGTAAAGGGCTGCTGTGTTCTAGTTCAAAAGGTGTGTTTAGGGAGATATTCTTAGTTGAGGTATTTTAACTTAGCCTTCAGGGGTAGCAACGCATCTGTGGCCGACCTCAGTTAAGGCTTCTATTAAGGGTTAATTAAAGATGTCAAAGGGCTATATATAAGGGTGATATACTTTCAGGGGAAAATACTCCTTCGCTAATTCCATTTAATAGAAAAAAATGTCCCACTGCTGGGCATGGATTTGAGAATAAGAATGATTGGAGCGAAAGTATTCTACACAATGTATTTACATTTCACACATCTGTGAGAAAAATGTATGTGTTAAAAGTTTTCCGATAAGTATAAATAATTTATCGTAATAATATATCATAAAATAATAATATTTTTTAACTAGCACACAATATTTTAATTGGATGTTGTGACTTTATAATCTAAGTTATCCTATGTGTGTGGAAGGATTTGAATCCTGTAGAATAGGCTGAAATTACACCAGTAGACTACAAAGCTACGAAACCCGTACATCTTAATATGTAAATAAACTTTACAATTATATTCTTTTGTATAACATTGAAGAAACAAATGGGCATCGACAATATCTGATGGTAAGCGACCACTTTCGCCCATTGACATCTGTAACCAACTTAATATGGACCAAGGATCTACCTGAAGCCAATCATAGATGCGCTACCAGCCCTGTTTTTAAGTTTAGTTTAGTTTTTAAGTTTAGTTTTAGTTTTTAAGCCAGTACCAGGAGTTTTTAAGTTTCGACAAATATGACTGTTTTGGTATTTGTTTACGTATTTGCCCATACAAATTCCAATCAGCGCCCCTAGCGGATTGTGTCAGAACTAGGAAATCGTATTGGCCCATACGTAAACAAATACCAAAACAGTCATATTTGTCGAAACGGAAAAATTCCTGGAAAGGGTACAGAAAACTAAATTGGAACGGCTCACTATTCTCACCATTACGACACCCTTCAAACTAGAACACAGTAGCGCTATATTGATAAAACAGAACAAGGTGTGGCGGTGGTGCCTTCGGAGTTGAACCACAACAGTTCTACCACTTTCAATCTTAAGATCTAAATAAATTATTATAATAAACTAGTGGTGCCCGCGGCTTCGCCCGCATTTTAAAGAAATAATATGACATACATAAAACAGAAAATTTGTACCTGCCAGTGGTGCCATCTGACGAAAATTGGTCTCACCAACTCCCAAACCCTCGTGGGCTCTTGGACACCAACTTTGCTAAATATCATCACTTGATCAAATGCATAGTTTCCGATTCTATAACGATTCTATAGGAATTAAAAATTAATTAAAACCTTTTCCCAAGGACTAAATTGTGAATATAAACCATTCTCAAGTCGTTTAGGAGGAGTTCAGTGACATACACACGCACATAAGAAATATATATATAAAGATCATTTCTAATCTCCATACATAAAAATATTCTAGATATAAGGTTCAAGTATTCCAATCCTTTCCTTTTAAGTCTAACTAAAGCAACCTCCAAAGGTGTTATTAAGTAATTTATAAGTAAATTTATAAGAGGCGTGCTCTACATCACGGACTCACGAGATAATAAAGAACGGTTCAATACTCTGAAATTGTAAAATCACTTTAAGAAATTAAAATAAATTTCTAAATGTGATAGGAACATTGTGTTTCGTCTTCTGTAGCACTGCTGCACCTATTTTTGTGTAATAACAGCAGTGTTAAGTGCTGCTGTGTGCTGGTTTGAAGGGTGTGGTAAGGGAGATGTACATTTCCGAGACATTACATCGTAGTCCTCAGGAATAGCGGCGCATATGTGACCGATCTCGGGTAGGAATCTAATCTTATCTGGGATTGATTGCAGGTGCCCATGGGCGGCAGTAGTCACTTACCATCAGGTGGACTGCATGCTCGTCTGCTACTCCTATATTATAAAAAATGCACATAACTTTGAAAATCTGGGAAAAGGGCTGGGATTCGAACCTTGGACACCTTAATATATAACCGAGTTTCAACCATTAAGCTTTACTGCCAAATGCGTGACGAACTTAATATATTTTTAACTATTTCATACCAACGATGATTAGTTAACGCTTAACATAATAATTATCACCTCATCTTGACCTATATTCGAGCAAAAAACGTAACATTCAAGTCGGTATGTGTAACGATTACACCTTAGATGTTTCACCGAGAGCGAATAAAATATAAGCTATGAACGATTGTTGAAAATGAAATAGTACTTAAGTAGTATATTTTTATAACTGTCAACACGATTGGTCGACGTCTCTGGAGATCCGGGAGCTGGCACGCATTTCGCTTAACGAATTGCTATAGCAATTCAAAGAGGAAATGCTGCCAGCATCTTGGGTACCTTGCCCAAGGACAGCGATGGTGATCATTTTTTATGGTAGTTTTTATGTTTTTATATTTTTGTATTTCGTTTTAGTATATTTTTATTGCTTTAGCTAAAAAGTTGTCATCATCAAGTCATTTTAGTCCCACTTCTGGGAAAGGTTCTTCTTTCAATGAGTTTAGGTCATCAGGAGTTTAGGTTTGCTATGAATGGGTTTTGAAGCTATTTCGAGCGAGTTGTTCTAGCGTTTTGTTACAAGAGTGAATGTCAATGATGGGTGACTTTTGTCCTCAGTGGGAACGTATGTGTGATTGGTTTTAGGTGGAATTCTTGTTTTATGTAAAGTTGTAGATGTCTATGGGCGGCAGTTAACATCAGGTAGACTGCATACTCGAAGCTTTAAAAATACCTGGTGGCGAATTTCGGACTGTTGGATTTCACATGAATTTTGAAAGGTTTTTTGAGAACATTTAGTTGTATAGATTTTATTACGATATTTGCCTCCATCGTTAAATGAGGTGATAATTAATGTAATATACTACGAGTAATATTATAAAGAGATAATGTTCGTAACTTTGTTTGTTTGTTTGTAAGGGCCAATTTTCGGAAATACTAAACCGATCGTGAAAATTCTTTCACAATCAAAAACCTACATTATTCAGGAGTGCTATAAGCTGTATTTTATTATGATTGAACTTTTCGTTCAGAGAAAAATAATGGCATATGAAGTCAGCGGAAATTGGGCAAGATGTCATACTTTACAGGCGTGCGCTAACAAAACGGCTCCATATAGACGAAAATAATGTTCTTAAAAAATGTTCTCTATTAGTTCTTACAACATAATTTTATCACAAAAATATAATTAACACCCAAGAAACCAACCAAGGATCCAACGAAGTAGGCTCGGGTCGGCTAGTTTCTAATAAGCATGTACTTTTGAAAATTCGTTACAATGTGATGGTGAAGCAAGTCCTTAACAGCGCGTGACATCTCTATGAAATATTTCTGTTTAATTAAATGTTGATTATTTATAGGCAATATTATTGGGTTTACACGTTTATTATGTATTATTACCATTTTATTTGTAAGTGGATCGTGATCAATCAGAGGAAGGATTTAATATTAATTAAATGCCATAAAATTATTCGAGATAGTGAATGGGAAATAACTAGTGTAATGGTTATTAGGATCCGCGTGGAGCGGTCACCGGTCTGACGCGCAGGGTACCGGGTTTGATTCCCGGCCAGACAGATATCTAAATGAATTAAGGTTTCTGTTTCTGGGTATGGGATTTGTCTCTGTGTGTGTCCATAGCACCCAAGATACAGGGCATACTAGTGTGAGGCTGTGAGGGTAGAACGCGTTATATTTTTAATTTTTCATCTTCTATGCAACGCTCCGGAATTTGAACTTCACGCTTTATTTGAAGTTGTCTCATAATCATCATCAACTCATTATTGTCATAATGCGGGGCACGGGTCTCCTCTCAGAATGAGAAGGATTAGGCCACAGTCCACCGCGCTGGCCAAGTGCGTATTGATAGACTTTACATACCTTTGAAAACTTTTATTAGGATTTCTCAGGTAGGCATTTTCTCATGTTTTCCTTCACCGTTAAAGCAAGTAATAATTAATTTCTAATACGCACATAACTAAAAAATGAGATGTGCGTGCCTAGGATTTGAACCTGTCGAAGACAACTTTAATACACACAAGTGTATGGACAATTAATAAGGCCTTTTATGCCTACATGCTTGTGATTTTTTTATAATATAGGAGTAGAAGACGAACAGGCCATCTGATGCTCAGTGGCTGCTGTCACCCATGGATATCTGTAAACAACCCCAGATAGGATTACATCTTCCTACCTGAGCTGGCCACATGCACCTCTATCCCTGAAGACTTAGCTGGAAAGTATGCGCCGCGGAAAAGTATGTCTCCCTTACCACACTCCTCAAACCAAAACGCAGCAACGCTTAACACTGCTATTAATAGGCAGAAATAATTGTGGCGGTGGTACCGCCGGAGTCGAACCACAAAGGGTTCTACCACCTTCAGAACCTAAAAGCAGATCTGCTTCACACTAGACATAGGTATACACACAGAAACACAGATTTTCTCACGAAGTCTTCAGTTGCACCGTTTCAAAACGCATATAAAACAATGTAAAAGCAAATTGTTCTAATTCATAGGCATCTAGAACAAGACTAGGATTTAGACCTACTCTACTATTATTTCCTTTAAAGTAAAATTTCCCTATTGTTTGCTTGCTCCGTATGTATGCTGTTTTGCGGGTGCGTTTATATAGAAGACTATTAACCTATTATTTTATTTTGATGATAGATTTTTTTAATTAAATGAACATGCAGTCCTCCTGATGAAGCACCACGTTAGGATCTACCTAACGTAGGGCTTTCATATTATAGTAGATGTTGATTAGATAAATCTGTGTATATGACCAATACTAGATGGCCGGATTACTTGTATCGTGCGAATTAATTAACCCATTAATGTGCCATAATTGCTGGGCTTATATCCATTCATAATGACAGAATTTAGGGGTCCAATGCGCATTGGTAAACTTCACAACGTCTTGAAAACTTTTGTTTTGATGTGAAACATCTATAGCCGCACGTAAAACCGATTTCTGGCGTGGCGACGCCATGCGCAATAACTATTACCGAAGTCACTGATTAAACGAATTAAGTAGTCACGATTTGAAATAAATTCGTATTTTTTTGTATTTAATTAAAATAAATGTTTATTCAATAAATAGTCATCGTTATCTGGAAAAAAATCATAATATTTTATTTTATCATTATGACATATTTAGTTCCTATCACAATATGTTCTTTTCTGCATATTACTTTTACAAAATAATGTCGATGTTTCACATCTGCCAGGCGTCCCGTGACGGCTCACATTGTATTTTTTTTATTTCTGTGTCTCTCAGCCCCGCATTTCATCACAATTTCTTTCTTTCCCGTTTTAAGCAAATGATAATACATTTGTAATACCCACATAACTGTGAAAATTAAAGGTGCCTGCCATTCGAACCTAGAACCTTCCGATTATTTTTAAATCTCATTTGTTACTTACTACAATTTTAACAAAATCCATTGAAAGTAAATTGAATCAACGTAATCTATCTTCGGTTCGCACTTGGCCAGTGCGGTGGACTATGGCCTAATCCTTCTGATTTTCAGTGGTGACCCGTGCCGAGCAGTGGGACAGTAACGGGTCAACGATGATGATATCGTCGGTTAGTATCAGTCAACCATAATCTCTATAAAAGTTCTTCGGATGTCGAAATATGAATAAGTGGATAATTGAGAGATTCGCCATATACGTCGAAGCCTTGATCTAATACACTCAATTAAATCCGATTCTACGATTATTTGATGGGCAAATGATTTATCGAAATGTAATTAATTTAATAATCCGTTGTGCATAGCCCCCGGTTTAGATCGTAACTTTTAAGTTAAGTAATGTTAAGTCAAAATTAATTTAATTTAATTATTATTTTTAAGTATTTTTATAAATATAAAAATAAATAAAAGGTACAGTAGATAAGGCATACATTATCATTAGCCTATTATTGTCCCACTGCTGGGCACCGGTCTTCGATTTTTTTTATAATATTGGAGTAAAAGACGAGGATGCAGATAAGATTAGATTCCTATCTGTGGTTGGCTTCCCTTGACGATTTTATTGGCCTCGGGTGTGTCTTCGCAATCTTCCTTCAAACCAGAACACAGCAGCGCTTAACACTGCTGTTATGAGGCAGAAATAGGTGTGGCGGTGGTGCCGCTGGAGTCGAACTACAAAGGGGTTCTATACCTTCGACTCATGTTTAGGATTGGTGACTGAAAGAGTCATTTAATTTGTAAGACCACGAAGCGTTACTGACAAAAGACTATTATAACATAATACAAAGAAAATCAACTGAAACATCAAGAATGTTAAACGCTCACGAAAAGTTACTAAAACGTTTAAACTTCCTACGTTCGATCAGAGGACATTTCTGAGATTAATCCCGATACACCGACACCGACACACGACACTGTCATCACAAGTCGTGATCAAATCCGAAACGAAAGGACTTGTTTCATTGTACAAGAGAGGAGAGAAGCGAGAAACTATGAACGAGAAATACATTATTACGTCTGCTTATTGCTAAAATTATATCTAATTTTTAACGGACTTCAAAGAGGATGGTTCTGTATTCGAGTGCTATGTTTGTATGTATGTCCGCGATTTTATGTAAAACTACTCATCCAATTTGGATGAGGTTTTGGCTGTATTATATTACAGTCATGTTTACTTTATTTTATTCTATTGGTTGTTTAAATTATTTTATTAACCCTAATAATACTGCAATTTATGAATTAAAAGTCATAACATATTATTAATTTACATTTCTTCAAATCAAAAAATGTCTAGAACTTTTTAATACTGAAAGTGTTTCTAAAATAAATGGGAGTCGCCATACAAGAAACCGCTACCTTTCGCCATTTTTCGCTTTTATTAACCGTAAAAGGTAAACAGTTTAAATTTTCACAAAGGTTTTTTGTGTTTTTGTTTTTTGTTTTTTGAAGGTGGTAGAACCCTTTGTGGTTCGACTCCGGCGGCACAACCGCCACACCTATTTCTACCTAATAACAGCAGTGTTAGGCACTGCTGTGTTCCGGTTTGAAGGGTGTGGTAAGGGAGACATACTTTTCCGAGGCATTCCAGCTTAGTCCTCAGGGGTAGCGGCGCATCTGTGGCCGACCTCAGGTAGGAATATCTAATCCTATCTGGGTTCATTACAGATGTCCATGGGCGGCAGTAGCCACTTACCATCAGGTGGACTGCATGCTCGTCTGCTACTCTTATATTATAAAAAAAAAATTCATTTCCTGCTGCCTCATTTGCCTCATATGGCTTCTATGATAACAAATACAAAAAAAATGTGAGCCGTCACGGGACGCCTGGCAGATGTGAAACATCGACATTATTTTGTAAAAGTAATATGCAGAAAAGAACATATTGTGATAGGAACTAAATATGTCATAATGATTAAATAAAATATTACGATTTTTTTCCAGATAACGATGACTATTTATTGAATAAACATTTATTTTCATTAAATACAAAAAAATACGAATTTATTTCAAACCGTGACTACTTAATTCGTTTAATCAATGACTTCAGTAATAGTTATTGCGCATGGCGACGCGTCGCCACACCGTACACACTACTGCATATAGACTGTATATATATACTATCGCCACGCCACGGCATGCGTCGCCACGCCAGAAATCGGTTTTACGTGCGGCTATAGATGTTTCACATCAAAATTAAAAAGTTTGTAAAAATAAGTGGTACGGAATTTTTGTCTTGTTCCAACTGACAGAGCTAAGTAACATTGTCACGTTACACTAGTATAGCATCTTGCTTATCGTTTTCTCTCCGTGCATAGAACAAGGCGATAAAGCTTAAACAGTAATACAATTTCGTAAGAATTCACGGAGGATCGGTAATTTTGAGAGCTTTAATTATATATAGACGACCTACTTTTCCTTTGGCGTTAAATTTTGTATACATCTTACTTTATACACTTATTAGGTTATACTTTACAGTTTGAAGGTTGTTTCTGAAAGCTCAAAAGTGGTAGATTTCTTTGTGGGACTCCGGCAGCACCACCGCCACACCTATTTCTGACCATTAACATCTGTATTAAGCGCTGTTGTGTTCTGGTTTGAATGGTGTGGTAAGGGAGACATAATTTTCGAACCATAGAGGGTTGTACCAGCTTTGACCACATCTATATAATCACTACACAGGATTAGTTTTACCTAAGGTCAGCCACAAATGCCTCTACCCCTGAGGACTAAGTAGGAACGCCTCCTATAAGTATATCTACAATATAATTATTCACATTAGCATAATAATTACTATTCTGTCAATCACTAATCCATAGTTAGTTCAATTCTGTTACATCAGCGGTCAATAACATGATCAAATATATTCTGTCAGATGATGTAATCTGTGGTTCGATCCTTAACTCAAGATCATTTTCCGGGATCAAAAGTTAATTGAACATGAATCCTACCTGAAGTCGGACATGAACATTGAAATAAATCGAATATAATGAAATCAAAATATTTTTATCCAAAGTATTGAGAGATGATGCAACACGTGGTATAGTTGTGTGGGTGCTTAAGTTGATAGAACCCTCTGTGGTTCAACTCCGGGGTAGCGAACATGTGTGGGCGACCTCACGTAGGAATCTATTCTTATTTTTTTTTATAATATAAGAGTAGCAGACGAGCATGCAGTCCACCTGATGGTAAGTGGCTACTGCCGCCCATGGACATCTGTAATCAACCCCAGATAGGATTAGATATTCCTACCTGAGGTCGCCCACAGATGCGCCGCTACCCCTGAGGACTAAGCTGGAACGCCTCGGAAAAGTCTGTTTCCCTTACACCCTTCAAAGCGGAACACAGCAGCACCTAACACTGCTGTTATTAGGTAGAAATAGGTGTGGCGGTGGTGCCGCCGGAGTCGAACCACAAAGGGTTCTACCACCATCTTATTATGGTAAGTGGCTACTGCCGCCCAAAGACCTATATATTTGACCCCCGATAAGATTAGTATCCAACCTGAGGTTAACAAAAGATGATAAACCTGAAAACAACGTAGGAAAGTCTTGGATTAGTGTGTCTCTCTTACCACAATTATTTACAAACCGAAACAAAGAAGCGCTTGACACAGCTGTCATTAGGCAGAAATAGGCGTGACTAGCAGTGATACAGAAACTCCATACCATACCATAGTGATTAAGAAACTCTCTTGATCGAAGGGCCCGGGTTCAAATACCAGACCTTTGATTTTTCAAAGTTATGTGCAAATTAAAAATTAATTGTTCACTTTTTAAAATGTGAAGAAAACCATCGCGAGCACATCTGCATACTTAAGAAATCTAAATAAAATGATCAAGGGTATTTGAAGCCCAAACCTTCTCATTCACAGAGGACATAAATGGGTTGATGAAGGTGTTATATATTGGCCTTAATCACCATAGTTAGGAATTCGCCGTATACAAAATTATGAAGAAGACATCCGATCCTGCACCGCCGCCGTGCCGTGGGAACGCTGACTCCGCAGCACCGCTCCGTTTCCACCGTATAGTCCCGAACGTGGGAATTCACTCTGGGCGCGAACATTGCCCCAGCAAGTCACTTAGGATAGTTAGTTTTAATTTAGGTTAGATTTACTCCAAAACATGTAATATTCTGTTTTGATTAAATACATATATATAAGTAATTCGGTCTTTCTGTATCCTGGCTGCTGCATCCCGACGCATTATATAACTAAGGTTTCTACCTTCAAATTGCCTGCGACAATAAAACTGTAACAATGATTAATACAACTTCTTATAGAAAATCTATAACATTAAATTAATAGTAAGTACTTCCATAATGCAGATGATAGATGTAACAACGAATTCGTGCACACCCATCCTTTCTTTCGGCCACAACCTTGCCCCAATTCGCCGACCGATCGATCGATTATCGCTCGGATTCTAATCGCCTGTCAAAATAGCGTTACGGATCGAGTTTGTGTAAAGATTTATCGATAGATTAGTTTAGTTTTGATTTTGTAATGTTTTTATAAGAAATAATGCAGCGGTATGTACCGGATCCTTCTATGGATACACATAATCATATTTGAGGTCGGCCATATATTCACTACTTTCTGAGGACTAACTTGGTAGGCCTCGTATCTTAGATACTCAAAATTAGTGAAATTTACTCCATATGAAAATACTACTGACACATTAGCTATGTAATACTTTATCTAATAAGACAAAATATTATGTGTTTTTTTTTATTTATATAACTAAATTTATCGATAAATTAAACGTTAATTACGACATTTATAAATATAATTAATTTAAACATTTGAAACGAGGAGATACCAATTTCTAACTGAGACGATTATTCTTTAGAACCTTCATTTAACTTGCCTTGTACGTTCATATATGTGTGAGTTAAATGTTACAACTGAGATTTAAACCAGTTAATTCCAATACCAATGAACTTAAATTTACGCATACACTTTTCATTTCGATGACAATACAAGATTAGATAAATTAATCACCTATATGGTGAACGAATTATTTTTTATGCGTCTCCATAATATGGGTGTTAAATGAAACGATTTCTTAGTAGATTACGAAAAACAAAATGACTTTACAAAAAAGCTTGTTTAAAAAATGCAAATTAATTAATATTTATCGATACGCATAAGAAACGGGTACATCCCTACAACAAATCAATCAGACGATAACCATCGGTGTTATAATTACGATCATTGTTTAATCCATGATTACATAGAGCCTGACCTCCGGCAATGCAATATGCATCGCTGTGACCTTAATTAGGTAACCACAGACCTTATGGTCAATTGCTCGATTTTTGTGGGTTGAAAGGAGTGACGTATGTGCCCGGGTGATTTTGTGTTTTATGAAATTTAAATAACAACTGAATAGGTCATCTCAAGGTAATTTACCGTCAGCCAAGGACATCTGTAACCAACTCCATCTCTACAAATAAATGGAAGTGTCTGTTTGTAATGTCAAAATAACGGCTTTTTACTAATTGTACATAAAAGTAAATAAGATACTTATAATAATAAAATATCATGTTTTTTTTTGTCTGTCTGTTTGTCTATCTTACTACCAAACGACTGGACCGATTTTGAAGGGGAATGTTAGAAGGAGTAGCAAACGAGCATGCAGTGCACCTGATGGTGAGTGGTTACTGAACTTATACTTATAATCAATGCCAGATAAGATTTAAATCCTATCTACGGTAGGTCACAGATGCATGACTAAGTTGGAACCTTAAGACTAAGTAAACTCCTCGGATAAATGTGTTTCCCTTACTAAACCCTCCAAATCAACACATCATCTTTTATATGTAATATAGGAGTAGCAGACGAGCAGTCAACCTGATGGTAAGTGGTTACTACTGCCCTTGGACATATGCAATCAAGCCCAGTTTAGATATTCCTACCTGAGGCCGACCACTGATACGCCGCTACCCCTGTGGACTAAGCTATAACGCCTCGGAAAGTATGTCTCCCTTACCACACCCTTCAAGAAATAGGTGTGGCGGTGGTGCCGCCGGAGTTGAAAGTGTTCTACCACCTATACTTACCTATTACAGTTGATTCATGACATCCATATCTCGTCTCCACTTTCCCGTTACTAAACATTAGAATAGATAATCTTTGTTTCTGCAAACTGTGATTGATATCCTCGTGCCATACTCAAAGTTTCGTGAATCTGCTCAAGTTACATATTGTGAAATTTATCAGAACTAGTGCAATTTCACAAGCGAGTAGCAAACCTGAACACGACTATCCTTGGTTTATTTTATTATAATAATATAGGAGTAGCAGACGAGCATGATCCACCTGATGGTAAGATGCTACTATCGCCCATGGACAAAGAGTCAGCAAATAAGATTAGATTCCTACTTGAGGTCGGCATCAACCGCCGCTACTTTTAAGGTAGTCCTCAGCTTAGTAGCTGTAATGCCCCAGATAAGTTCCTTACCACACCCTTATGCCGGAACACAGCAGCGTTTAACACTGCTGTTATTAGGCAGAAATAGGTGAGGCGGAGGTGCCGCCGGAGTCGAACCACAGATGGTTATGCCAACTATATTATCTAGCCCTTAGAATAAATTTGGGCAAACGGCCACTTGGTATTCGGTCGGCGGCACCTTTCATCAACCCATTACTGTCCCACTGCTAGGTTATCTTTCAGAATTAAGAGAATTAGGTCATAGTCCACTGCGCTAGTGAAGTTCAAATTTTCACATTGATTTTATTACTATGTCTTACTTAATAAGAAAATTTACATATACTAAAAACGGGCATTTGCCCGCGGCTTCGCTCGCGTTACAAAGTAATATTATTAACTAAGAAGATTTATACAAACTTTCATCCCCTATTTTAGCCCCTTGGGGGTAGAATTGAACAAAATCCTTTCCCCGATCGAGCGAGCCCGATCCGTCCAGTGGTTTGGGCTGTGCGTTGATAGATCACTTTGTCAATCAGTCACCTTTGAGTTATATATATTTAGATAAAATAATTAACTTGGTGGTACGGCACCATCCATCTGCGAGTTCGAAACGTACTTGGCCAGTCATTACCTATTACATCTCTCGATTGCACCACAGGTAACCTCTTCATCAGATGGACTACATGGTGGACTACTTTAGTATCAAAAATGCAGAAGTAAGGTGCAGTCGAGCTACAAATTTTACTACTTCAAACTTCGGCGTTAACAGATGTCGACTGGCAAAGTCCAAGCAGCTCGTCTGTTGCACAATATGCGCTGTCATCTCTGCACCGCTATCGATTTGTTATCGATGGCCTAAAGTATAAGAGCGAACGAGTCATGATTAATGTGACTTGTACTTTACAAACGGGAGCTCCCGCCAGGCTAGGTGTCGAGGGAGCAACGGTGTTCTAACAGTCTCAGTTCGAAGTTTGTATAAATGTATATATGCAAAATGTTGAGAAAACTTCGATTACGTGATTCAGAAAGTGCCGTCTCTTGATGCAGAAATTCGCCACCTGTATTACTAGCGGTAGAAGAGTAAGGTTATAAAATCATGAGATTATTATTGAATATTTCACTATGCATTGGAGTATAGTGATAGAGTATTCAAGCTTCTCAGTTGTTCGGAGAGACTCGTTTCCAGACCACTGTCTTTAAAATATATGCAATTATACACTTTATTTTTCTCAATTTTGTATGTACTTCCATATAAGCAATCAGTTTTTGGTTGCATTTGTTTGTAAAAATATTTTAATTTTGGATAGATACAATGGAACCACATTAAATCTATTTAGTAGTTTTAAGATTTTCAATTTGGTAAAATGTAAAACTTATCTTTGTTTGAGAGGTGCAATTAAAACCCAAGCATTTATAATGTATTTCCTTAATCTACATTTTTAACAGAATTAATGATATTCACAATTTACATATATTCATTGAAAGTGAAATAAGATGTTTAATTTTTCAATACAAAACATAAACCGCTTGAAACATATAACTTGTACCATAACCAACTGAGTGTTCATAATTTCCTCGAGCACGAATTCGCTATCAGTTCCACTTGCTCGCTCGTAATGGTGCTCGCTCGATCAAACACCATCGATGATTAGCGTTGCAATTTTAATATCATAACTTGTACATGTCAAAATATTAAGATATGAAATATTTGAATTAGATAATATTATTTATTTATTTATTTATTAAGATAATAGAAATAAACTTCGGTTTGTAGTGGTATGAAAGGTGAGTTCAGTCGGAGAGGTACCACCGTCACATGTATTTTTTATTTTTGAAGGTGGTAGAACCCTTTGTGGTTCGACTTCGGCGGCAGCATCGCCACAACTATTTCTACCTAATAACAGCAAAGTTAAGCGCTGCTGTGTTCCGGTTTGTAAGGTGTGGTAAGGGAGAGAGACTTTTCCGAGGCGGTCCAGCTTAGTCCTCAGGGGTAGCTGCGCATCTGTGGCCGACCTCAGGTAGGAATATCTAATCCTACCTGGGGTTGATTACAGATGTCCATGGGCGGCAGTAGCCACTTACCATCAGGTGAACTGCATGCGTCTGCTACTCCTATATCATAAAAAAACATAAGGAGTCCGAATTTAAAACTACCAGAATATCACCGCTTAAGACACACCTCAGCATAATATAATTTGTAGGTATATAAGGTATATTTACTTACACGAAGTCATAATAGTTTTTGCTAGATTTGCTTATTCCAAGCCATTACTTTCAAAATAGGTTGAAGCTGTTAAGAAGATCGGTGTAATGATCGTAGGGCCGATGATCGATTATAGGTATCGATTTGCAATCCACAGTTCGTACTTAAAGTTATTATTGCGAAAGTATTTCCATACTGTTCGTGTTGGTGAATGGATCCTAGTGTTTGTTTAGTAGTTTTAATTCCGATCTGTTGCAATGAAAGTCTAGAGTTTGAAAGCCAGGCACGCGTTTTTATTTTCCTTTGTATCATCGTCATCATCATCATCAATCCATTACTGTCCGCTGGGCACGGGTCTCCTCTCACAATGTGAAGGATTAGGCCATAGTGATACGACTAGTTTAAAGGTGGTAGAACTCTTTGTGCTTCGACTCCGGCGACACCACTGCTACACCTATTTCTGCCTATTAACAATAGTGTTAAGTGCTGCTTTGTTCTGGCTTGAAGGGTGTGGTAAGAGAGACATATTTTTCCGATGCATTCCAGCTTTGTTTGTGTCGAATGCTGTGGTCGACCTCAGGTAAGAATATTGAATATATAATATTTCTATAATAGATTAAATAATCATCAACCCATCACTGTCCCACTGCTGGGCACGGGTCTCCTCTCAGAATACGAAGGATTATTCCGTAGTCCACCGCGCTGGCCCAGTGCGTATTGGTAGACTTCACGCACCTTTGATTTTTTTTTATAAGATCTCTCAGGTGAGCAGGTTTCCTCACGATGTTTTCCTTCACTTCGAGTGATAATTAACGTTTATACGCACATAACTTTGAAAAATCAAAGGTGCGTGTCTGGGATTTGAACCTCGGACCCCTCGATCGAGAGGCGGAGTTTCTTAACCACTAGGCTATCACTGCCTTCGTGGTCGACCTCAGGAAGGAATATCTAATCGATATCTAATCTTTTTCACAATTGTTACAATGTAATATTTATTTTATTGCGTTGTGTGAAATAGATTAGCAATTTTATAGACAAATTCTAGGATAGTTTACAGCGCTGGCACTAAGATCTAGAAATGTAAAGTGCGCTAAGTCGGATGCGTTGTTGAGTAATACGAGGCCATTCTGAATCAATATGTTAGTTCAGTACCTACTTTGTGTGTAAGAATACTAAAGTTGAAAAAAGATTATTATTAAGATTTATTTAAGAGTTAAAAAGATTTATAGAGTTGTTAATATTGCATTTTAATTAGAAGAGTTCATTCATAAATTACAAATAAATTAAGGGATGACGTTTCGAAAATCATTTCTTACCGTATGTACCTATATAGTATTTACATTATTATGTCTGTATGCATTTTTAATGTCTGTGCATGTGATTTTTGATTGTGTGATTGTAATTCCTTCGCATCTTCTCAATAAACAAGAAGCCTTGCAAAGTGACGGTAAGTTATTGAAGGGCATTTTCAGCGAGAGAGCTGGTAGAGTGAGTATGATTCGACTTCTTGTATTCAAGTTTTTTTTTTATTTTTAGTTTTTTTTGTTCTAGCGGCCTCTGTTATACATTTTCTGTGAGTGTAGAAAGCGTTATTTTTTTCTGTACAAATTCCAGCGTTTGTTTCTATCTATTACGGTTCCAAAGGTAACAGACGGACAGGCGGACAGACGGACTGACACCGATGTCTTAGTAATAGGGTTTCATTCTTATCCTTTTGGTACGGAACCCTAAAAGAACCAGTAATAACCCTTTAAATATTTCTTTTATTTTAACTAACTTCGAATTCGTTGTATTCGCAGAATCCTCCAACTCTTTTATTTTAACTAACTTAGTCTCATGATTATTGTATTCGCAGAATCTCCCAACTCGTGTCAGCTCAATATCTCTACGCACGACCGAGAATGTTGCAACACGCACAAGACTACACGGATCCAACTATTGTTTATCAGCAAATATTGTGAGGATCGATAACACGGTGAAAGTTTTTTTGGAAGATGAAAGATTTGAAGGTGGTAGGAACGTAGAAAGGTAAAACCCTCTGTGGTTTGAGTCCAACGGCACCACAACACACTAATTTCAGCCTAATAACAGCAGTGTTAAACGCTGCTGTGTTCTGTTTTGAAGGGTAAGGGAGACATACTTTTCCGAGACATTTCAGTTGAGTCCTCGGAGGTAGCGATACATCTGTGGCCGATCTCAAGTAGCAATCTAATTATATCAGTGGTTGATTATACACGTCCAAGGGCAGCAGTAGCCATTTAACATCGGATATAGGCTACATGCATGCTCCGCTACTCCTATATATGCTAAAGCTAACTTGATTATAAACTTATTATGGACATAAAAATATAATTTACAAAAAAAAAAACATTTAAAAATCTAAATTTATTAAACAGTTTATAATGAAAATATTTTAAAAGAAGTAAGTAAAATTGTAGTAACTATTTGTGATTTTAAAACTTTTAATGAAACTTATTTGCATGACATCAAAACAAAAAAGTAATAAAATTTTGACCACCTGTATGTTTGTATAGGCGTATCTCTAAAAGGGCTGCATCGATTTTGATGAGATTTTCACACAAAGATAGTTTAATTTACTGAGAATAATATAGGCTACCTAACAATTTGTAATTATGCAGGGTTCTTTAGTAAAAATCGAAAAACCGCCCACAGAATTACGTAAGCTGTTCCTATTAACACGTCATATATCTCAAATAGCTATCATATATCGGAAGATTTATCTAAAATCAATTGGCAAATGGAAGTTATGAATCAAATCATGCTGTCTTCGTGACGTGGATATCAGCGGTATAAATTATAACTTTCAGGTCAGAAGTCAAATGAGGATTTATTATTAGTTAACTGACATAGTTTAATACTTTAATAATTGTAATATTGAACTTGGTTGTTATTAATCCAGTATTGTACCACTGCTGGGCACGGGTATCCTGTCAAAATGTCAAAAAGGCCATAGTCCACCGCGCTGGCCAAGTGCGAACTGGTAGACTTCATGCACTGTTAAGTGTGTAGATTACCTCAGGATGTTTTTTTTTTCGCCGTTTCACAAGTGCATGCCAGAGATATGAACCTCGGACCCTTCGATCGAGAGCCGAATATAACGAGTGCCGACGTCGGTTGACTTACATATGAGGCAACCATCGAAGTCCTCAGGAGTGGCAGCGAATCTGCATAGTATAGTCCGCCTCAAACTGCTAGTCAGCTCTGAATATAGAAATGAGTCGCGTCGCCATAGTAAATTGTATGACTACACTTGCTCGCAACAACTTCAGAGCGGACTAGCAGTTTGGCGCGGATTGCTTACTTTACTATGGCACCTGTGATTGACTTCAGGTAGGAGTTGTTCCATAATATTATGGATTTAAATTAGAGTAGAGTAGATTACACATGTCTACGGCCGGTAGTATACATTTATGTTCAAGTGGATTGTGTGCTCGTAAGCTACATCTATAATGTAAATAATAAATCCGGTGCACAGTTCAAATCATTTATTTAAACCATTATCAAATTCTATTTCAATCACAGTCTACAGTAGATATAAGTATTGTATCAATCACAAAATTATTACAAATAATAGTAACTTGCTGCGTATCAGATAAAATAAAATATATATTGTTATTAAAAAAAAAAAACAATAATATTTATTATGAAATATTTTAAACATGAAATAATTTTCAATCTATAAAATCAATTATTTTTACTCTGAAGAACTGACCTACTGTATATTATCTCTATAACATACAATACTAAATAATCTATATAATAATAATAATAAACATATGATACTAATTAAATTAAAAATTCACTAATATTAAAAAATAAATTAACATGAAATTAATTTATTAAAACTTTACGGCTCTTAAGGCAACAGTTAATTAAAAAAAATAATACATTACAATTGTTTGGATTTTAAAATTGTTTTGTTTTTTAAGAAATAAAATAAATATATATTTTAAACGCAGCGAACACAGTTACTATTAAACAATAAAAGATAATATCATTATTATTATAACACTCAATAGTGTTTTTATTTTATTATAATTTAATATAACAATAAAAATAGGCAGACTCGGTTCATTAGGGCGTGTACACACAGAGAAAAAACGCTGCGTTTTAATTAAATTATGTTTGTATAAAATTGTTCAAGAACTGATTTATTATCATACAAAGTATTTGTGCCATTCGGACCAGCCGTAAATATACTTAACACAAATAATTTTGTACTTTTAGTTATATATAAATTATGTATTTATTTTTATTGAATAAAATAAAATGTAACTTGTGTAAATAAACGTGTATGTTATATATTTATGTTACATATAAAAATCTAAAATTTATTGAAATCAAAGAAATGTATTCCGTTCTTAACCCGTGTGAGTGATATTAATGAAATGTTATTTTTTGTTTAAGTAATATTTCTGTCTAATATACTTCAAAAATATGTGTCTTAAAATTAACTTGCAATGAATGATATTATCGTGAGATTTACACTGAAATATCTTTGAAAAATATTGTATGTTATATATTCATTATAGTTTGTAATATAAGCAGTTTTCAACTTTAGTATCGGAGTTATCCAAAACAAAATATTATGAAAGTGCGTTTTATAAATCGCAGCGTTTTAACAGTCCGTGTGACGCGCCCTTACAATACAAACTTAAATATAAACAGGAACATCCAGATTAAGTATAGTCGATGTGGTTGATTTATCCGTCCGTGTCGTTAGGCTGTAACAAATAATAACAATAATATAATATAAAAATAATAATAATATAATATAAATATTTAAATTATCCGTGGTAGCTCAGTGGAATGATATTTTAAGACATAGATAAATTAGTTTTTGGTAGCTCGGTGGAATGATTATAGCAATTCTTGGGTAGCTCAGTACAATATTAACAACTCTGAAGTTTAGGATGTTGATTATCAGGATTCTCTAAAAACTTTTAAGTAGTGTGAATTAGAAATGAAATAGTTGTCTTTAAGCCAGTTATGTAGTCACAGTTTTCTGTATTGCTTTTTATATTATTGAGTTACACGATTACTTTAGAGTTGAAATTATACGTGTGGTGCCATCTGTTATCACATAGTAGAAGGTGTGGACATTAAGTTGAACATTAATTTTAAACAAAATAATGAATTAATAATTGCACAATGATCATCAAGTTTAGTCCATTGTATTGACCAAGTGGGAATTCTCAGGTTTAAAAAACTCTTAGGTTTCTCAGACTTGTAAATTTGTGTTATTTGTTGAGTTTTTCTTCACCCTCATAGCAAATGATTATTATTGTGTATACAAAGTAACTAAAGTCTTCGATTTAAGAAGACGTTATTATAATATTTATGTAATTAATACATGTAACGCCATCTGTTGCCGAGTAGCGGAAAACGTGACAACTAAAGCAGGACATTAAATAACTTTGTTTATTTCACTAATATGTTATTTTTATTTCTGCCTAATAACAGTAGTGTGAAGCACTGCGTTCTGGTTTGAAGTATGTGGTAAAAAAATACTTATCCGAAGTACTCCAGCTTAGTCCCTGAGGACGTTCCGCTACCCCTGAGGGTAGCGGAACGCCTCGGATAAGTATGTCTCCCTTACCACACTGCAAACCAGAACACAGCAACTCCTAACACTGCTGTTATAACAGAAATAGGTGTATCGGTGGTGCCGCTGGAGTCCAACCACAAAGGGTTCTACCACCTTCAATAAACGTTTTTTACTATAAAGAAACTTACCCTGGCGGGGTATACGAAGGTGGTAGTGTGAGCAGCTCCGAACATGTTAGTGGCGCGGCAGGTGAACTCCCCCATGTCGCTCCAACGGAGTGAGGAGATCACCAGTTCGCCAGAACGAAGCACCTGTAATAGGATTATTGTTTAATTGCAACTCATTTAAGTCCTACTGCTGGGAATGTAGCTGGAAGGGCCCAAGTGTTAAGGGTCAATCTGTTCGATTTTTTAAACTATGAGGCCGCTAAAGCTTGTATGACTATTATCGACAACAATCAGGATCGACGGTTTACGGCTCCGAAGGACTGAATTATGTAATACTAGCCGCATCCGATGTTGCTTAACTTTGTGAATCCGTTATGTTCTACATAAAAATTTAAAGTACTTATAATATGCAATGTGAATATAACATTTCATCGTATTTACTTTTGCATTAGTCGTTCATTTATAAAAACACAATAACTATATAAATTTAATTTTATTATATATTTATTTTAATTAAGAGTGGGATTTTCGCTGAGCGAACATATCATCCCGTACAAAACAGAATACAAAATAAACTATTTATCCCATAAAATTGTATAATACTTATATTTCAAAAGATTTCTAATCGCGCACATACGGAGTTTCTTTCGCCACTACCTGTCCATACCGAACCATTTTCCTAAGCAGTAGTAGTAAATTTTAATTTTACAGAACAGCCTACAAAAATAACATTATTACAAAGAACTACATATAATCTGATAATCAAAACATCCAAACTGACCTTCATCCTAGGGTTCTTCGCAATGGTGCTGTTATCATATGTCCACACGACATGGGGTCTTGGGTGGCCACGCACCCTGCAGGGTAGCACCACCTTGTTGCCGATGACGTCCACAAACACCTTGTAGGAGACCAGCACACGAGGAGCGAGGGGAACTAGCTTCGAACGCTCCGTTAGGTCGGTGGTGCCATCTAGTGGTGAATAGATATAATGTTATTATTAAAATGAGACATTGTAATTCTTTTTTCTCAATTTTATAATTTATTACATTTACAACGATTTATACAACAGTTTTTATATGCAATTACACAGTATTTAAACTAAATCTACTACAATAAAAACTAAAATTTTATAAATAAAGTAAATAAGCCTAATCGCTGCCCAATGCCCAATATTCTGACATTTATGTAAGTCAAATGCTTTTAAAATAGATGCAGCGATTGAATTTGCAATCCATCCATGGGTATTGGAACCCCAGATACGATTGGAGTTCTACCTGAGTTCGGCCAAGGTAGGTACGTACGTACGTACGACCCCTGAGGGCTACGTAGCGACCCCTGAGGACTACGTCTAAACGCCTTAAATAACTTCATTAGCTTTACACCCTGCACACCAGTATAACATTTCTTAAGAAAGCAGTTTTAAAATAGAAATAAGTGTGGCGATACCACTACTGTTAACCACTGTTAAATGTAAACCCAAAAAGCTTCAATCCAATTACATTTCAAAATAAATTCAACATAAAGATATTTTTATTATTTTTCTATAGTTTTTGTGCTTATTCTTTAGCATTACTATTCACTAACTTTATCAGCGAAGTAAAATTTTATCTGTGAAACAAATCTTCAGGGATTGTTTCATAAACGACGTAAAAATAGAATCGACACAATTGTTACTTCGTTTTTTACGAGTGTTTTATTGTTTTATGTATCCGGAAGGGTTCTTTCTACTACTTTCGGAAGTAAAAACTTTGATTAGTTTGACTACTTGGGTTATGCATTTTCCGTTTTGATTGTAGTTTTCGAGTTGGTCTTTAGTTTTGTTTTCGTTGCTTGTTTGTGTTATAAATTTATAATCTGAGATATTAATGACAAGATTCATGTTTGTTTTTATCCTGTCGTTTTTTAAGTGACGATCCTACAAATAATTTTTCATAAAGTATTATACTTTGAAGAAGATGTTATAATCCTTTGTGGTTCGGAGGCACTACCAAACCTAGTTTTGACTTACGGCAGCAGTGTTCATTTGAAGGATTTGGTAAGGGAGACATACTTTTCCGAGGCGTTCTAACTTAGTTTTCAAGGTAGCAACGCAGTAGTGGCCTGCCATAGAACTTCATTCTTACTTGGGGTTGTTTTTTTTTTATAATATGGGACTAGCAGATGAACATGCAGTTCACCTGATGGTAAGTGGCTACTGCCGCCCATGGACATCTGTAATCAACTCTCGATAGAATTAGATATTCCTACCTGAGGTCGGGCACAGATGCGCCGCTTCCCCTGAGGACTAAGCTGGAACGCCTCGGAAAAGTATGTCTCCCTTCAAACCGGAACAGCAGCGCCTAACACTGCTGTTATTAGAAATAGGTATGGCGGTGGTGCCGCCGGAGTCGAACCACAAAGGGTTCTACCAAAAAATTCGGACATCTTATTGCGTGTATCTTAAATTACTATTAGATGTATTTCACACAAACGAGCGTGCAAATGTCGAGAAGTTGCGGATAATATGAGGCACATATTTATAGATAAAATAGTTATTAGGAAGCACAATTATTACACGATGATTTTTAGTATCCTGATCTATTTCATTTATAACAGTCATTTATAATATTATTGCGAAAAAAGCGACATTTCTTCGAGGCAATTCAGCTTAAGCCTCAGGGATAGCGGCACATCTGTAGTCGACCGCCTCAGGTAGGAATCTAATCTTATCTGGTGTTGATTACATATGTCCATTGGCAGCAGCTCTCCATAAGGTGGACTGCTCATCAGCTACTCTAATCATAAGGCACTTACCAGCGCTAACAACAACGGTAGTAGTCTTAGTGGTCAAAGACCCAGCCACGACGAGGCAGGAGTACCGCGTGGTGCCCTCTGACCGTGGCACTAACAACGTGGAGGTGATCCGAGCGAGGGATGTCGGGTTGGTGTCGATGATCTCGTTGGATTCTAGATCGAACTGGAAGAGAAGATAAAGTTTACGTTAAACATAGGAAAGCTTAAATAAATAAAAAGAAACAGGTTTATAACAGCTAATGTATTTAAATAGCTGAAACAGATTTTGTTATTGCAGTTAGTAGTATTGATATTTTTCAGGGTTCCGTACATAAAACAAAGGATTACTCGTGCTTCTGTCTGTCCGTCTGTCACAGCTAATTTGTTATATTAAGAATTAGCAACCAATAACGCAGTCCAATTTATTGTAAATGATTACTGCTACTCATGGAGATCTGTAATCAACCTCAAATAGGATCAGTGTCTTATATGAGTTCGATTACGCATTACTCCCCAGAGGACTAAGTTGAAACGCCTATAAGTATATAAGGATAAATTTGTCTCCCTTACCATACCCTTCAAACCAGACAACAGCAGCGCTAACACTGCGGTTATTAGACAGAAATAGGTGTGGCGGTGGTGCCGCCGGAGTCGAATCACATAGGGTTCTACCACCTTCCAAGTGATCTAATAATAGGTATTTTTCGAACATTTTACGTAAGAATGTACGTTCATTCATGAAGTACGTTCATGAAGTATACGATTTTATTGAAAATAATTCAACGTTTACAATACAGACATTATCCATTACCAATTCTTATGTGTGGCCTTCAACCATGGCGTCGTAACCCACGTATTTTACGTGGGTACTGCGCAAAAAAATGTGGCATTGAAGTAAAAATTCAAATTGTATTCAAGGATTTTTTCACAAACAGTTGTATAAGTTGTACGAGAGTACAATCTGTTACTACGCCTATCCAAGTGTAAACTTAAAATTTCATTTTAAACCATTTTTTAAACAAATAAAATGTCGTTAATTTAATGGTGCTCCACTGCTGGTCACAGGTATCCTTTTAGAATGAGAAAGCTTTAGGCTATAGCCTACCACGCTGGCTAACTATGAATTGGTTGACACCCTAAAGAATATTTTTTTAAACTTTCTGACGTGTAGGTGTCCTCACAATGTTTTATTTTACCACTTAAACAAGTGACAATTAATTTCTAATTGTATTTTTGAAAAGTCAGAGATACATGCTTGGGATCTGATGCTTAGACCCCGTCAATGAAAGGCCAAATTTCTTACCGAAAACGGGTTTCTAACTAGGCTATTGTTACAAATATATTAAAATTATTTAATTATATTATAGTTTTAATTAATTATTTTGTGCTATCTTCATGAAATGTTATCTTTATAATAATAAATGCCCATTTATATAGTCACTGGCTGTATGCGTTACGACTGTATGCATTAGCATAAAAAAAGAAAAAAAACGCTCTTGACGTGCGAGTTGTATTTTGCGCGGGAATAATAAAAGTTGTAAATTGGATCAAGAAAGAGTTGTATTTTAATACTATTCGTGATTGAAGTTACGTAATACCTATACTATATTATAATTAAACCCAATATTGATATATCTACATCTGAACCTCGTAACTAAAATAAATTTCAAAATCTTATATATAAAATTCTCGTGTTACACAATGTTAGTTACCGTACTCCTCCGAAACGGCTTTACCGACTTTCACCAAATTTTATATGCATATTCAGTAGGTCTGAGAATCGGCTACTATCTGTTTTTCTTACCCCTAAGTGATAAGGGTTGTTCACCTTTAACATTTTTTTATTTATATGGCAACACGTTTACCGGGTCAGTAAAATATAATATTTTCCAACTAACCTCATAAACCGGCGCGTCGTTCCTAAACCAGTGTATAGATGGCGCTGGAGCTGCTAACGCTTCGCAGGTCAGTTCTAAAGTGGTGCCGGGCTTGTGTATGGAGAAGGCTGGTAGTTTACTGGTCAGGGATATGAACTTCTTGGATGATGAGTCCGTGGTTGGTACGGCTGACGACAAGTAACATAAAAAAAAAATAATTAAAAAAATACTAAATGAAACAAAATAGGCTAATAAATTCAGAATTTTATTATTAAAATCTTTGATAATTAAAATAGATATTATTTTATTAATCTAAGATTGAAATAGCGTGCGACTAAATGAATTATTATTAATCAATCCAGCAAGATTTAGCTTACTAAAGATCTAAATTAGATTTGAAGGAGGATTTTTTTAATTGTGACCTTTGAAAAGAAAAACATTGTATAATTTAATTATTAGTAACAGGCATAACTGCATAGTGTGCGTAAATACCTGATAGGCCGTTTAGATAATATTTAATATTCCTATTACCCAATAGATGGCGCAAATTCCAAAGATTTAACATTGAGTGTTTCTTAATAAAGTGCTAAGGGACTGAATTTACGGTAATTCCCAACTTTCTCGAAAAACACATTTGAATTGTTTTAATTTGATTAAAAATATTGGCAAAACTATAAATTTTTAAATAAACAAGTAATTAATACTATTATACTATTATTTGTATCTATAATACAAAAATGAATTAATTTCCCACTCATGAATACATATCTACAACCAATATTATTTCCAACAAGTTTTATTTAGTCAATTACATTGTAATATTACCACGAAGGTGGTATGATAAATATGATTATTTTTAATTCATTCGCCAAAAACAGAAAATCCACAATAAAATCAAGTTTTACTTACCGTTTGTTTGTATATGGTTATCCATTTCGGCTAATAATTTCATATGTCTGTTCACATTGGCGCTTCGGCCTCCGCTCAGTAGCGCCGCAGCGGCGAATAGCAGAACTAAGTAATACATTGTGTTTGTACTAACGAGATTCAAGGTTTCGAGGGATGTCTGAAACAAGGGAAATAATTTTATTAATAAACAGATAATTAAGACCCATTTTTGCAATTATACATTTTTTTTATAATATTAGGGTAGCAGACGAGCATGCAGTCCACCTGATGGTAAATGACTACTGCCGCCCAGAGGTCCATCTCTGTAATCAACCCCAGATAGGATTAGATATTCCTACCTGAGGTCGGCCACAGATGCGCCGCTACCCCTGAGGACTAAGCTGGAACCCCTTCAAACCGGAACACAGCAGCGCCTAACACTGCTGTTATTAGGTAGAAATAGGTGTGGCGGTGGTGCCGCCGGAGTCGAACCACAAAGGGTTCTACCACCTTCAATAAATGAATGATTTCGATATCTGTCTGGCCGCGGATCCACTGCGATTCAGACCAATATGGTGACCGCTCCGCCACGCGGGTCGAAAAATTCCGAAAATATTTTTAAGGCATTCTGAAATATTTTTTAAGTACTTAAAACTTGTAGCGAATTGATCATTCGTTTATGAATTTACAAAAATAATACAACTTTTAATACAACAATGTTAAACAAAATGTTTTGTGCTTAAATCCCTATCTCTGTAGCCTCACATAAAAACAATGATAATCCAGTGGTTAAGAAATTCGACCTCTCAATCGAGGAGTCCGGTTTTCAAATCTCAGGCACGCACCTCTGAGTTTTCAAAGGTGCGTAATACAAATTAATCATCACTTGCTTAAACGGTGAAGGAACACATCGAGAGCAAAGCTGCGTATCTGAGATTTATAAAAAAAATATCAATGGTATGTGAAGTCTACCAATACGCACTTGGCCAGCGCGATGGACTATGGCCTAATCCTCATTCTAAGAGAAAACCCGTGCCCAGCACTGGGAGTAATGGGTTATCATCAACCCATTACTCCCAGTGCTGGACATAATTATTATCAAATATCTCATCAGATATTTTTACAAGAATATCTTCAAGATAGAGACACCCTGTTATAATTTTATAGTAAATGTATGTATTATTGATGTAATTTGTTAGCAATCTATTGCCGTGTACTGTCTTGTAACTGTAGGAACATTTCACATCTTGTCATATGTAACGGGATGATTGTGAAATTATAACCATTTTCAAATGTTTCGCTCCTTACGGTACATTTGTGTGATGTTATTGTATTGTGGGAAAGTTCTTCTTCAGTATTATTTAAACAGCATATATTCTATATTTCTATTTTACAATAAAAGAAAAAGTGTTTTCTTTAGTTATATTTCAGAATTGTTGCCTTATTTCAAAATTACATAATTAACTTAGCCAGTATTTTATCTCCCAAAAGTAACTGAGAAAAAAATTAAAAAGAAAGCACCCATTTTTGTATGGCTGCTCTCTTAATATTTTTTGTACAACGAATAAGTATTATGGGTAATTTATTAACTGGCAATTTATTACAGGTTAAAAAATAAAGCCATTTGATGTGCGATAGATAGACAAACGCTTAATCTTTCTATTAAGGTTTTCTTTAAGGAAAAAGGGATCTTTTAAAACGGACTCATAAACTATTTCGTCCTAGAATTAGAGATAAAGTTCTTCTTTCTTGGAAAAGTCTTAGAGATATAGTCCTACCACAAAAGGTGGGAACTACTTCATTACTTATTTGAAAGGTCAATATAAGTAGGTAAGTAATATTTGTGACACCTTTTAAATCAAAACACAGCAATGCTCCTACAGGGGCAATAAGAGATATGGTGGAAGCGCTGTAGCAGTGAAAGAAAAAAGTTTAAAGCTGCATAACTGATTTAAAAGCTTCGGTAATATGCGGCATTACAAATTAGTTCTAACAGCAACGCATCTATGATCTATGGCCCTAAATTAAACAGTTTATCTAAGAAACTATTATACTTAGGGTCAATTAATTGACCGCAGTGACCACCTATGTCACCTATGCCTACAAAGATCACACACTCAATTTCTAATTTAAAATCCTAATGCCTAAACGTATCAATGAGAATCCGTTGATTTCAAACACAGCATGATGACGCAACATGCAAAAAAACCTACGCAACATTTTTGGGTGACGTAATAGTTGAAAAAACTACCCTTTCTTAGAAGGTGTGTCGGTTAGCAACAGAAAAAAATGGTCAGTAAATTATTACGGGCCGGCACGCCAACTTCCTACATTTTTTAAGTGGAGATAGTAAGACGTGTTACACGTTTGGCGGTTGGAACGCGGCGTTTTTTTTATAAATTTATGCCTGTATTTAACGCTTATACCATTTCATTTAATAATAAATATTTATTAAGTAATACTTAGGTTACTTTCCATGTGAAAGCTGCTTAGTCATACTACTATTTATTAATGCACTTTTTATTTGTAATAAATTGTATTTTTTTACATTTTAGCATTTAGATAATTATATATTATTTTAACCCCATTTTTGTAATTCTCGTGTCTACAATGATGAAATAAAGATAGATATATCTATCGTCATTAATAATAACTACTACTGTATTATTCTATTGGTATACTTCATGCTTACCTCAGATCGAGAAAAAGACGTTTACTCAGCATCAAAAGGACGCAGTTCATTTATAAAAAAAATAAAAACCTGACATTTTTTAAATTCTTTTTTAAAAAATGTCAGGTTGTTGAATTGACGACATACATCTCTATTATATGAGTATAAGTACGAAATTGTACACAGGAGTTCCCTACATAACGTACATAAGCATTAAAAAATTTTGGAAACAGGAAAAGGAATAGAAACAAAGATAATTCTACCACCTATAAAACAATGAAAATGTATAGACATCGCATCGGAAAGTGGCCCTAATTTAACTAACATACGTAGATTAGTAAAGATTGCTCACTCCTAACAAGAAAATGTACACAGTTTTGAGAATCGAAATAGTTGCGTAAAAAAGTTTTGCCACGTCTCCGTGCTAAAATGTCCCTAATTACTAATTTATTATGTAAATTACGCAGTATTCGTTGTTTATTTGTAAATTGTCTCTAAAATGTTTTTAAATATCAAGAATTCAAAAAAAGAACTTACTAAAAAGCCGTTTGTGGCTTCATTCAATTTCAAGGCGGCGAAGTATCTTTACTAATCTATGCTAACATATTGTAAGTTCAATAAAAGCTTCTAAAAATAAATATACTAACTTTGAGCGTATAAACCGCTTTGCGTATGAAACCCCACTTACTTATTAGAAGAATCTGCACTTGTAACTATGTAATTTCGTATGACACTTCTGTCTGCACTTTCACGACACGGCAAATTATAGTCATTTAGTTAATTATGTGCCGTGATCGGATTTTATCTTACTTTTAATGCTACTTTGCAAATACCTACTGTAAATTAAAAATACATTTCCGTTCTTATGCCAATTTATTTAAACTAAATAAAAGTACATAAACTATATAACTTTTATATAATATAGGAGTAGCAGACGAGCATGTAGTCGAACTGATGGTAAGTGACTGCCCATGGACGTATGTAATCAACCCGTTAGGATTAGATATTCCTACCTGAGGTCGGCCACAGATGCGCCGCTACATCTGAGGACTAAGCTGGAACGCCTCGGACAAGTATGTCTCCCTTATGATGGACTTGTGATGGGATGCCAATTTATGTAGTGAACGAGAATGCAGTCCATCTGATAGTAGGTTACTGCCACCTATGGACAATTGCTACCAACCCCAAAAAAAGTTAAAATCTCTATTCTTTAAACCTTCATTACTTTTTACTATTAAGATTTACGCGAAAGGTTTTATAGTTGGTCTTTTGGGTGGCCACGCATCTGCGGCAGATTTCAGGTAGGACTGCAGTTCTATCTGGGATCGATTATAAATGTCCATGAGCGCCAGTGGCCACTTACCATCACGTGGAGAGCATGCTAGTGTTAATATTCTACCACAATTTCGTAAAATAGACTTAGGCGGCTAAAATGCGTGCGCCTGAGATGGATAACGATCCTACAATTTTCATTATGCCTGCTCGGATTCGAACCTAGCACTTTTTACTCAGTGATTACAAGGTGACCATAAGTTTTAATTAAGGTCAGTAATTTATTGTCTAACGTAAGTTAGTTATATAATCAGGGCTGGATTTGAGGGAGAGCAGGCACATATTAATAAATAGAGACAAAATATTAAAATTTCTACTTGTCAACAATTCTGTGGACTTATTTATTTCACTCATTTTTTCATAACTATTTGTTTTCCATTTTTTGTTAAAATAATTTTATTTGTTGACAAGAATGTTTTTGATAGATTTGACGTAAGAATGTGTTATTTCGAAATTATTTCGAAAATAATTAGGCGCCTCCGTTCCTTCGTTGCCTTAGTGCCCGCAGACTTTCGAATCCGGCACTGTATCCCGTCAGAATCATCGAGATCATACCAGAACGAAGGAAGAGATTAAACTTGCAATGATGTCATAAATCTGAGGTATTTCTAGAAATTTCTAGTTATGGTACGAGAATTAAAACACACGAAGTTATGGCAATAGGGTTATTTAAAATTACTTATTTTAAAACAAAAATAGATTTTTAATCTAAAAATGCAATAAATTCACTAACCTTGTATATTAAGCTCTAAGTAGGTAGCAAAAAAAATATCATTTTTGTAATATAATGCAAAGCAAATTATTTCCTCTTATAACAAAAAAATACGAGCTGTTTAAGTTTTGTAAAAAATCTATAATTCAGAAAATAGTATTACTAAAAGTATTCGAAACTTATAACAATTAATTTTATTAAATGAAAATGAAAACGAGAACTTTCTCAAACTTTAATAAGTTTAAATTCTAAACTTTCGTAAAAAATAACTTATTTAGAAACAGATAAAAAATAAATCGCAGAAAATTTAAAACGCAACCTGCCAACGAAACACGTCCAGAAATTAAAAATAAAAACCAACCTTTAAAATCACAGCTAATTCACTTTCAGAACACACGAACACAATTAAATAAAGAACGAAACTGTCATTAGAATTCGAATTCACTTTTTGAAATTGGGCGCGCACTCGGGAGCAATGTCCCTGGGAACTGTGGTTGGTAATGGACGTCCGCCATTTATATACCAAGCGGGAACGGTTTTCTTGAATTTAAAATTGAATTCAACACGCCTATCTGTATTAATAAATTAATTGGACTGTTTGTCTGTGATTTTGATTTTCCGTGGCACCATAGACTACTAGTTATTTTTTTTCTGTGGATAAAATATTTTGTCATTGGTGAAGAATTTTATATAAAAAAATTAGTCTGATTAAAATTATGAAAAAAATTGTAAAAGTTTTAGGTAAGATCTATATTTACCTACATACAAAATTATCATTATTAAAATATATCATTTTAAGTATCATTATACTTTATAATTGCAAAAATAGGTAATTTATAGTTTTTACAACTTTTTATCGTAGTGTAAAAAAAAACAGGAATTTTTACAGGTATAATTTTCACCTAAATAAAATGTTTTAAAAAATTAAAAGTTTTCACCGTTCACCGTTTGAGAGCATTTTGGATACCGCAGGTTCAAAGAATAGTTCGTTTAATACAAAAAATAATGAGTTTTTAATTCGCGCCTCCTCAAAATTATTTTATTTATTTATTGGAAAATACGTAAATATGTGATGCGGTGAGAGGGCGTCGCAAAATACTAGAGGTAGCAGCATTAATTTAAATTAGGTTACATTTCCATGATAACTTATATAAAACCTAATTCAAATGGGCAACTGCCGCAACAATGTCAAAACACTATTCATAATGTTATACAATCTATGTCTATAAAATATTATTAATCGAAGTGCATTTCTAAAATACACTGTAAATTCATTAACATTCTTTAATATTTTATAATCTTCATAAAATAAATATGTCTTAGATTAATGAATATTTTTTAATGAACATATTAATTACCTACTAAATTACTTTTATAACAATAACACTTTAGGTAACAAGTCCCAATAATTTTATCTAAAAATCCCGCCTGAATCGGTTCAGTAATATCACAAATTACATAAAAATAAAATAAAATAAAAACCGTTTATAAAGGCATTATGGAGATAAGAAAGTACTTACACAATAATGTATGAGAACATACGTTTATATAATATATAAAATATCATAACGTTAAAGTCTTACAAAATATTTAATCGTAAGATTTGCGAATTACTCTTATCCACTAGTAAAACCTCTTGTGGTTCGACTCCGGCGGCACCACCGCTGCACCTATTTCTGCCTCATAACAGCAGTGTTAAGCGCTGGTGTGTTCTGGTTTGAACGGTATGGTAAGGGAGATATACTTTTTCGAAGCGTTCCAGCTTCGTCTTCAGGGGCAGCAGTGCATCTGTGGCCGACGTCAGGTAGCAATATCTAATCCTATCTGGGGATGATCACAGATGTCCATGAGCGGGAGCAACCACTTACCATCAGGTTGACTGCGTGCTCGTCTGCTAATCCTGTTTTTAAAAAAAAACGGTGTAAAAGGTTGTAGAGTCAGTGTGGTTAGACCAGGGAGGTACCACCGTCACACCCATTTCTAGCGTGAAGTAGATCGCCGTTTAAGTGGAAGGTTCGGGATGTCGTCTGATTTACATATGAAGCTACCATCTTAGTCCTCAAGAGTTGAAACGCATATATGATCGGCTTTAAGTAGAACACCGTATCCATATGAAGTTGAAGAGTTTCTATATGAAGCATAGATTAGTAAATATTACTCACTCCTAACAAGAAAATGTACCCAGTTTTGAGAATTGAAATAGTTGCGTAAAAAAGTTTTGCCACATCTCCGTGCTAAAATGTCCCTAAAATATTTGAAATAATTATTTATTTATTAAGTAAATTACGTAATTATTACGTAAATTAGTTATTTATTCGTAAATTTTCTTTAAAAATGTTTTTATTTGTCATGGATTCAAAAAAGAACTTACTAAAATAAGCTGTTTGTGGCTTCATTCAATTTCAAGGCGGCGAAGTATCTTTACTAATCTATGATACGAAGGTGATAGAAACCTTTGTGGTTCGACTCCGACGGTACCATCTCACACCTATTTCTGCCTCATAACAGCAGTATTCCCGAGGCGTTCCAGCTTAGTTCTCAAGGGTCGCGGCGCATTTATTTAGTTACCTATATTTACTGGACTGGACGCTCGTCTGCTACCTCGTTTATATATATATTTATAATTATACCTAAGCGATGAGGCAGACGGGCTACCTGATGGAAGTAGTCACCGTCGCCTACGGACATTTGCAACACCAGGGGAGTCGCCAATGCATCGCCGGCTTTGGAGGAGAACTCTTTTTACACCTTTTTTGAAGAGCCCCATGTCATAGCGCTCCGGGAATACCTCAGAAGGAAGTTCATTCCACATATATTATAAAAAATAAGTTATAAGTTGGTTACAGTTGTTCATGGGCGGCAGTAGCCACTTACCATCATGAACTGAATACTCCTTTCCACAAATTTTAAAATAATAGTGAATATTTTATAAAAATACCGACGAAATCGCAGGGAAAAGTTAGTTCATACATAGAGAACACGTACATTATGAAAACAATCCTGAAATCCTACAGGCACGCACTACCGAACCTAGTCGCATCTCTTTCTAGCACAAGCAAAAGTAACCTGAAAGACAGAGACAAACTATGGATCTAAATTGAAGTTACCTTTAGTTTTAGGGTTCTGTATCCAAAGGGTAATTAATAAAAAATCAAAAACCTGACTGCACTGAAAAGGCTAAAGTAGTATTTCCAAGTACAGTGAAATAGGTGTTTCATTATTTTTATCCAACAAGCCAGATACAAAGTTGCATAGTAGGTATCTGCTACATAAACAAAAGATGTTCAAACAATATTATCCTATTTTATCCTCGTAGTGCTTATTTACGCTATATAAAGAACCTATGTGTCAAATTCCAGAACGCTAAAGTTCAGCGGTTTACCTTTACATTGATGTCTGGCACAGCAACTTACTCATTTAGTCAGACAGTCATCTCGATGTGTTATATATATTATATATGGAAATATGTAATGTATGTGTAATCTCCTTTTAATTTCCTTTATTTTGATATCCTACTCGATAGGTTTGTTAACTTTTTTTAAAACGTGTTACTATTTCGGCAAAAAAAAACACCATAAATGGTGATATATAACTTCAGTAATTCAAAGTTCCAGTCATTATTTTACCTCGTTAGGGGTAGAATTTCATTATTTTTATCCAACAATCCAGATACAAAATTTCATAGTGTTTGCTTCAAAATTAACGGTTCTTCACATTAACTTTTCACCCTTATTTTAACCTCTACGGGGTTGATTTTTCAGAAGGGGATAAATAGGTGTGTCCTTGTTCCTATCCAGAAAGCCAAATACTAAATTTTATAGCAGTTGCTTCAAAATTAAAGGATTTCAAAAAAACCGTTTCATTTCTTTTCATTTGATATCCTACTCAATAGGTTCGGTTAACTATTTTTTTAAATATAGTAGTATTTAGCGCCAAAAATCCGCCATTTTGATTTTTTTTTTCTAAAACCTATCTATGGACACTCGGGTCATTCAGACGAATATAATGACACCTTAATTGTCGACATTCATCCAGCCGTTTGTTAGATCCGACCAAATAAAGAAAGACAAACAAACAAGATATGCGCGAAAAACATAACCCTTCCTTGGCAGTCGGGTAAAAATGGAAGGCTTTTGTTAAGCCTCCGCAGCCAGAACCGTAATAGATGGATTCTTGATTTTTTTACAAAATATGTGTAATGGTGGTCGCTATAACAATAAATATTAAAAATAAAAAATCTTGAAAATAAATTGGGGTCGCCATACAAGAATACAATTTTTCGGTGATTTTATCTTTATCTATTGAACCGTAATAGATAGACAGTTCAAATTTTAACAATACATTTGCTTGCTCCTATGATAATCAATAATAAATTTAAAAAAAAGGGGTACGAAACCCTCTGTGTGTGAGTTTGACTCACACTTGGACAACCATTTTCAACATAACAAATTTCTTTTTAGAGCATAATTATGAAGTATTATAATTATGTTCCACTTAACAGTGTGCATGTTTAAATCGATTTATCCAGGCTTATAAATGTCAATTCTTTTTCTTTTAACTCTAAACTTATGAAACTTCATGCATTTAAATTGGCCTTATTTATAAAGTTGCATTTATTAAACTTGAGCAAGACTTATACTTCAGATTTATAACTATTAATAATGTTTTATATTTAGAAATTTACATTAATGAAGAAAATTGCGTTGAACAAATGACTATTAAGACTAAATGGCGGTTACTAATTGCAAGTGGAATATAAGTTCTTCCAAAGTCGATCACAAATAAATACTAATTTTTTTTAAAACAAGAAACTCCTTAAAATACATATCTTATATCACTTCCAAAATTTACACGAATCCAATAACACCTCATATGTTAAATTCGGTGAAGTCGTTTGGGCTGTACACTCGAATAACATTACCCTCCGCCATCAGCTAAAATTAAACTGGAATTGTTCATAGTAAGTCTGTATTGCCCATAGATATAGGATGTCAAAGATACACAATGTCAGTTTAAACGCATTATCAAAATTGTTGTCTATGTGCTTAATAGTGTTGTTACCTTCATATTTTTTACCGATTGACCCACTTTGAACAGTCCGATTAATTTATTTTTTTAAAACTTATCAAGAACCCACGACAATAGACGATTTTAATAATTTTAATCCATTCTCCTCAACAGGATCGTCAGGAATCAAGATTAAAGATTTTCGTTAAAGATTTGTTGTTACCTTCATATTTTTTACCGATTGACATCCAGTATTAATTTGTTGAGCCTGGCATGGAAACTTAGCTTTCGTATCCAAATTATTAAACAAATTAATAAAATACTATATTTTTATATACCTATGATTTATTAATATTATGAAATAAGTATAATGAAGAAATATTAATAAATACGACAACTTCTTGATATAAAACATTATTACTCAAAATGTATGTTACATATTACCGATGATTTAATAGGAGCCCGTTCTGGTCGATTTATTATTCTCATCCACTTTTCACGTAAGTACCTCACTTGATCGACTTGGTATCCTTGAAAAGATATAGGTGATACAAATGTTACTCGAGTTATAAAATAAAAATTCAGAATAAATGTAAATTCCGTTACAATACGTAAACAAAGTTTACTTTTATAACCTTTTTTAATTGTCGTATATATTTTAGTAAAATATGGTTATGGTATGGTTTGGTTTGAAATATGTGTATTTATAGCGAGATAAATGAATGTAAAATTGTAACAACTATAAATGAAACCAATTTATATTAAATTTGACCAAATATTGCTTAGAAACCTGGGATAGAAAAGTCGTATTTACCTGTGAAACGTATTCTTCTGTGGATTATTTTTCCTTGTACATTTGACAATAGATAAAGACACCATTGTAACAAAAAAACAGCAATATATTAGTATTAGCTATTAGTAATTATTTTGGTAAAATATTAAAACCCGCCGTAGTCGGGGTAGCTTAAGGCCGCTTATTCGAAGAGAAATTAACATGCCATGACTTTTCTTGGCATCTCTTTCTCTCTAATAGAATGTCTATATGGCTTGACATAGTCTTTCTCATGCTTTGTTGGTCTTTAGCGTAGCGAAACAATTCTAAGCCTATGGTATTACCACAACATTTAAAAGTCAACATAAACCTTTTTTTCAGTACCTAAAATATATGTAAAAATGACATTGATTTGACGTTCCGATGAAATTTTTTTTGGAAACGTATCAAAAGCGAAAATAAACTAACTAAACTATATACATTGTAGCTATATATTTATCAGGAGAAAAGTGTCAGCTACTTACAACGAATTGGTAAAAAGTAATTCTGGAATATATTTAAAAGTGGTAGAGCTATCTCTGGTTCGATTCCGGCGGCACCACCGCCACACCTCGTATTTACATATATCGCCTAATAACAGCAGTGTTAAGCGCTGCTGTGTTCTGGTTTGAATATGGTAAGGGAGACATACTTTTCCGAGGCATTCTAGCTTACCTTAGGGGTAACGGCGCATTTGTGGCCGACCTTAGGTAATCTAATCTTATCTGGACTTGATTATAGCGCTTATCTGCGGAGCAATATCCCTTGGTTAAACGGTAATTGATAACTTTATAGGGAGTCCAAGCGCCTAAGAATTCAATGAGTTCTCAAAGGTATGTGAATTCTACTGATCCGCACATTGCTAGCGCGATGGACTATGACCTGTTTTTGTTAACAAGGGTAAACCTTCAAAGAGTATCCTACGCCGTGAGAGCAGCGACGTGTTAGTTGGGCTTTTACCGCACTAAAACCCCGTCGATGATCGTCTTCGACGCTGCGTTGATCGGAATCTCCAAAGGAACGCAACCGGAGTCCTCTAAGTGTGTTGCCACGTCGGGCTCTAACTTGGTGAGCATAAAACTCGCCAAACCATCCCCATCGCTTACTGGGCGGTTCAAGCATCCAGTCTTGCCACCCGCGACCTCGGAAGCCCCTTTTTAGTCGCCTCTTACGACAGGCAGGGGATACCGTAGCCCTATCCTGGTCCCAGGACTACAGGGACGACTGGAGAGTGGCCTAACGCCTTCTCAATCCAAGAGGAATATAGTGTCCACCAGTGGGACAGTAATGGGTTGACGACGAAATATATTTAAATATCTTATATATAAAATTTACCGTCACAATGTTAGTTACCGTACTCCTCCGAAACGGCTTTACCATTTCACATCAAATTTTATATGCATATTCAGTAGGTCTGAGAATCGGCTACTAGCTATTTTTCATACCCCTAAGTGATAAGGACTGTTCACCCTTAACATTTTTTTATTTATATGGCAACACACATTTGCCGGGTCAGCTAGTTACATATAATATGTAATATTATCATGCAATGGCGGACATGATAAACTTATACCACTTACTTAAACTATATTACTCTGTAATTACTTACAGCGTAATTTTGAATAAATTGTTAATAAATCAATTATAATGTGTACGTATTATTAATTAATTTTAATATTCATTGATCGAGTCAATTGATTATAATTATATGTAGTGTTATTAATGATTTAATTATAAGTTATGAATACGGAAGATGAAGAAGTTTAAACTAGTTATCCAATACATTCTCAAGTGTGGTTGAAATATTATTCGTTTATAATAACGGATTATATGAAGGTGGTAGAACCCTTTGTGGTTCGACTCCGGCGGCACCACCGCCACACTTATTTCTGCCTTATAACAGCAGTGTTAAGCGATGCTGTGTTTTGGTTTGAAGGGTGTGGTAAAGGAGATGTTCTCAAAAAGCTCAAAAATTATTGGCCAAGTGCAAGATGCACTCGCACCTGGCGGGTTCCGTATCATTAAAAATTCTCATTATTTTAATGATTTGCATATTATTTGATATTATAGCAGCCATTGAAGTACATGCATTGTAAAAATTTGAACTGTTTACATATTATTGTTTACTTATTATTACGCAGTGATAGCCTAGTGGTTAAGAAATGCGGCCTCTCGATCGAGGGGTCCGAGGTTCAAATCCCAGGCACGCACCTCTGATTTTCAAATTTATGTGCGTATTAGAAATTAATCACTTGCTTAAACGGTGAAGGAAAACATCGTGAGGAAACCTGCATACCTGAGAGATTTATAAAAAAAAATCTCAAAGGTATGTGAAGCCTACCAATACGCACATGACCAGCGCGGTGGACTTTGGCCTAATCCTTCTCATTCTGAAAGGAGACCCGTGCCCAGCAGTGGGACAGTAATGGGTTGATGACGATGATGACTTATTATTACGGTTCCATAGATAAAGCGAAAAACGTCGAAAAATAGCGGTTTCTCGTATTGAAATCCCTATTTATTTCGGTTATTTTTTATTATTAGTATAAATACTAAAAATAAAAAAAAACAAATCTATAACATCAAATTTGATGTTATAGATTCTAAGATTATAGATACTCTGTAAAAATTACGGTTCATGAGATAGAGCCCTGTGGCAGACGGAAAGTAAACGCTTAGTAACAGGGTTCCGTTTTTACCTTTTGAATACGGAACCCTAAAAATGTCACAGAATACATAGTTACTGAACATAAATTATTATGTATCTGACCAGAATTTTGAAATATTTGAAAGGCATTTTGAAATTCAACCCTGAGGAGGCGTGGCCGATTTCAGAGAACTCGAGAAGGCCTCCCGAATCGATTACCAAATACAGAATTGAATTTTAAATCGAATACAAAATGTTAATTCGATTCTGAATTTCAGTATTCGGTAGCGTGAAGAACTCAGGGGCCTCACGAAAAAAGGTGTCAAATTAGGATGTTGTGTATTTTTAGCAAATGAACACGAGTCAACCTGATGATAAGTGGCTACTGCCACCTGAAGCTACTGAAATCAATCTTAGATAAGATAAGTATCCTACTTGAGGTCGGCTGAGATCGCTGCTACCCCTGAGGATTAAGCTGGAATGCCTCCGAACAGTATGTCTCTCTTACCACAACTCTTCAAACCAGAACACAGCAGCGCTTAACACTGCAGTTATTAAGCAGAAATAGGTGTGGCTGTGGTGCCGCCGGTGTCAAACCACAGAGGGTTCTAAAATTGATTGATTGGGTCACATAGACTGCATACTCATCTGTTACTTACATCATTCAATTTTTTTTTTAATAATTGTACCTAAGCGATGAGGCAGACGGGTTACCTGATGGAAAGCAGTCACCGTCGCCTACATTTGCAACACCAGAGGAGTCGCCAATGCATCGCCGGCTTTGGAGGAGAACTCTTTTTACACCTTTTTTGAAGAGCCCCATGTCATAGCGCTCCGGGAATACCTCAGAAGGAAGTTCATTCCAGTAAAAAGTTAACCCAGAATTTTTTTATAAAAGACGACTCGCGTGACGGGGCGGACATACCGGTGACGCGCAGAAGGTCCCGGATTCGATCCCAGGTCAGACAGAAACCTAAATAATGAATTTAGATTTCTTTTCTGCTGGGTGTTTTTATATTCGTTTGTGTGTGTTCATGTCACCCACAAACCGGAATAGTGTGAGACTGTGAGTGTAGAAACTTTAAGTGTTAAAGCTTCATTTCATCTCTCCCAAAGGGGTCCAGTGAATGTAGAATGGGTTATTTGAAATTTAGAAATGATGACCGGATGTGGAGCCAATGAGCAATTTCCATTTTCCATCTCATTGATATTTTAACATGGGGTCATGTGAACGCGAAAGATTATATTACCCTTTTAGTTCACACGTGACTTTTTTGAATAATTTTATTTAATTTAATAGAATGTTTTCGAAGAAACGAGTGGTTTGACACTGTTTTGTTGAGTGAGGTTTTTTAAAATATTTGAAAAATCCTTAGGAATAATAGTATTTAAGGCCTAAACTGTTGTCGTTTTAAATATAGCGATATTTTGTTACATTAAAATTTAATTGAGTGTTGTAGTACGTAATAAAATATGACTCTCAAATAATATCTACAGTGTTTGATAAACTATTAAAAAATAAGATATTATTTAATAACAGGGTTAAGCGCTGCTGTGTTCCGGTTTGAAGGGTGTGGTAAGGGAGACATACGTTTCCGAGGCGTTCCAGCTTAGTCCTCAGGGATAGCGGCGCATCTGTGGCCGACCTCAGGTAGGAATATCTAATCCTATCTGGGGTTGATTAGATACGGATGTCCATGGGTGGCAGTACCCACTTACCATCAGGTGGACTGCATGTTCATCGGCTACTCCTATATTATACAAAAAATAGTTAGCACTCACCATCAAGAGCACTGCATGTTCCTTTGATATTTCTATTTTATATAAAACCATTCAGTTTTTCATCGCTGTCTTGTACATAAAGATTATCTTAGATATATTAAGAAGATCGTAAGCCGGTGTTTAATTATATTAAGTCTAGACTGTTTATCAAATAGCAGTTATCAAGTCACATACAAGAATTGCTAATACGATAAAATCGTGACACGATAACAAATAATATCTATTCGTTCTTGTAAGTGATAGCTTTTTACTGCGCTCGCCTGCCTTTGAAATCCTGCATGGGTTCCTCTTAGCCATGGGGCAGTGGAAAAGATGCCTGTCAACGTTTAACAGACGTCACTATTTGACTGACAATAAGATGTGGTCTGAAGTAGTTCCAGCTCCACATGTACCATTAGGTTAAGTTTAACATTGTAAAAACATTTTTTTAAAGATGTTTGTCATGGAGTTTCTTCTCCATAACGAAACACCTTGTGAAGTGGTGGTAATTGTACCGACATTCAAAAAGTGCTCTGTAAAGAACCTGTTTTGAAAAAAAAATGATTTGATTTGACTTATGGTGGATTTTTTGCGTACCTACCGAAGGACTTTGTTGCCTTAATAGGCAAAAAAATCACTAACTCACGGTAAAAATCATGAAACATTTTTTCCTACCAAAGTAGTCATATTTTTAACTAGTAATTTAAAAAAAATCTACACAATTATTATAAAATTGCGGACAATGGTAGGCAAAAATTGGTTAAAATTGATTATAAGTTACGGCCATAAATCTACTAGTTGCTTAAACAATACTAGAAAATTATCCTAGTCTTAGTCCAGGGTTTGATTCCCAGACGTGCAAATAATATAACAATACTTGAAAGTCACATGCATGGAAAAAATACCACTGAATTTACAATGAGTAAGAATTATACTTTATTCTACTCTATTTTACTTTCAGAATATTTATCCATTGAATAATTCAAATTCAAATATGTTATTCTTTACTTTTGTAGTTTTCAGAACATTTTACAGATAGTAAAGATCTCATTATACTTTATGTAATATTGAATAATGTTTGGTCAAGGTTTCAGTTAAAAAATATTATAATTTCAATAGAATAATAGTAAAGGGTGGGTTTTACTGGTATTGATTGGTTCTCTTTCTAGCTATGATTTTGTTTTATTATGTTTTATACATAGAGATAAGTATAAAAATGCAGAGAAAAGAAATGTCAATTAATGTTAAATGTCTACTCTACCGGGATCGAACCTGGGACTCTATGTTATAGAATACACCTCTCGGCGAAGCGTAAAAAGGATCGCTTTTATTTTTTTTTGTTTACGAGGGGGAAACCTTCAAAAGGTACCCAATGCCGTGGGAGCGACACGGGGTTATGTGGGATTCTTACCGCACTAAAACCCCCCGGTGGCCGTCCTCGGCGCTGCGTAAAGGACTCCGGGATCTCCAAAGGAACGCAACCGGAGTTCAATGAGCGACACCAGGTGAGCATCACCGTCTGGTGGGTAGCACGGTATGCGACCACCATAGATGAGTAAAGATTACTCACTCCTAACAATAAAATGTACCCAGTTTTGAGAATTGAAATAGTTGCGTAAAAAAGTTTTGCCACGTCTCCGTGCTAAAATGTCCCTAAAATATTTGAAATAATTATTTATTTATTACGTAAATTACGTAATTATTACGTATATTCGTTATTTATTCGTAAATTTTCTCTAAAAATGTTTTTATTTGTCAAGGATTTAAAAAAAGAACTTACTAAAATAAGCCTTTTGTGGCTTCATTCAATTTCAAGGCGGCGAAGTATCTATACTTATCTATGGCGACCACAGATACAGCCGTCCTTCCCGGGGTGGCGGTAGTCACCTACCATCAGCTGGACTACACGCTTGTCCGCTACTCTAATATTATAAAAAAAACTGGTTCATCCACATTTCAAATTCAGTTTAGCCACAGATTAGTCTAGATAAACAGACGGATCACCTAGAACAATCGATTACTTACAAAAAATCAACATAATTGCATCGAATCATTTTCAAAAAGTGCCGAAAACGAAAGCTTTCGACAACGGAATCCTAAAAAATATTAAATAATGTAACATTACATAATGTTATGTTACAGAATATTACATCACACGTGGTCACGAGGCATTACACCCATTTGCTGTTTATCATTACCAACTTATTATGGAAAATCCAATTGAAAATCTAAATAACATTTATTGAAAATTGGTCCATGTGTGCTTAGAAGCTTAGAAAATGAGTTCGAAGTTTATTTATGTAAGTTTATTTGAAAAGTAGTGTTCTGCAAATAGAGGGTACCACCGTCACACCTATTTTTTTATAATATATTAGCAGCAGACGAGCATACAGTCCACCTGATGGTAAGTGGCTACTGCCGCTCATGGACATCTGTAATCAGGTATATTAGGTAGGATAGATAGGATTAGTTACTCCTCCCTGAGGTCGGCCACAGATGCGCCGCTACCCCTGAGAACTAAGCTGGAACGCCTCGGAAAAGTATGTCTCCCTTACCACACCGTTCAAACCAGAACACAGCAGCGCTTAACACTGCTGTTATGTGGCCAAATAGGTGTGGCGGTGGTGCCGCCGGAGTCGAACCACAAAGCGTTCAGTCTTCAATAGGTGTGACGGTGAAGTATAGAAAGTATCACTTTCAGAAAAATACAAACATTTAACACTTAATCAGATACTGATCTAACTCAATCGGAATGTTATCAATAATTTCACTTATCTCAAATTTCTCTTCAAACCAAACCATTTGAGGAATGTGGCAATTATATCGTTAATTATGTACGGTTAATTAAAATGGAATGTACCGTTTAGTTTTAAATACGATTGTATTAGCGAAACGGATTTAATTGTTAAAGAATGTTCACAGTTACATGATTGCCGCGGGTTAGTGGTTGAAACGCTTAATTGTGGTCCCAGATTCGAATCTCAGGTATGAACCTCAATTTTTTTAATTATGTGCGTATTAGGAGTTATCACGCGCTTAAATGATAAAGGAAGGGTTTATGAACCTTTTTTTTTGTTGACGAGGGGGAAACCTTCAAAAGGTACCCGACAACGTGGGAGCGACGCCGGGTTATGTCGGATTTTTACGGCACTAAAACCTCCCCGGTGGTCGTCCTCACCGCTTGTTGGAGAACTCCGGCATCTCCGACGGAACACAACCGGACTCCTCCAAGCGCGATGCCCCGACCGGGCTCTGCCCTGGAGGAGCAGTTTTCGCTGCTCCCGCACCATCTGGTGTTCACGACCATATGTGACCCCACACATACCGCCGTCCTTCCCGGGATCGCTTACTAGACTCCCACTCTTGCCACCCGCAACCCCGAAAGCCCCCTTTTAGTCGCCTCTTCTAGTCCCGGAACTACATGGACATAAGAAATATGAATCTACAGGCTTGAGAGTATTTAAGGAAAAGGTGTTGAAAGGTGAGTAAAGTCTGCCAATCCGAACTTGACTAACGTGGTGAACTGTAGCCTAAATCATTCTCACTCTGAAGGCACCGTGCTCAGCAGTGGAACAATAATGCGTTAACACGGGGTAATTAAAATTTCTAAATCATTTATCCTCTTTTCTCAATTATATTGTTGTTTAGGTTCCTTAATAGGGTGGTATTCTTTATATGGAATGATGCACCAGATGTACAGTACTATGTTTATTAGTAATAGCGTACCCAACGACATGACAGACAAGACAGTATATCAAAAAGTACTTCCGGCTAGTGCGGTGACACACTAGTGACGTTCCATAACATTTACATTAATATTATTGTAATATGTTAGAATACGTCAAATATCTACCGACCATAAAACTAATTAAGGTCTCATAAAGCAATAATAGGCGGGGACTTAAAAATTAATAGCTTAAGGAAAATCCTAGTGTACGTGACAACGCTACCGTAGTTCTTGGTAACTAATTACTTTCCATTCTGAGAGATTAATAAGGAACATGGCGTCTAGTTTAGTGACATGACATAAAAATATTTCATAATGATGACGGTTTATTTTTTATCCTACTGCGATGTAATAATGAATTTCTAATATGCACGTAAGTTGACGAATTAGAAACGTTCGTGCCTGGGATTCGAACCTAGGAACTGTTAATGGAGCAGCCGAGTTTCTAATCACTAGGCTATCACTGCTGTATCCCTGGTGTCCTTGATCAAGAATAGGGCTAAGGTATCCCCTGCCTGTAAGAGGCGACTCAAAGGATCTTGCGGGGTTGCGGGCGGCAAGAGTGGGAGCTCGAACCGTTCAGTAAGCGATCCCGGGAAGGACGGCGGTATGTGTGGTCGCATACCGTCCTGAACACCAGATGGTGCGGGAAGAGTGAAAACTGCTCCCCTAGGGCAGAGCCCGATCGGGCCATCGCGGTTGAAGGGCTCAGGTTGTGTTCCGACGGAGATCCCGGAGGTCTCCAACAAGCGCAGAGGACAGCCACCTTTTAGTGTGGTAAAAATTCCACATAACCCGGCGTCGCTCCTACATCGTCGGGTACCTTTTGAAGGTTTCCCCCTCGTCAAGAAAAAAAGAAAAAGGTAGAACCCCTGTTATATATGGAGTTGGTTACAGATGTCCATGAGCGGCAGTAACCACTTACCACCAGATGAACTGCATAGTCCTTTACATATCCCCGTTACATACTAATCATAATAAAAACATACTTATTAAGTAAAATAGCATTAAAAATATTTTTTGAAAATTCGCCCCCTAAGGGGCTAAACGGAATGAAAGCAGTCAACAAAGTAGCTACTATAAATACTCAATTAACAATCATGTTTCGAATTCCTCGGAAATGTAATTTAGAATGAAATTCGATAACAGTTTATAAAGGATTTGAGATCGTAATTGAAACTATGCTGTTTTGAAAACAATTGGTTTTGAATTTTGAGTAATCTATTTCGGGGTAAGCGAAGTATTGCAATGAATCATAGCTAAGGATAAGTATTAAACCACCGCACCGTATATGGAAGACGATCATGAATTATGATTGGTCGAGATATCTAGAAAATTTGATGAAAAGACTAGTTTGATTGATCGATTGACACATTTCAACTCTTTACTATCTCTCTGAGTGAGAAGCAGTAATAGCCTTTTTTTTTTCTTTTTTTTTTGTTTTCGAGGAGGAAACCTTCACAAGGTACCCGACGACGTAATAGCCTAGCAGTAATAGCCTAGTGGTTAAGAACTTCGGCTTCTCGATCGAGGGGTCCAAAGTTCAAATCTCACGCACTCACCATTGATTTTTCAAAATTATGTGCGCATTAGAAATCGATTATCACTTGCTTAAACGGTGAAGGAAAACATTTTGAGGAAACCTGCATACCTGAGAGATTTAAAAAAAAAATCTCAAAGGTATGTGAAGTCTACCAACTCGCACTTGGCCAGCGCGGTGGACTATGACCTAATCCTTCTCATTCTGAGAGAAGACCCGTGCCTAGCAGTGGGACAATAATGGGTTGATGATGATTATGAGGATATAGATATTTTTTCATCTAAAGTAATACAGATTCCAAGCCTAGTTACTTTTCCTGACCTAATTATATTTATGTAGCATACGAGTTTGCAGACCAATTGAGAGTAGGTAGTCACTGCCGCCCATGGGTATCTGCAACCATATGGATCAATTTCTAAAGCCGATCACAGGTGCATTGCCACACCTGAAGGCGCCTCATAAGTCATACATATTTTCTTTACATATTTTTTTAATATGGGAGTAGCAGACGAGCATGCGGGCCACCTGATGGTAAGTGGCTACTGCCGCCCATGGACATCTGTAATCAACCCCAGATAGGATTAGATATTCCTACCTGAGGTCGGCCATAGATGCGCCGCTACCTCTGAGGACTAAGCTGGAACGCCTCGGAAAAGTCTGTCTCCCTTACCACATCCTTCAAACCGGAATACAGCAGCGCTTAACACTGCTGTTATTAGGTAGAAATAGGTGTGGCGGTGGTGCCGCCGGAGTCGAACCACAAAGGGTTCTACCACCTTAAATTCCACATATACATAAATTCGCGAAAAAACTAATATTTTCTAACGTTAATGTTAGATAGATGTTTCGAAGATAAGGAAAGCATTTCTTTTGCCAAGCAAAACTATTTCTTTGAACAGATCACTGAAAATAGAAATGTCTACACTGAATACATGAAAGTGTACTTTATTACTTACAAGAAGATACGTGCGGATTTGCTGGCTTCACCCCGTATCATGGTTTTTCAAATTTCACGCAGGAACTCTAAATATTTTGTACTCAAAAACGCGCCTATGTGAATCTCTATAAAACTATCTATTTTACCATGAAAGTCTCATCAAAATTGGTCCAACCATTTCCAGATAGTCCTTGGAGATAGATATAAAAAAATTGTAATAGTTTTTTAATGTATAAATAAATTACCTTAGGAATCAGATTTGAACAAACAAACATCTTTACAATTTTATTTATTTCTATAGATAAAGTTCAAGATCCTTACAGCTTTCAATCTGATTAAATTGTGATCGATTGATCGTAAACATACGCGAAACATTGCAGATCTTTCAACACTGTTCGGCTATTTGCAATCTAAGCGCACGGCAGTGTGAGCGCCAAGTCTTTCTAGAAGAAAGTTCTTTAGTTGACATACGAGTATATTAGAAGATATTTAACTATAAATTAATATTTATTCTATGTCTTCATGTATAAACCACACAATTGAGCATTATTGACAATTTATATCAATTTTAATACCTATTTAATTTTTATATTTTTGGGATATTCAGTCTTGCTTTGAGTTATGAATGTAAATTTTTGCAAATGTTGGTGATTATGAAAGAATACATTGTATTTTTGGTATCCCTTCTCATCAGTTTAACAGTACGTTTAAAAAAAAAACGCTTTCTACACTCACAGCCCCACACTAGGATTCCCTGTATCGTGGGTGCTATGGACACACACAGAGACAAATACACAAACACCCAGACCCAGAAACAGAAATCTAAATTCATCATTTAGAAATCTGTCTTGGCTGGGGAATGAACCCGGGACCCTCTGCGCGTCAGACCGGCATGGTGACCGCTCCGCCACGCGGGTCGTCGTTTCTTCTTCCTTTCTTTTTTACCTATGTTATTTTTTATTATTTTGTATCCTTTGTATTTCGACGCCGACAGCACCACCGCTACACGCTACCAATCTTAATAAGCATATAAAATAAATTGCAAATACATGAGCCTTTGCGTTCAACACAACTTGGCTCCTTATCTAATCGATTGTTTCAGGTGTTTTTAAAATAAACTAAAAATGTCCGTAAACTAAATTGTTTAGGTTATTTAACGGAAAATAAGCATCCGCCGTTGAAAGATTCTGTATAAACACGTCGGTAATTTGGTGATTTGTTGCGAAAAATGGTAACACTAAACGTGAAACTGCGAAGAAAGTCCTATTCGGGTCGGTATGTGTAAACTTCGTGGTATTCATTGAAAAGATTTTAAAACGAAACTTAAATTCAAGTGTTATTATTTATTAGAAGCCGGCGATGCATTGGCGACTCCTCTGGTGTTGCAAATGTCCATAGGCGACGGTGGCTGCTTTCCATCAGTTAGCCCGTCTGCCTATTTTCATTAGTAACTCTATGGTTAGAGCCTTCTGTTGTTCGACTCCGGCGGCACCACCGCCACACCTATTTCTGCCTAAAAACAGCAGTGTTAAGCGCTGCTGTGTTCTGATTTGAAGGGTGTGGTAAGAGACATACTTTTCCGAGGCGTTCCAGCTTAGTCTTCAGAGCGACGCATTTGTGGCCGATTTTATGTCTAATCTTATCCGAGGTTGATTACAGATGTCCACTGGCGATAGCAGCCACTTACCATCAGGTGAACTGCATGCTCGTCTGCAACTCTTATGTTATAAAAAATATATTTGGACACATTTCAGACATCCAAGGAGTATGGTGAGAGTATGGTACTATTAAAAAACGCTCTGTACTGCTCTATTGTATTCACTCGTAAACAAACTAAAAAAGCGTAAAAGGATAGAAGATGTAAACAGGATGTATATAATGTATACGACCTTTCCTGGTTTTAAATATACATGAAATTCTTTGAAATCGTCTGAATAAATCGAATGTCCGGGAAATCTTATACATTGTATTGTAAAACTTTCTAGGAGGACTTTGAAGGTGGTAGAACCCTTTGTGGTTCGACTCCGGCGGCACCACCGCCACACCTATTTCTGCCTCATAACAGCAGTGTTAAGCGCTGCTGTGTTCTGGTTAGAAGGGTGTGGTAAGGGAGACAGACTTTTCCGAGGCGTTCCAGCTTAGTCCTCAGGAGTAGCGGCGCATCTATGGCCGACCTCAGGTAGGAATATCTAATCCTATCTAGGGTTGATTACAGATATCCACGGGCGGCAGTACCCACTTATCATCAGGCGGACTGCATGCTCGTCTGCTACTCCTATAGTATAAAAAAATGGCACGATGAGGATTCCGGGTTTGTTCCCTGGCCAGGTGGAAATCTAAATTTAGATTTGGGGGTTCGTCTGTCCTAGTGTGTTGGGTTGGGTGTGGTAAAATTATTCAAGCCACTACCTTACCGTATCGACAAGTATGTTTTAAAATCATATTAGTATAAAATAAAATCTGGAGGCACGGCAGTACCTCCGCAAGTCGAACAATACTAGTACTCCTAATACTCTACTTGTTATCATTATTTTATAAATAGTATTAAAACAAAAAAATATTTCACATATTTTTCAAACACATTTATTTTACATACCTGTCTTAAAACAAAAACTGCGCGCACAATTTTTTTCTACTCAAAAATTATTTTTGTCACATTCATTTAAATTTACAGACACTCAAATTCTATTTATTAATAAAAGAGTTCAAACCTTGCAACTTTGTAGACACAAATTACCTTAAACAAAAATGCACTTAGAATAATTCTTAATGCAAGGAAAATACCGCGTATCTCGCAAAGTAACAACGTACCCTATTGTAAAGAGATAAAGTTTAGAATCGGTTGCAAGCGGTGTACATGTTAATTGAACTGTCGGCTGGTCTGAGCGTGTGTTTGGTCACGTAGAAACACTGCACCCGTTTCCATTGGACGGTAATTCGTACGTCAATTCTCGGATTCGTATATGTAACGGATACTCAAGATACGCGTTTTAATTTCTTTATTGCCGATTATTTTGATTAAGACATTTAATACCAGTGTTGTATGATCTATTATACCGTATTTTTTCTGTTCGGTGATTGTACCTATATTACTTAATGGATAGTACTTAAAAAGTTTAAATTATATTGTATTAATTCCGTTTTCAACCGTCTGCGTTGAGTAATTGTTACATTTATAAAATACATTTAATAATATTTTTATGACTCTAAATCGGTTGTCTGAGTTTCGAATCCCATTTTGAAATAACAGCTGAGGGTAATGTTTTTCGGCTGTTTTCTAAATAGCTTAACGGATTTTAACATACGCGGTATCGTTTCATCTAAATTGAAAAAGTGGCTAGATATTATAAAGCAGTCTGTTTTTTTTATAACAATTACTAGTTTTAGTTATATGTTAGATTTTTAACATGACGTAAAATCCACAAAAGTTTTAAAACCCCAATTAAATAATTTTAATATCAATTTCCTTCTGTACATATTCATTAATGTAATTTATTTGACATACTAATTAATTTCTAATACGCACGTAATCCCCCAATTGTGGTCGAGTTTCTAACAGATTATCAATGCTACTGACATGGAACTAAGTTTTCCTGGTTTGATTCCCGTTATACGCAAATATTGTTACAACACACAAATATTTTGTAATTATTGGGAAATGAACCCAAGATTTACTTTTTATCAATAATTATAAAATTTAAATTGGTTACATGTTTTTTTTTATAATATATGCGAACATTGATGAACACTTGATGGTAAATGGCTACTACCGCTCAATGACATCTGTAATCAATCCCAGATAAGATTAGTTTCCTACTAGAGGTCGAACACAGACTCGCCGCTACCCCTGAGGACTAAGCTGGATCGCCTCGAAAAAGTATGTCTCTCTTACCACACCCTTCAAACCAGAACGCAGCAGCGCCTAACACTGCTGTTATTAGGCAGAAATAGGTGTGGCGGTGTTGCCGCCGGAGTCGAACCACAGGTGGTTCTACCTTCAAAAACCTGTCGTTGTCGGTCATCTATTGTCATTTTGTAAGTGCATTCTGTTGCTATGCGACAATGGAAACGCACTTGTATCTGGGACAGAGTTTTTTTCCGATATCCTGATCTACTCGAACTTAAACACGACAAAAACTTTTTGAGGTTTTTGTATCCTTTAGTCATCTGCATAAAAAGTTTGACGTCATAAATTGTTGACTATTGGTTTGTTAGATTGAGTATTGGTTTAAGTTTGGGATTATTTTTAATTGTCTTTATTGTTTATTTTTTACGCTCGTGTGTTATTTTTAATTATAACCTATTTACTTATATAAATTTGAAGGTGGTAGAACTCTTTGTGGTTCGACTCCGGCGGCACCACCGCCACACCTATTTCTACCTAATAACACCAGTGTTAGGCGCTGCTGTGTTCCGGTTTGAAGGGTCTGGTAAGGGAGACATAATTGTCCGGGGCGTTCCAGCTTAGTCCTCAGGGGTAGCGGCGCATCTGTGGCCGACCTCAGGTAGGAATATCTAATCCTATCTAGGGTTGAGTACAGATGTCCATGGGCGGCAGTAGCCACTTACCATCAGGTAGACTGCATGCTCGTCTGCTGCTCCTATATTATATAAAAATACCTTTTGTACTCGTAGTCAGTGGCTTAAAAATTGTAATAACAAGATTCTGAGGGTTCCCAGACACGCTGGATTTTCAAAATTATGTGCGTATTAGAAATTAAATATAACTTGCTTTAACGGTGAAGGAAACGGTAAGGAAAAAAAGAAAACCGGAGGTTTTTTTATAGTATAGGAGTATAAGATTGGTTCTCTTCCTGAGGTCGGCAACAAATGCGCCGCTATCCCTGAGGACTAAGCTGCAACGCCTTGGAAAAGTATGTCTCACTTACCACACCCTTCAAACCAGAACACAGCAGCGCTTAACATTTATTAGGTTCTACCACCTTAAACTTATTTAAAAAGTTTTCAAAGGTGTGCGAAGTCTACCAATCTGCACTTAACCAGCGCGGAAGACTATGGCTTAAAATCCACATGGATTTGCCCAATAGTGGTACAAAATTGGGTTGACGACAAACCATTTTAAATTCTGCCTAAAACCTAGAATAATAGAATAATTCGGGATATCCCTAATACGACTTCCTATGTAGAATTAATTCAATAATTAATTCTACTTCATCCTTATATTATCAGTCTGACAGTATTCCACCGCCTATTGCATCATAGTAGTGTTCGAGATTGCGTCATAAATACCACGTGTGGGTCATGTGACCATACTTTTCAAAATGGCGGGACACTCCTGATATTGCACGCCTCATAAGCGAAGCGTTGAGGTTGTGCTCTACTCTCGACATTTCAAAACAAGCAGTTTTCTCGAAACTGAAATTGATTTTTTGTTATTTTTATCTTTTTACACTAGTCTTGAACTGTAAATTTATTTATATCACGGCGTGCGTAAATTGACGTTTTACGCACGCTTCGCGTGCGCAAAACCCCCATTTCCGACCCCGTAATATAAAATTTTATACAACACGCGGACGAAAAATGTTTTTCTGACTCGTGTGATTGCAGTCCTCGCCTGCGGCTCGGCCTGCAAACTCACACTTGTCAGAAAAAAATTTTTCGTCCTCGTATTGTAATGTACTATTATAAAACTATTTTCTAAGTACTTTTGATACAGTTTATAAATAGTTTTTTTATACGCATAGTTAACAGCATTCAAAGGTTAAAATTGACTTACGTCGATAGCATCTATATTTTAATTTACTTACCTAAAATTTATCCGATAGAATCAGTTTCCAAAATTAAATACAAATACAGACAAAAAAAAAGGAGAATAGAAATCATAGATAATTTTATTTTACTTATTTATCAAAATTCTCTTTTAAGACACTTCAAATATAAATACAAGGGTTAAATTTATCAATTTAGATGATGAAGTGATTTAAAGTTTATTAATTGTTACTAAAATTAACAATAACAATCCGATAGAACCGATAACTGAAGATACTTCCAATAAGTTGTAGTTTGTAAACACCGAGAGAAACTTGATAGAAACTAAACATAAACAAGCCTTATACACTGCTCTGAGTAGAATAAGAAAGAGATAAGCTATGAAAAATTTGGAGAATAATGGAGAATGTTAATAAAGTAATAAAGAACATTTGTGGTAGAAAATAAAGTTTTTAATAATCTCATGTGAAAAATATTAATTATAATAAATAATGTTCATAAACCACAAAATTGTTGGTTGTTAATAACTCACGTCACTAATAACTACTTTTTCCATTTTTATATTTCTATAATAATATTATAAAGAGGAAAACTTTGCTTGTTTGTTTGATTGTAATGAATAGGCTCAAAAACTAGTGGACCGATTTTAAAAATCTTTCACCATTCGAAAGCTACATTATCCAAAAGTAACATAGGCTATATTTTATATGAAATAAATTTGATAAATAGATTTTGAGGAGGTACAAAGTTTGCCGGGTCAGCTAGTTTGTAATATTCAGTCTTGCTTTGAGTTGTGAAAGGTCATCTGATTTTTGCAAATTTGCATTGTCTTTTGTAAATGAAGTGAGATAAATTAGTAGATTAAGTTTAAGTCCATAAACACAAATAATAATAGTCTTCCAAACTGTAAAACAATTTGTAAAATTGTAGATGTATAGTAAAAGTAGATGATTGTGGGAGAATATACTGTATTATTAAAATTCCTTCTAAGCATTTAACAATAAGAAGTGATCGAAAGAAATAAAGGTTTTAAAATAGCCGAATTCTTCACGTTTCGAATACGGCAGCACTACCAGTGTATTTATTTCTGTCTTATATTATTTCAAAAGCGATATAAAGCTGATGTTTACTATTTTGGAGCATGTGAGTAGGCAGGTATACTAAATGAGATTTCTAACATAATCCTTATGTAAGAAGAGCTTCCTCACAGATTATGTTGCGACTTAGCTGATACATTTGAAGCAACTATCTTATTCCTCAAGAATAGCACGATCAAAATGTATTTTAAGTTTATCGCTTTCCGCCCTCGGTGATACAAACCCCTAACATTTCTATTATGAAGTTGTCCAAGTAAATAACTCGAAGCTAGGACTCGAAGAAATCACATCTCTAAGAATAGCCAAAGTAATTAGACGGGGCATTGAGTGGTTTCGTTGACAAAATTAATCGCGAGAAATCTACTTGCTATAGAACAATGGATATCGTAGAAATGGCATTCACAATATTAGTGATACATGAAAAAATACACACACAAAATAAGATTTTTTTATAAAAATATTGGTCTTTTTCAATTTCTCTACAACTACTGTTATTAGTATTATTATTTTATAATATACAACGAGTCATAAAGCATTAAAAAGGTAACTCAAAAGTTGGATTAAATTTGCATGTCCACCAGTGGGTAAGTGGCTTCTACCGCCCATGGGCAGCTGTATTCAACCCCAGATAGGATTAGACATTCCTACCTGAGGTCGGCCACAGATGCGCCGCTACCGGTGAGGATAAAGCTGGAACGTCTCGGAAAAGTATGTCTCCCTTCCCACACCCTTAAAACCAGAACAGAGCAGCGTTTAACACCGATATTATTAGGCAGAAATAGGTGTGGCAGTGGTACCGCCGAAGTTATCATAAAGGTTTCTACCATTTTCATATATAATTATTAAAAAAAAAACAATATCACCTTTAAATATAATATTACTAAATACACGCCATTTCTAATTATTGCGACATAAATATCACGCCACATAGAGATATGGCTGCCATATGTTTGTACAATGATTTGTAATACTCTTTCTTATACTCCGATTGTATTATACAGATATCATTATCAGTATCTACGCATTTATAGCCCAAATCTAAGTCTAAAGGTCGTAGAACTCGTAAAGCTATTTCTAGCTGTTTTGGAAATTTAGTTCTTAACTTTACAAGTCGTTCGTAAGTTCTTCATTATTTTATCATTGTAAAGATATAAGGATCAGTACCTTTACCAGGAGTTTTTACGTTTCGATAAATATGACTGTTTTGGTATTTTTTTACGTATTGGCCCATACAATTTCCAAAAGGACGGTTTTAGAAGCTTTTCAAATTAAATTAACCGTATTTTTTTATCAAGTAAGTTGTAAAAGTATATCATAAGCATCAGAAGAGGAAGTGAAAGAAACATGTGGATAATACTTGTATATTAGGACTAGTCTATACTAGTGCATTTTCAATTTTGAATGCTTTAGATGTCCGAGATGTGAAGTCTATCAATACACACTTGACCAGCGCGGTGGACTATGGCCTAATCCTTCTAATTTTGAGAGGAAACCTGTGCCCAGCAGTGAGACAATAATGAGTTGATGATGATAATGATGACATTACAGATTCTTCCTCGTGCGAAAAACTAGTAAAATATACTTTTTCATTTAATAAGATTTCTTAGACGGCCTTTATCATAAAGGCTTTCTTTTAAAACTTAGTATAATTTATGATATAGTGACCATTCCAGATGATATCAGTATATAAGATAACATATTAAGAAAACAAAAGGATTGAAACCTTATCTACCTTTGCACATAAAATACTACAAAATAGGAGAAATACACACTAGCACTATCAATCACGTTCTATGATAACATAAAGCCTATTGTGCACAACCCGGTACATGCACCATACATGATGATCAGGCGTGCATGCATGATGATCACACAATGCCACGTTTTGTCACGCAAGTCTCGGATTCGATGCCCATAAACGATAATGCACGATACAATCTATGATTCTAAGAAATTCTATGTTATTTTTTTTGTATAATATAGGAGTAGCAGACGAGAATACAGTCCACCTGATGGTAAGTTGCTACTGCCGCTCATGGACATCTGTAATCAACCCCAGATAGGATGAGATATTCCTACCTGAGGTCGGCCACAGATGCGCCGCCACCCCTGAGGACTAAGCTGGAACGCCTCGGAAAAGTCTGTCTCCCTTACCACAACCTTCAAACCGAGACACAGCAGCGCCTAACACTGCTGTTATTAGGTAGAAATAGGTGTGGCGGTGGTACCGCCGGAGTCGAAGAACAAAGGGTTCTACCACCTTCAAATAAGCTGATATTACTTGTTTGGGGATTTATTTCAAAAATCCTTTTGCATAATGAAATCCTGCAAAATTTGCATACTAGGATTCCCTGTATCGTGGATGCTATGGACACACACAGAAACACAAACACAAACAACCAAATCCAGAAATAGAAACGTAAATTTACCATTTAGAAATCTCTGTCGGGGATTGAATCCGGGACCCTCTGCGCGTCAGACCGCTATGGTGATCGCTCTGCCACGTTTGTCAGATGTGGCATTTGCTTTCGATTTAAGTTGTTTTTTGTCTCTTCCAATTTTACAGTTTTAATAAGATTGAAGATGGTAGCAACCTTCGTGATTCGGCATTGGAAGCACTAACCTACACAACTATTTCTGACTTATAAAAGCATCGGTAACTCGAGTTAGAATTCAAGCCCTGCCTTATTTAGCCCGTATAAGGCTTGAGACTTGAGAACTAAGTTAAAACGCTTCGTGTACGTCTAACTTTCTACGCTCTTAAACCAGATACCCGAAGAATACATTATTAAGCTTCTTCATTGTATCGTTGCCGTACAAAAATTAAAAAACCGAAACAAGGTAACACAATTAAAAGTTATTCTCAACATTACTGTTATCAGCTCTTACTTTGTCACTCGGAAGTATATTTTATCGTTCGATTTTAATCAGTACCTTATCATTTTACATGTGTGTATTATCAATATATAGAATTATCATATGATGTGGTCCACATATGTTTTACAATCGTATTATCCGTTTTACAAATAAAAGATGAGACGATAATGTTTGACGCTTTCTAGAAGTCCATGTGGCTTTATATGCTAGGGTGCTTTACATAACTAGAGAATGATTATTAAAAAAACCGACGGCTTAAAAATACAACTTATTTTACCTCCATCAATACAACTATTTTTACCGACATCAGGTTCATATTTAAACCTATCTAGGGTTGATGACAGTTGTTCATAGGCGGCGGCGGCCACTTACCATCAGGTGGACTGAATGCTCGTCTGCTATTTCTATATTATAAAAAAAAACATCGACGTTATAATGTACAATGTTAACTGAATAATTATTAGTCATATATCACGCTTCAAGATTTATAAGATTAGTTTTATCAGTACGTCTGAAGATAAGGAATGTGTGAATCGTAAAATTATCGCTATAAGCCACGTTGGAGCCATATGTTCTAATATCATAAAAGTTGTACATCTTTCAACCCATCCTAGTCTCTCTGAGAACGGGTCTCCTTTTAAAATGCTAAGGGTTTATTTTCAAATTCGGAGCCCAAATTATATATGACCGATTATATATATATATTGTCAGACATCTACTAAAACTAAATTGAGACTTGCAATGTACCCTTGATCAACTTTAGATATGACTACTGTTCTATTTGGAATAAGTACAGTTTAATTTTTTTTTATATATTTCAGTAATTATAATTTGCCCTATTTTGCCAATATCATTGCAAAAAATAACATTTATTATTTATCATGATAAACTTTAAACACCATTATTTACGAAAAAAATATGTCACAATTATACAAATTTTCGTTACCTACTTAATTTTTTTATTAAAAAAATATATAATTTTAAGTATTACTTGTGACAACCCTTATATTAGTTCAAACAAAGTAATACTACAGATACATATTTGCTCATTATCAATTAAGAACAACTCCAGAACAGATGTCAGCCGGATGTAAGCAGATGTGAGAAGGTTATCGGCGAAATCAAACGTAATTCAATTTCATTAACATACTTAATAAATAAATCAATTAATTATTCATTCAATTCACATTTAATTATATATTAGTGTTTGAAAATGGGTATGCACGAAAAAACTCACAATTTAATTTAATTATATTAAATAGTTAATCTTTTTGTTTACACCTGATTTTAAATGTAACATCAATAAAGGTACAACATGTAACATACTTGTAAAACTCATTGCAAGTTTAAAGAAAATACTTTTAGAATACAGTACTAGAGTATAGTACTTTTTTTAATTAAATTAATTTACAAATTCGTTATTTTTGTAAATAATTAAGTAAATTACGGAAATTCTTTAAATCCGTAAAAATGTACCCTTTTAATTTATCTAATCTACTATCCAATCTACTTCTTAAAAAATGATAATATATTTTAATGTTAAAAAACGCGTCATTTAACATTTGAAATAAAAATAAAATTAAAATAGATTTAAAATTAAATGATAATTAAAATAAAAATAAAAATAAAAATGATGTCCTAAATTTTTAAGCGCTCGCATGGTAACACCAGCTCATTCATAGCGCTCAGAATGCCTGCGGTTCCGAGAAGTGCACGTGAGGCGTTCCACGTAACCTTACGATAAGACGGCCTTCCTGTCCGGTTATACCACTTTGCTATACAAGTTTTTGTGTGTACTTCATTTAGTTAACGAATTGTAGGATTATTTTTTAGAAATGATATCTTATATATAAAATTCTCGTGTCACAATGTTAGTTACCGTACTCCTCCGAAACGGCTTTACCGATTTTTACCAAATTTTATATGTATATTCAGTAGGTCTGAGAATCGACTACCTATTTTTCATACCCCTAAGTGATAAGGGTTGTTTACCCTTAACATTTTTCATTTACATGTCAACACAACGTTTACCGGGTCTGCTAGTTTTTTTAAGATTTAAGTAGGTTCTATTTCTGCCTGTTAAGAGCAGTGTTAAGTGTTGTGTTCAAGTTTTATTTTTTCTTTTTACCACTAATACTGTCAATTAATTACTACATTCTTTGTTAAAACAATGTTATGTCTTGGCCATAATTTTTTGAATGATTAAGAAAACGAAACGTGTTTTTTATTCGGAAAATAATTACTGACCCATTTGTTACCGCTAAGGGCACTATACCTCCAAATCCGACCCTGGCTGGCACCTCCCACCGAAACTCAAAGACACTAGAAACGTGTGCCGGTGGTACCTTTCCAGTCGAACTACACTAGTTCTTGAATTAACGTTAAATAAATCTCCGGTATCAACTTAAATAGATGTGCCGTAAAAGATGTGTAGCAGTTATAGTCAAGTGGTTAAAAACGATGCCTCTTGATCGAGGGGTCCGAGGTTCAGATTCCAGGTTCTGATTTTCCGTCAGGACCTGATTTTTCAGTTACGTGCGTATTAGAAGTTAATTATCACTTGCTTAAACGGTGAAGGAAAATATCGTGAGAAAACCACCTGCAAACCTGAGAATTCTAAAAAATATTAAAAACGTTTTCAAAGGTATGTGAAGTCTACCAATTCGCACTTGGCCAACGCGGTGGACTATGGCCTAATCCTTCTCATTCTGAAAGGAGACCCGTACCCAGCAGTGGGATAGTAATGTGTTCATGATGATGATGAATTAAAAGATGTAACACCTACTAAGGTCTCATATCTTTAAAACTATACGGCAGTAACTTTTAAGTCAAAAAATGTCAGTAACAAGTTTCTACATCTGTGTCAATCAATGCTCAATTGACCAACATCTGCAAACCAATTTAATCTTCGACCCTGCAATTTGATGGCGTTGTGACTCACTGAACTTCACTTCGAGCATAATGACGCAATGATGAATGATTTTGCATTCATAAAATCCAATCATTTATAATCAGTCTTTATAATTGGCCAAGTGCGAGTCGGGCTGAAACACAAAACGCCGAATAGCGGTTTCTTGTATGGCGACGATACAATTGTTTAGCTACTTGCATGGACATCCGTAATCAACTACAGATAAGATTATATTCCTATCGGAGCTAGCCACGTATACGCCGCTACGCTTGAGAACAACGCTGGAATTACTCGGAAAAGTATGTCTCCCACATCCTTCAAACCAGAACACAGCACTTAACACTGCTGTTATGAGGCAGAAACAGATGTGGAGGTGGCGACCCCGGAGTCGAACCACAGAGGGTTCTATCACCTGCAAAACTAATCACGATGTTTGCTTTCGCCGTTTAAGCAAGTGATAATTAATTTCTTATACGAAAATAACTTAGAAAAATTAGAGGTACGTGCCTGGGATTTGAACAGTCGTCCCTTCGGTCAACAGTCCGTTTTTTTTTAAATACGGACCCCTATTAGGTACTAAGCTTCCGCTGTCTACCTTCAAAACTTTTAGGTCCAGCTTCGAACCAAGGAGCATCCGATCGGTTCCCTTATTAAACAAGATATGTACCAAGGTACTAACACCACCCAGAGGTACCCATGTAGGTCGCACGTGTCAAAATAATACATGCTAACGCTAAACGACCTCGAATATGAATCAACGTGAAGTTGATAGGTAGATGGAAACCGTTATCATTCATGTAGTACTAACTTAAATTTAAGAATTCATTTCGAACGCAATAAGGCATTTTAACTTAGACTTCAAGGACTGAGGGTGGTAGAACCCTTTGTGGTTCGACTCCGGCGGCACCACCGCCACACCTATTTCTGCCTCATAACAGCAGTGTTAGGCGATGCTGTGTTCCGTTTTGAAGGGTGTGGTAAGGGAGACAGACTTTTCCGAGGCGTTCCAGCTTAGTCCGCAGGGGTAGCGGCGCATCTGTGGCCGAACTCAGGTAGGAATATCTAATCCTATCTGGGGTTGATTAAGAATGTCCATGGGCAGTAGCCATTTACCATCAGGTGGACTGCATGCTTGTCTGCTACTCCTATACTCGTATTATAATAAAAAAGGATTTTGGTGTTATCTGACTAATAAAAACAGTGTTAGACGCTGTGTTTCGCTTTAAAGATTGTAAGGAGACATACTTATTTGAGGCATTCCAATTTATACAAACCTATGGAATAATAAGTTCATGTAAAATATACATCTATACTTCCGTAATATTATCCTTCTCATTCTAAGAGAGATAGCCTAGTGATTAAGGAACTCGGCCTCTTGATCGAGGGGTCCGAGGTTCAAATCCCAGGCACCTCTGATTTTCAAAATTATGTGCGTATCAGAAATTGAATATCACTTGCTTAAACGGTGAAGGAAAACATCGTGAGGAAACCTACACACCTGAGAGATTTTATAAAAAAACAACTCAAAGGTATGTGAAGTCTACCAATACGCACTTGGTCAGCGCGGTGGACTAGGGCCTAATCCTTCTCATTCTGAGAGGAGACCCGTACCCAGAAGTGTGACAGTAATGGGTTGTTGATAATGATGATGATGATTTCCATGACCTCTATATATAAGTCAGTAAATGATGATAAGTATCATAGGTACTACTGAAGTCAACATTGCAAGTGATTACAAGATAAGTGCATCTAATTAAATACTAAGTTCAAAGTCAATTATCCGTATTTACGCTATCATGGCACGTGAGCAGTTGACAGGCAGGGTTGCCACCCATTTTGAAGGAAAAGTAGTATTTTTCAATCTTATTACGAAATATACCACTTTTGGAAAATTTAAGAAAAACTATTACAACAAATGTATTTTTCGATTTTTTTGTGCTCGCATTTTTCCTTTTTTGTGACCTTTTTATCAAAAGCCTTATTTAACTTGTTTGATTAATTCGTATATACGTGAAGGTTAAGTCTTGTAACTAAATTCTTATAACCCCAACTCATGGAGCTAAAATATTACATACACGTCTGGTTTGGTTGTGTGACATTCATGTTGTGTGACGTCATTCTAAATCCAATATGGCGCACAAATTATTTTTGTGAACATGATTTCAGTATCAAATGAAAGGGTTTTCATAATGATGTTACTTAGTTTATTCTAATATGAATTTATTTTACAAAGATTATATTTTTTGCTGACCTCTCCCAATAAAAACCAGGTATAAGTAACTACGCCACTCAGTGATTTCGGGGAAGGGTTATCTAAAGTCACGACTTTTGAACTAGCGATTAAATTATAGTATTTTTCGTACTATATCAGGCTTTATTTACTACTAGCTGACCCGGCAAACTTTGTACCGCCTCTAAATCTATTTATCAAATATATTTCATATAAAATATAGCCTAAGTTACTCGTGGATAATGTAGCTTTCGGATGGTGAAAGAATTTTTAAAATCGGTCCAGCAGTTTTTGAGCCTATTCATTACAATCAAACAAACAAACAAAGTTTTCCTCTTTATAATATTAGTATAGATAGAAAATGAGTGGGAGCTTAGTGATTGTAACGGCATATCAAACAAGAAGTCCGAGGTGGGAATTCAAAGCCACTACTAATTTTTCAAAATTATGTGCCTATTAAAAAATAATTTTCATATGCGGTGAAGGAAAACATCGTGAAGAAACCTGTAATTGACTATTCTTAAAAAATCGTAAAGGTGATGTAATCTACCAATTTGCACTTACACTATGGTCCAAGTCCCTCTCATTCGACGAGAAGATGAAGCCTATCAATGAAATTGTTTATTCGGTTGATGACGTACTACATAACTTGGAAGGTGGTAGAACTCCTTGTGGCACTCCGGCAGCACCACCGCCACACCTATCTCTGCCTAATACCATGCCATGAGGTGTGGCGGTAGTGCCGCCGGAGTCGAACCACAGGGTTCTACCACCTTCGAATTTTCTGTAATAAATTGTACAATTGACAGTATTATATACTACGGTAGGTACTATCGTACAGATGACAACCCTATTAAGAGTAGATAATAAAGTTCAATAAACCCATCCATTCCTCCCATTCATGCGATCTGCGTTGTAGAACTAATCTATATTTGTACGACTAATGTTTACATAAATCATGACATGCGCGCTTTATTTTGTTACAGCTCTGCGTCACACATAATGTCTGTTTGTTTGATTTATATATTACTAGCTGACCCGGCAAACTTCGTACCGCCTCAAAATCTATTTATCAAATATAATTCATATAAAATATAGCCTATGTTACTCGTGGATGTAGCTTTCGAATGGTGAAAGAATTTTTAAAATCGGTCCAGTAGTTTTTGAGCCTTTTCATTACAATCAAACAAACAAAGTTTTCCTCTTTATAATATTAGTATAGATTAGGGTTCCGTAATGTAAAAACGGAACCCTATGTCATCATCAACAACTAATTATCGTCCCACTGCTGGGCACGGGTCACCTCTTATAATGAGAAGGATTAGGCCATAGTCCACCGCGCTAGCCAAGTGCGTATTGGTAGTACTTCACATACCTTTGAGATTTTTTTTATAAATCTTACAGATATGCAGGTTTCCTCAGGTTTAAACATGTGCTAATTAGTTTCTAATACGCACGTAATTTTGAAAAATCAGAGGTGCCTGGGATTTGAACCTTGGACCCCTTGATCGAGAGACCGAGTTTAACCACTCAGCTATCTCTGCTATGAGAGATGCATACCTACATACGCTCGAAAAATTTTACCTTCCACGGTCGGGGAGTTAACCCATCTGGACTTAACACGTTCGCTGCGGCAAACAAAATCATAGACTTTCCCCTGGTACGGCCGTGGGTCTAAATGTGCCTCCAAACTTTCCACCACTGTGGGAGGATGTAATTTCTGTTCTCCGATACTAGAATAGAATAAGCAGTGATAGCCTAGTGGTTAAGTTACTCGGTCTCTCGAACGAGGGGTCCGAGGTTCAAATCCCAGGCACCTTTGATTTTTCAAAGTTATGTGCGTATTAGAAATTAATTATCACTTGCTAAGCGGTGAAGGAAAACATCGTGAGGAAACCTGCATACTTGAGAGATTTATAAACAAAATGTCTCAAAGGTATGTGAAGTCCACCAATACGCACTTGGCCAGCGCGGTAGACTATGGCCTAATCCTTCTCATTCTGAGAGGAGACCCGTGCCCAGCAGTGGGACAGTAATGGGTTGGTGATGAGTTTACGCATTTTTTATTGTTAAAATGATGATGAGAATTAAGCCATAAAATGCCTTGCGATTCCATAAGAAAAGCGCCGCACCATCGAGATATAATTTTAAGTTCATATTGAAGAAGTACCGCAGGGGGCCGAAATGTACCAGATTTGCACGGAACGTGATCCTTTCACCTTATATCCTTACGGCAACAGGGATTAAAGGACTGATACTATTTTAGGATATGTGACAAATATAATACACAATATTTAATTAATCCCACACAGTTCATTGACTTTTCTTATTCTGTCACATCGACGTAGGCTTTATTTCATACATAATAAAGTTTGATCAGAAAATATACCTTAAGCTTTCAGCAATAAGGCAAAGAATCGCATATCATACGTTATAACAAAATAGAGATTACTAAGCTCGAATATATGTTGGATTTCAACCTGTTTTATGACGCACATTTTTTTTTATACATTTCATAGGTTTTTTTGCCAAGTACCTTTTAGTTGCCAAATGTATGAATCATACTTTATACAAGATTTTAGGACGCAAGTCAGTAGCGTAAGCGAGCTCGGTGTGAAAAGCAGAGGTTTAAACCTATTTTTGTGCTAAAAAATCTTCAGCTATTTTTAGGTAAGTTTAGCGTTTAGATTGATGATACCTCTTTATACTTAGGGTTTTTTTAAATTATTTTAGAAGATTACGGTTGATAATATCAGGAATTTAAATTAATATAATTGAATTTTTAAGTTAATTATTTTTAAACGGTAAAGTGTAAATAGGTAATAAATAACTTTAATAACTCGAAATTAATTTCGTAAGTAAAATAAAGATTTAGTTCTACTAAATAAAAATGGTACAATTATAAAAATGCAATCTTTGTTTAAACTTCATAAAAATGATTTTATAGTGAAGTAAAAACTGAGATCCTGTAACTTAGACCCTACACCAATCTACTGCCTTTAAGCAGATTTGTTTAACGGAGAACGTCAGAGAAATTGACCATTATTGACGGTCAATTACCATCCTATGAGTTATCATTGAAATATTGACGCTATATGAAATGATATTGATTGATATGATATAATCATTATAATCGATTAACTAATGCAATATGCTATATTTATTTAGAAATAAAAGTAATATAAAACGAGCATGATATACTAGCAGTGATAGCCTAGTGGTTGAGAAGCTCGGCCCGAGTCGGTCCGAGGTTCAAATCCCAGGCACGTTTCTGATTCTCAAAGTTATGTGCGTATTAATTATCCCTTGGCTACGGTGAAGAAAATCATCGTGACGAAACCTGCACACTCGAGAGATTTATTAAAAAAATATCTCAAAGGTGTGTGTTAGTATTATAAAAAATGTGAAGTCTACCAATACGCACTTGGCCAGCGCGGTGGACTATGGCCTAATCCTTCTCATTCTGAGAGGAGACCTGTGCACAGCAGTGGGACATTAATGAGTTGATGATCAAACGCAACCTCTTCTACTTTTACATACACTATATACATATTAGACGACCCGCGTGGCGGAGCGACCACCATACCGGTTTGACGCGCAAAGGGTCCCGGGTTCGATCCCCGGCCAGACAGATATCTAAATGATGAATTTAGATTTCTGTTTCTGGGTCTGGGTGTTTATGTATTTGTCTATGTGTGTGTCCATGGCACCCACGACACAGGGAATCCTAGTGTGGGGCTGTGAGTGTAGAAAGCGTTTTATGTGTAACTCTATTTACGTGCATAAAGATAGCTTACGTCACAATCTGCGAGTACAAGTGGCAATTAGGAGTTTCCTTGTCCGGCGTCCGGCGTCCGGCCCGCGAAGCCGGAACCGCGTCCGGCATTCCGGAGAGTTCAAGGTAACTGCATGCAGGAAATCACGTCTCTATTGTAACTAGAATTACTGGTAACCGGGGAGATGTGGTATACTAGTGGTTTGTAAGGCTCTGGGTTCGAATCTGTTAGGGGTTTAAATGTGTTAATTTTAGAACTGATTTATTTCTAGCGCCCTTCAAGGTTCAGCTAATAAAAAATCTTTCCAACAATAACAACAACGTAGAAAATTAAATCCTATAAAAACGTTCCTTTTCCTGCCTGAAAATAAGAGATCTCGGAATATGCTGACCTCTACATTGTGTTTATTTGTAGGGGTCTGAATCCTATCTGGGGTTGATTATTGGTGTCTATTGTAGTAGTGGTTACTTATCACGTTTATGCTCGTTGGCAACATAAAACATATAAAATAAAATTCAAAAAATACGTTTTGAATTCCAATTAAATCTCTTAAAATAAGAGGTTCTCAAACATATTTCGTACATCGCTTTATCATTTTTAGAATTAATTATTTTATAGCTCCCTCAAGGTTCAACGAAAAGTAAAAAAAAAATCCAACAACAACAATCCCCTGTTGAAAATAGAATCCTATAGAAAAAAATCCTATTTCAGCCTGGAAATAAGAGATCTCGCGATATACTTTTCTCTACATTAGGTCTATTTTCATTATAATATAAGAGTAGCAGGCGAACATGAAATCCACCTAACAGTCGGCTACTGCCACTCATGGACCATATTCATATTCAACCCCAGATAAATTTAGATTCTACCTAGATATCTCACTTACCACACTCTCCAAACTAGAACACAGCAGCGCTTAACACTGCTGAGTAGAACCACAAGAGGTTCTACCACCTTTTTTATATTGACGAGGGGTAAACCTTCAAAAGGTACCCGATGCCGTGGGAGCGACGCCGTCATGTGGGACTTTTACCGCACTAAAACCCCCCCCGGTGGCCGTCCTCGGCATTTGGTGGAGAACTCCGGGATCTCCAACGGAACACAACCTGAGTCCTCCTAACGCGATGCCCTTCTATCGGACTCTGCCCTGGGGGAGAGCGATTTACGCTCCTCTCACATCCCCTGGTGATTACAACGATATGCGACCACACTAACCCCTGTCCTTCCCGGGGTCGCTTGCTGGACGGTTCGAGCTCCCACTCATGCCGCCCGCAACCCCGGAAGCCCCTTTTAGTCGCCTCTTACGACAGGCAGGGGATACCGTAGCCCTATTCTAGTCCCGGGACTACAGGGTCAGAAGAGGTTCTACCACCTACAAAGCTTGCCCTATATATTTTTACATTCCTACCTATACTTATTATAGATTATACCATATTTTGAAGACTACTGGCACAATTAAACTCAGTTAAAAGGGCATCGAAACATTTTTTGTAAGTAATGATGTATGTAAGTACCTAAATGGCCCTACACATTAAATTTCAAAATCTACTCCATTCAAATTTATGGAGTTTTTTACGCAAGTAATTTTGCCCTTAAAGTTTTGTAGGCTTATTTTATGTTAAGGGCCGTTTACACGTGCCCTTTAAATAAAGATTTTAAATACTACTAGCTGACCCATTTTTAAATGTTAAGGGTGAACAACCCTTATCACTTAGGGGTATGAAAATTAGATTGCCGATTCTCAGACCTACTGAATATGCATATTAAAATTTGGTGAAAATCCGTAAAGCCGTTCCGGAGGAGTACGGTAACTAACATCGTGACACGAGGATTTTATATATAAATATGTTCGTCTGTATGTCCTTTATAGCATAGTAAACTATGCATTTGATTATGTGATGATCTTTAGCAAAGTTTTTGTGCATGAGCCCACGAAGGTTTATGAATTGGTACGGCCAATTTTCGACACTGTCATTCCAATGAAAATTTGGAAGGTGGTAAAACCCTTTGTGGTTCGACTCCTGTGGCACCACCGCCACACCTACTTCTACCTAATAACAGCAGTGTTAGGCGCTGCTGTGTTCTGGTTCGAAGGGTGTGGTAGGGAAGACATACTTTTCCGAGGCGTTCTAACGTAGCCCTCAGTGGTAGTAACGTATCTGTGTCCAACCTTAAATAGGAATCTTATCATATCTTGGGGTGATTACAGATATACGGACCATCATCATCATCATCAACCCATTACTGTCCCACTGCTGGGCACGGGTCTCCTCTCAGAATGAGAAGGATTAGGCCATAGTCCACCGCGCTGGACAAGTGCGTATTGGTAGACTTCACATACATTTGATATTTTTTTTATAAATCTCTGAGGTATGCAGGTTTCCTTACGATCACCTTCACCGTTTAGCAAGTGATAATTAATTTATTTTCTAATACGTAACTTTAAAAAATCAGAGGTGCTTGGGATTTGAACCTAGGACCCCTCGATCGGGAGGCCGAGGCTTAACCACTAGGCTATCACTGCTGTACGGACGATAGTACCCACTTACCATCAGGTGGAATGCATGGCTTGCTATTCAAATTCAGAACAGAAAAAAATGAGAGAAATCCACACAATATATCCAGATACCTATTTAAAGCCTCAATCACAAAGGGTTTTATAAATATTGAGACGGATGGTGTGTAGGTCGCGTTTGACCCTACACTGTTGTTCGAATTAGGTAATGGGCAGGAGATACTCCGTGAAAACGGAACCTATAATTATGTTGGCATTAGCTGAGAGTAGTGATGGGAAACATCGAATTTTTTTAATAATGCAATAATTTTGTATGACATTCGGTAAGATCAAGGGTTTTATTCCAGGGTCTTTCTTGTTTGTATTGTGGTGTTTGTTATAGTTGTTTAGTGATTGGTAGGAACATCCATATTTTTTAATAATATAATAATTTTGTATGACATTTGTTAAGAATCCAGGGTTCGATTCGTATGTGAAGTATTTCTTGTTTGTATTTTCCATGAGAAGAAACATCGATTAATTTTATTAATGCAATCATTATGTATGAAATTCGCTGAGAGGGTCCAGGGTTCGATTCTTATGTAAAGTATATCTTATTTGTATTATAACGTTTGTTATTAGTTCTTTAGTTGTTTTTTGTGAGAGGTAGACTATGTACCTACGGTGCAATCTAAGAGGTACTACCGTCACACCAATTTCTAATGTGATGTAGTTGTATTTTGGTGGAAGGGTGTGGATACCGGCAAACTTACATAAGGCAGTCATCTGAGTCTTCAGGTATGAAAACGCATCTATAATCGTCTTTAGGTCGAACCCTTAGGCCGTTTGTCCAAAGCCGCCGTCACCGAGCCGATACTGAGAACGAGACTATTTAAGGCCGATTTTAAAATGATGTGACGGCGTTTGTCCACCGCGACCGATATCACCTTTTTATTTTGTTCCAGCACACGCGCGTGACAGCAGAGTATGGACAAGTTCCAACGCGTTTAAATTGCCGACACATCGGCCCGTCAAAATCTCGGTGCCGATCTAGCGGTCACGCCGATCTACTCGAATCCCCCGACCATTAGGGGGCCGACCGTCCTTTCGGTAACGACGCGACAAGTACCGAACCACCCACTTAACAGTGGGGTTGTTCTATTTTCGATACTTGTTCATTATATTATAATGTTTTAAATAACATTATATTATTATGAATAAATATTATAAATCCAGGGGGCATTTGACCACCTGAGAATCTGCCCGGGCAAAGAGGGTATCCTCGAGACCCGAATTTCCTGCCCACCGCCCTTATGTTGACATTACCACAATATATGTGCGCCCGGAGAGTAAGACGTCCCAGTTGATGACTCGAAATATCGTCGGCCTGGATGACGGTGCTCGGTGACGGTGGCGGTGGACAAACGGCGTTACTCTATAAGAAGTTGGTTTCATATTCCCCTTAAAACCAGATAGAACTAATTTGCTACTTTCAATCATATGAAAATATCAGGAATCGAACCCGGAACCCTGTTTAAATTATCGATATCGACTAAACAAGCACATCACTACGTTACTAAGCAATTACGATAATTGTCTCGACTATCTCAGCTATAAAATAAATCAAAAGTCAAGCGCTTCACTATTATTTCACTAAAATTTTACGACATTCCAAAAGTTTTGGTAGTTATTAGTTATTGGTTATTAGTTATTAGTTATTACTATGATTATGAAGATCTAAGTTAGCCTAGTTTTATAGTTATCTTTTGAGTTAATTTAGTTGAATATATTTTTTTATCGTATTGAAGGTAGTAGAACCCTTTGTGGTTCGACTCCGGCGGCACCACCGCCACACTTATTTTTGACTCATAACAGCAGCGATAAACGCTACTGTGTTCTGGTTTGAAAGATGTAAGAGAGACATACTTTTCCGAAGCGTTCTAACTTAGTCCTAGTAGCAGCATATCTGTGGCCGATCCTAGATAGAATTATCTAATTCTATCTGGGGTTAATTACAGATGTCCACGGGCGGTAAAAGCCACTTACCATCAGGTAGGTACCACAAAAGGTTCTATCACCTTCCTTGCAACCAGAAATAAATTCTTAATCCGCTGAATTAAGGATAGCGGAACCTTTCGTTTCTCGACTTCAATTAATTATTTTTAAAGCCGTCAAGTTTTTTTAATAACTTATTTAATTACATAACAAATATCAAAAATAAGAAGGCTTTTTTATTCTCTCTGCAACTTAACATTGAATCAGCTACTGGAAATATACTGAATGAGATAAAACTGTAATTCTCTACGAAACGTTGCAAAAAGTGTGCAAAAAAATGGTGAATGCCTACACTACACGGTATCTTTGCCAAAAAACTAATGACGAAGCACTATTGACTTGTCAAAATCATTACGCCTTAATTTTGAATTACGTAATGTATTAACACAGGGTTGTCACTGAATTATGCCGTCATATCATATTGTTAGAAATATATATTTAAACTAGTGGTGCCCGCGGCTTTCCCCGCATTTTAAAGAAATAATATGACATACATAAAACGGAAAATTTGTACCTGCATTGGAATTACAGTGGTGGCATCTGTCTTTTCCCACGGACTAAATTGTAAATCTAAACCATTCTCAAGTCCCCTTGAACACACACAACAAATTTCATCAAAATCAGTCCAGTCGTTTAGGAGGAGTTCAGTGACATACACACGCACATATGAAATATATATATAAATATTATTTAATTATAGTACATAGATTAGTAATGATTACAATCTCCTAACAAGAAAATGTACCAGTTTTGAGAACTGAAATTGTCACTGTCATCTATTTAAAAATAGTTTTTAGATCATTTACGAATGAAACGATATTTGTCCGCACTTTTTCTTCGATTTAGTGTTTTTGCACCACTTAACTTCACATTTCGACATTGTTCCGCATAAATTACACACTGACAGCCATCAAATGGCTGACACATCAGCCAGCTGTTTAAGCCATTTAATGGCTTCCTTCAATTACTAGGCGGTGAGATATCTATACTTATCTATGCTATAGTATTGTAGTCTGCATAAAACTGCTAAACCGCTCTGAATATAGAAATCGCTCGCAACAACTTCAGATCTGGTTAACAGTTTGGCGCGGAATATACTTTAATTAAATATGAAGTATTTTGTATTATTTTCATGATTCGTTATTTTTTTAATAATAACTGACTGGTACGATTTTATAAGTTAGCATAAAAAAGAAAAAGAACGCTCTTTACGTTTGAGTTGTTTTTGCGCGAGAATAATAAAAGTTGTAAACTGGATCACGAAATAGTTTTATTCTATTTTTTTAAATAATATGGAGTAGCGGCGAGCATGCAGTGCACCTGATGGTAAGTGGCTACTGCCGTACGGACATCTGTAATCAACCCCAGATTGGATAGATTCCTACCTGAGGTTGGCCATTGACGCGCCACTATTTCTGAGGACTAAGTTGGAACATCGGAAAAGTACGTCTCCCTTATCACACCCTTCAAACCAGAACATAGCAGCGGTAACACTGCTGTTATTAGGCAGAAATAGGTGTGGCGGTGTTGCCGCTGGAGTCGAACCACAAAGGGTTCTTGAAAATGCCCTTGAAATTTGACTCACCGTCTAAGTTACAAATATTTGTAACCGGGAATCGAATCTCAGACATTTTAGCGATCCTCTTAATTGTAAAAAATCAACACGATAATGTTTCTTAAAGACGATATATACAACTAAAGCCAGCGTTTATCTTTTTTATCTTAATAGATATTAAATAATTCCAAAGATAACAATGTACTATATTTGACAGATAATCTTATAGGCGTGTAAAAGAGTTTATCTTTTAAGATACTTATATCTTGTGCCCCAAATGACTGCGCATTTTCATTAAGATAGGAAAGATAAATGGTGTGGTTACAGCTTTATCTTATCTGTTTAGTATAAATAAATTTGCTTAATATTCTTTATATGTGAATGTCATGTAATAAGTATATAGATTTACAAATTAAGTGTGTATGTTTTAACTAACTGTTAACTGGTTACTCTCCGCTCTGAATATAGAAATGAATCGCGTCGCCATAGCAAATTGTATGACTAAACCTGCTCGCAACAACTTCAGAGCGGACTAGCAGTTTGGCGCGGAGTATGCCTCCCCATACATGCCTATAAACGTATGTTCGAACATTATCCTTCGCAGTCAGGTAAAAATGATTGTAACGATATTTATGTGAATATCAATCCTTAACAAAATCTTATATATAAAATTCTCGTGTCACAATGTTAGTTACCGTACTCCTCCGAAACCGCTTTTCCGATTTTCACCAAATTTTATATGCATATACAGTAGATCTGAGAATCGGCTACTATCTATTTTTCATACCCCTAAGTGATAAGGGACCCTCAACATTTTTATTTACATGGCAACACAACGTTTGCCGGGTCAGCTAGTATAAATGTAAATCAAAGATTCGAACTCATAATCAAAATTCAAATTGTAATATAGTTAGGACCGAACCAAACGAAATCGAAATTTATGATTTCTTTTTGAAAAATAACAACAACATTAATAAGCAGAAAGAACATATTAGAAACATTTTTCAAAAAATCCAAAATGAATTAGTAACATTAATTTTGAAAAAGCTGACAGCCCTAACCAGACATTAGCTTCGCGAATGACTCAGTATGATTGTTAAATAAAAGAAACAAAAAAGATAAAAGAAAAAATGGCGGTCGCAAAAAGAAAAGATAAGATGGGAGCAGGTGTGTCGGTCGAAGGACATCTCGCGCATAAAGAAAGTTGTTTTTTAGTTAGAGATCCCAATGCGATATTTTAAATGGTTTCTGATTTTAGTAACAGAAATGATTATGTTAAACAATATGTACTGTCATTCAAGAGATTTTTTTATAATATAGGAGTAGCAGACAAGCATGCAGCCACCTAAGTGGCTACTGCCGCCCATGGACATCCGTAATCAACCCCAGATATGATTAGATATTTCTACCTGAAGTCGGCCAAAAATGCGCCGCTACCCTGAGGACTCAGCTCGCACGCCTCGGAAAAGTATGTCTTCCCCCTTCAAATCAGAACACAGCAGCGCTTAACACTGCTGTTATGAGGTAAAAATAGGTTAAAAGATACGTATTATTTTAATATAGGTGTTTTCTATACCAATATTATAAAGAGGAAAACTTTGTTTGTTTGATTGTAATGAATAGGACCGATTTTAAAAATTCTTTCACCATTCGAAAGCTACGTTATCCACGAGTAACATAGGCTATATTTTATATGAAATATATTAGATAAATAGATTTTGAGGCGATACGAAGTTTGCCGGTTCAGCTAGTCTTTTATATGACTAGTAGCAAAGCTTGCAGTCCACCACATATTAAATATTCATAGCTGCCCTACATTTGTCTACATCATTGACATCGATTATTTAATTACTGTCTTTTCATAAATGTTACAATTTTACTTTCAGCTGTTATATAAATATTATATTCTATTTAATAATTAATTCCTATGTATTATGACATTGAATTCGACATGTTAATTAGTGTAAGAGATTCAAGTGTCGTTCTAATCATAGATTAGTAAAGATTACTCACACCTAACAAGAAAATGTACCCAGTTTTGAGAATTGAAATAGTTGCGTAAAAAAGTTTTGCCACGTATCCGTGCTAAAATGTCCCTAAAACATTTTAAATAATTATTTATTTATTACGTAAATTACGCAGTATTATTTATTCGTAAATTTCCTCTAAAAATGTTTTTATTTGTCAAGAATTCAAAAAAAGAACTAAGTAAAATAAGCCGTTTGATGAAGCCATCATTCAATTTCAAGGCGGTGAAGTATCTTTACTAATCTATGGTTCTAATTAACAATAAATAAATAAATCTGTGATCAAATTTAGAACAAATTTCTATCTGAAACCGAAATTGCCACTCTTGAGAGAAGATGGCCGCTTTGCAAACGTGGTCGATACGCAGAACTGCTGCAGCTAAAATAGCAATTGGCAATGGTTCCTCTGACTCAACCTTTCAAATGTTTCGTGGTGATGCTTAATGTCAAGCCGAAATACATATTAAACTGAGGCAATTTAACATAATCTTCTTGGGTAGCAACGCAAAGGAAAAAATAATCGACCTTTGTAAATGTACCATAATGTAATACATAATTGGAGTGAAATGCTTGTGCTCTGTATACAAATACATAAAATCACTCATTTCGATTGTCTTTATAATCTTAAAAATCGAAATAATTTCTAATTTCTTTAAAATACGGAACCATCTAACAAAATCGAAAAACTGAACAACCTTGACAGCGTTTTAGACGAAGAAACCATTCAAACCAAAATGGTATCCATTCCACCAAAACTAGAGACTATAATCGCTCCACAACGAATGCCACTACTCAAAAAAAACTCCAACCATTTCTTCGTGTTGTATAGTTTGCAAAAAATTGAAAAAAGCCCTGTGGTGTAATGTGACGTAAGCTTCGAACCGGTTCGCATTGACCTTGCTTTACCAACCACTGAGAATTCGGCAGCTTGTCAGTGATGACATCATTAGGTTTTTTGTTGGACTAACTAAAAGCATTGGCTGACCATTGGTTAATCGATTGGGTGATAGTTGCTAAGGCCTGAAAGGTAGAACTCTTTCTGGTTTTACTCTGGTTTTACCGCCACCAAACCTATTTCTAGTTTCAGCAGTGTCAATCGCTGCTTTGTTACGCTTTGAAGGGTTTGGTGAGGACGACATAATTATCTGCTATCTACTGTTACTACTTCTATTATATCTATCTAGTAACTCATATGTGTTGGCCATGATAAAGACGGAGTGGACAATCAAAGTACCACTCCATAAACCATATCTTCACATGTGTGTACATAATACATTGCATAATATATGTTTTCACTTCTTCTATCATTCGTTACTTCTTCAGTATTTTGACTTTTTTTCTTCTCTATAGATTTTTTGTTTAATTATTTTTCTTTTATTTTATTTGTCTATTTATGTTATCTGTAATTGAACTATGGCTTTTCTCTCTTTCTAATGTGATCTTATAATAATTTACCCTTAGTACAGTTTCCAAAATTAGTGCCCAAAAATCAAAATCAAAAATTGAGGATCGAAACCGGTCGTCAAAATATGTTCACGTTACCTTGATCTTGAGTTTTACTTTTTGCCGTAACCCGACACCTGGCGCTCCCCTTGTTATATCATATAACATAACATTCGCATGTTATAACAGGGCTTGAATAACAAATTGTGTTTTGGGCCTTAATCCATTTTTTTGTTTTTGGTTGGGACATTTTTAAGAAAATGAGACGATGTATTTTGGTAAAACGTGTCTAAAATTGAAACGTTTTAATTTAGTCAACTCTAAAAAAAAATTGAACATATAAAATTTAATGTCATATACAAAAATATAACTTTAGTATATATCCCCTGATCGATTAACCAAACCCAGAAAAAAAGATCTAATAGTTGATCAATGAGATCTTTAGCCTAATTTTTCAAAATTAGAGAAGGGAACCCTGTCCAACAATGAGACAGTAATGGGTTGCTAATCAAGATTATTACATGGCCTGTTGGCCATGACCAAAGAACTAGGCCAATTTATTCTTCTCGTTTAAATAAATAATTTATATAAATAGGATGTATTTTACAAATTTAGAGTTAACAAATGTAGGTTTTGCTAACAGCCTAATATCACAGTTAGAGGTTATCTTCTTCAAGTCTTCAGTACGCCTGGTTAAAGGGAATTCATCATTAACCCATTACTCTCCCACTGCTGAGCACGGGTCTGTTCTCAGAATGAGAAGGATTAGGCCATAGTCCACCGCGCTGGCCAAGCGCGTATTGGTAGACTTCACATACCTTTGAAAACTTTTTTTAAGATTTCTCAGGTATGCAGGTACCCTCGCGATGTTTTCCTTCACCGTTTAAGCAAGTGATAATTAACTTCCAATACGCACATAACTTTGAAAAATCAGAGGTGCGTGCCTGGGGTTTGAACCTCGGACCCCTCGATGAAGAGGCCGGGTTCCTTAACCACTAGGCTATCACTGCTGCTGAAGGCGATCAACACTTAAGAACTTCACATTCTTATAATAACAAATGCCTAATCTAAAAAATATGAACAACTGCGATCTATATTCTCATTCCTTCTTTCCATCCCAAATTCCTGGAACTTTATAGAATTGTCCCATTGTACCAACCTGTCATCGGCCATATGTGGGTCAGATGACAACTGCATACGATATATTTGCATCTACGTCAGCGGTGTTGCGTCATTCCTCAATCACTATGTATGAACTATGATGTTACTGAAGCTAGAGACTTAGGCACGTCTTTTAAGAAAAGATGGTATTTATTACAATTAAAAAATCCCTGGAGGTTCTCTTCCCTTCTTTGCTGCTATAATGTAGATTTGTTGAAAAAGGCAAATAAGTAATGAAAGCCTGGTGGTTACAAACTCGGTCTCTCAATTAGGGAGTCGAGACACAACTGATTTTTTAAATTTATGTGTGTATGAGAACTTAGTTGTAAATCTGTGTGTGGTGATGGAAAACATCTCGAGGATTTTTTTTGTTAAAGTATGAAAGTAGCGAAGGAGCAGGCAGTTCACCTCATGATAAGCAACTACATAGATACTTGTAATCAACCCCACATTAAATTCCTACCAGAGGTCAGCCACAGATGCGCCATTACCCCTGAGAAATGCCTCGAAAAAGTACGTTTTTTTATAATATAGTAGTAGTAGACGAGCAGGCAGTCCACCTGATGGTAAGTGGCTACTGCCGCTCATAGACATCTGTAGTCAACCCCAGATAGGATTAAAATCCTACCTGAGGTCAGCCACAGGTGCGCCGCTACTCCCAAGGACTAAACTGGAATGTTTCAGAAAAGTAGGTCTCCCTTGCCCCACCCTTCATACCAAAATATGGCAGCGCTTAACAGTGCTGTTATTAGGCAGAAATAGGTGTGGCGGTGGTGCCGCCGGAGTTGAACCACAAAGGGTTCTACCAACTTCAAAGGTGTTGCGGTGATAGCGCCGGATAACCACATAGGGTTCTAGGTACCTTCCAATGCAAAAGCTAGGCGACTTAGAATATTTTAAAACCCTCAGGGGGTGTCTACCAATCCACACATTGCCAACCCGATGGTCTATGGTTGGTGGTGGATTATGATTCTTATTACATGAAATATTTACAAACACAAATCTTCACTTTTACACAATTTGTAAGATCTCACATCGCCCTAGTTCCTCACACACTGTGGTACCCTGAATACAATTAACATACATACAACACCGTTATCAGTATAATCTGGATTATCATAAGTGAAACAGGTTTCCATCTGAAGTACTTTCCTTTGTGACGTGTTATATTCATATGTATTTTGTAGTACGCATGAGATGTTGCTAGTTATATAAGTTAAGTATAACTTTGTAACAAAAGGTTTTTTTTTATTGTTTAACTTTTTTTTTTTAATGTAAGAGTAGCAGACGAGCATGCACTCCACCTGATGGTAAGTGGCTACTGCCGCCCATGGACATCTGTAATCAACCCCAGATAAGATAAGATATTCCTACCTGAGGTCGGCCACAGATGCGCCGCTACCCCTGAGGACTAAGCTGGAACGCCTCTGAAAAGTCTGTCTCCCTTACCACACCCTTCAAACCGGAACACAGCAGCTCCTAACACTGCTGTTATTAGATAGAAATAGGTGTGCTAACCTAACGATTAAGCAGACGTGGTACCTGATGGAAAGTAGTCAACGTCGCTTATCGACATTTGCAACACCAGAGGAGTCGCAAATGCATCGCCGGCTTTGAAGGAGAGCTCTTTTTGCACCTTCTTTGAGGTTGGACTATACCAATTTCTTGTATGAAGGTGTTGCGATAATGTAGGGTGGTGTATGCCGGCTAATTTACATATTCTGAAGGTGGTAGAACCCTTTGTGGTTCGACTCCGGCGGCACCACCGCCACACCTATTTCTACCTAATAACAGCAGTGTTAGGCGCTGCTGTGTTCCGTTTCGAAGGGTGTGGTAAGGGAGACATACTTTTCCGAGGCGTTCCAGCTTAGTCCTCAGGGGTAGCGGCGCATCTGTGAACGACCTCAGGTAGGAATATCTATCCTATCTGGGGTTGATTACAGATGTCCATGGGCGGCAAGAGCCACTTACCATCAGGTGGACTGCAAGCTCGTCTGTTACTCCTATATTATAAAAATATATATATATATATATATATATATATATATATATATATATATATATATATTATATTAGTAGTAGTAGTAGTAGTATATATTAGTGACCATAGTTCTCAGGAGTGGCAGCGCATCTGTGATCGACTTCGGGTATACTCTGTTCTTAATGGAATTCATTACAGATGTCCATACGTGGTTAAGAACCCTACCATCAGATGGACTGAAGGTTACTGAGCTCTTTCAATTGTATGACAAGAAGTTTATTATAATGTATATAGTTTGTAAACTCGTAATATGTATAAATTTCTGTTGAAATAAAGCAAGTTTAATAATTAATAATAAAGCAAGTTTAATAATTAAAGTATAGGTATTTTTTAACAAACAAATTTTCAGATATATTTGTGTATTTTTTTTAAAAGCGGACAAAGCCGCGGGTACTGATAGTGGAATAAATAAAAGTGGTCTCAACTTATCCGGTTCACAAAAAGCTATTAAAACTTTAAATTGCAAATTCTAAAAAATAATTTAATATCTCAAATCAATACAAAATAGATCTGGAGTCCTACCCCATGGAATTTTATTTATTTATTTATTTATTCATGATCACCAACATAATGTACACCAAATAAAAGCAACAATCCTTACTAATATTATAAATCCGAAAGTAACTCTGTCTGTCTGGTTGTCTCTTCTTCACGCCCAAACCACTGAACAGATTTTAATGAAATTTTGTACAAAGATAGTCTGATACCCGAGAAAGGGCATAGGATAGTTTTTATCCCGGATATCCCACGGGAACTAGGGATGGCGACTTAAGATCGATTAATCGGAGAATCGATCTTTTGGACCCAAAACATCGATTATTTTAATCGATATTAGTAAGCATTGAATCGTAAACTATGCATTTGATCAAGTGATCATCTTTAGCAAAGTTGAAGGTACGAATGTTCAGTTTTATGTATGTTAGTATGTTATATTATTTTCTTTTAAACGCAGGCGAAGCCGCGGGAAAAAACTAGTAATAAATGTAGAGAAAAGAGGTAAGTGTCATTACAATTATAGGTGAAGACAGCATGCAAATACAAAAAAACGAGTAAGATAGCTGTAGTAGCAATTATGTCATAATTCAAATTTTAATTGCTAAAGTATAAATTGACAAATTTTGTTCTTTGGTAAAACCAACATATTGATTACTAACGGGTGAAAGTGTATCAAAAAGACTATTAAAACTGTATTTGCATGTAGGGGGAAGTCCTATAAATAACAGTAGGTAAGTACAATTTTTCCTCATGTCTTCATATGAACTTGACTCATATTCTTAACGGTCTCACTGAGATGCCTTAATTAGTTATCAGTCCATCTGTGTTAATTAGTACAGATGTGGGGAAGTCTAGATTTATAGATAGTATGGAATTGCTGGAATAAGGATTTATTTTAATATAAGGAAGGGAAAATATGGGCATTATAGGATGACCGGTAAATAGAAATCGAAATTTATGGTTATTGAAAATATTAATTAAGGAAAGCTAATTATTAAATATTGACTAAAGGAAAGAAAGAAAGAAAGAAAGAAAGAAAGAAATAAGACAGAAAGAAAGAAAGAAAGACAAAAGAAAAAAGAAGAAAGAAAGAAAGGAAAGAAAGACAAGAAAAGAAAGAAGAAGAAAGAAAAAGAAAGAAAGAAAGAAAGAAAGAAAGAAAGAAAGAAAGAAAGAAAGAAAGAAGGAAAGAAGGAAAGAAATAAAAGCGTATATCATTTCGTTTCTTTAACGTAGGGTAATATTATTATTCGTTTGTATGTATATAGGTATGTGATATGTTTGTCTTATTCTTGGGCATGTTTAAAGCCCAAATCCTTTGACCGGATTGTACGAGTAACTTAGGTATCTTTGACTTAGTAATAAATAATAGTTAAAAAAAAAACTAAAAAACGCGTTTATTGCTAATCGAAAAAAACTAAAAAATAAATCAATCAATCATAATGATTCGCCCCAAAATAAATTATAATAAAATTTAAGTTATTAGAACAATAATTCAATTCAGAGTGAAAGCGTGGGGTGCTTAATATTGTAAATGTTACAATAATTATATTGGCAATTATCTATGAGATAATAGTTATGAGCCGCCATAGATTAGTAAAGATACTTCGGCGCCTTGAAATTGAATGAAGCCACAAACGGCTTATTAGTAAGTTCTTTTTTTTAATTCTTGACAAATAAAATATTTTTAGAGAAAATTTACGAATAAATAACTAATACTGCGTAATTTACAATTACAATGTACAATTTACATAATAAATAAATAATTATTTCAAATATTTTAGAGACATTTTAGCAAGGAGACGTGGCAAAACTTTTTTACGCAACTATTTCAATTCTCAAAACTGGGTACATTTTCTTGTTAGGAGTGAGTAATCTTTACTTATCTATGTGAGCCGCAGTAACATGCAATGCTAGTTTTCAATTAGATTAGCAATAAAAGCGTACTTTTTTTAGTTTTTTTGAACTAATATTTATTTATCATTTTTTAGTCTGTGACTAACTCATAAATTCTGGATTAATTAATCTTATAAGAATAATAGGAAACTGTTATCAAATTAATGCATTGTCATCGGTCCTTTATACATGTACAAAGTTTAAAAATTATTAAGCTTCTAGAAACTGCTGAAAATTGAACTCCAAGATTCCGTTACATATATACATACATACAACCCAAGCTAATAAAAGCGTGTTTAATATAAAAAATATATAGTTTAAAAACTAAAAACCACGCTAAAATCGCACAACGAAAATCGTTAATGCTGATAAAATAAATGCAATAAATAAATGAATTGAATTGAATTGATTCCTGACGATCCCGGTGAGAAAAATGGGATAAAATTATTAAAATCGTGTATTGTCATCGGTTCTTGATAATTGTTTAAAATTTTAAATTAATTAGACCGTTCAAAGTGGGTAAAAATCGAGTTCAAAGATTTCGTTACATACATACATACATACATACATACATACATACATACATACATACATACATACATACATACATACATACATACATACATACTTACATACATACAACCCAAGCTAATAAAAGCGCGGTAATAATACATTTTTTTAACCAAAAAAAAAAATGTTGGTTTCTTCCCCAAGTACATACCAGCACAGCACATAATTATTAAAACCTCCATTAAGTTAACTCTGCTTCCTTGTTCCAATTAGGCTCGTTTCACACTCCTATTATAATATCAAGTTCAGAAACCGTTCAGAAATTCGACGCTTATTAGAGCTTATGATAAAAATATCTTGTTCATTTTTCTCATAATTACTGATATTACTTTTAACGGCTTAATTCGTATTAATTTGTGATCAGATTTCCTTAAAATATTTTGTACGATAGAAGTATAAAAACGACCATGTAATCTACTTATTAACACTTTCGGTGCTGCAAACATACCCAACAGAGTTCATTATATGGCACATACCTGCTCCATACAAATAAAAACGACGTTTATAATCGTTCAACACTGCTCACATGTACTAAAACACACAATCTGGAACAACCGTCAGTACACGTCAACGTTATTAAACGTTCCTCACACGTGTTTTTTTTAAATTACTAATACAAAGTAACAATGGATTATGACGTCAACGCCTAACGGCGCGGGTGACCCTGGGTTACTCTCGACGTCTCCAGGCAACGGCGCGGGTGACCCTGGGTTACTCTCGACGTCTCCAGGCAACGGCGCGGGTGACCCTGGGTTACTCTCGACGTCTCCAGGCAAGGGCGCTGGTGACTCTGAGTTGCTCTCCACCTCCTCAGGCAACGGCGCGAGTGACCCTGGGTTATTGTCCATCTCTTCTGAGGGTGATACAGGAAATTCCGCAGAATTTAGTGAAACAGTATCCGCGTTTGCACTATTTTCTCCACTGTTGTCTTGGTCCGGTGTATGCTTCCTTTTTTTACGTACTCGACTGTCAAAAATACATTCAGAGCTGTCAGAGTATCAACATGTTTACGTTGATTTTGGTATCGAAAATATTACTTATCAGCTTTATTCAAGTCGAAAGTTATATGTAACTAATATCTCAGATAGGGCGAATTGCACATAAATCAATTATATAACTAATATGCACAAAATATTCATAAAAAAACTTACTTTCCTCGTGAAATTGCACGTTTCAAAGCGTCAACGGCGATAGGGCCTCCCGCCAGTGACACACAAGGCGACTGAGTATGGCGAATGTTGCACGGGGAGACGTAACTAGAAGTTGTGCATGTGTGCGTAGGTAGCAACGTGTGCGTGATAGTCCTTCACAAATTGATCAACAGAATTTTGTAGTATGGCGGTACTGGTCTAGGAAACTTTGGCGATGCGGCGCAATGACGTAACTACCCTATAACCTTAAGAGCCGCTGGCGCTATTGGACGTAGCGTCAAAAAAATACTTTTTTTTTCTGACGTCGGTGCACGTTGTGCCATATCACATACATAGATTTTGACGTGATAAAACGTTGCACCACCGAAAGTGTTAATAGTAGTCACGACCAACATTTATAACCAAACCCGGATAGTATTGGAATCCTAAGTGGTAGAACCTAATAACAGCAGAGTTAAGTGTAGCTATATTCCGGTTTAAAGATTTCTTTTTATAATATAGGAGTACTAGACGAGCGTGCAGTCCACGTGATGGTAAAGGGCTACTGCCTTTCTGGACATCTGTAGTCGACCCCAGATAGGATTAAATACCTACCTGAGGACTAAGCTGGAACGCCTCGGAAAAGTCTGTCTCCCTTACCACACCCTTCAAACCGGAACACAGCAGCGCTTAACGCTGCTGTTATTAGGTAGAAATAGGTGTGGCGGTGGTGCCACCGGAGTCGAACCACAAAGGGTTCTACCACATTCAATCGTACATAATATATCTCCTTACCACACCTTTCAAGCACACACAACAGCTACTAACACTTCAGTTAGGCAGAAATAGGTGTGACAGTGCCGGAGTCGAACCACAAAGGGTTCTTACAGACCAGTGTCGTAAGGCAAGCCTATGACTATAACCGCCTAGCAACAGAGAGCCAGTTAGATGCAGTGGAATGTTCTAGGTGCTTGAGTTACTGTCATTGACAGACGCCGCGCTGTCTCCGCAACACACTAATTGACTCCTGCACTTGTACAGAGTAGCATACAACCAGAGACGTATTTTTTTTATAATATAGGAGTAGCAGACGAGCATGCAGTCCACCTGATGGTAAGTGGCTACTGCCGCCCATGGACATCTGTAATCAAGCTCACATAGGATTAGATATACTTACCTGAGGTCGGGCACAGATGTGCCGCTACCCCTGAGGACTAAGCTGGAACGCCTCGGAAAAGTATGTCTCCCTTACCACACCCTTCAAAACGGAACACAGCAGCGCCTAACTGCTGTTATTAGGCAAAAATAGGTGTGGCGGTGGTGCCGCCGGAGTCGAGCCACTAAGGGTTCTACCACCTCCAAAAGGTTTTTTTTACGAAACAGAAACAGAACAGTTCACCTTTAAACGTGGTAGAATCCTTTGTGGTTCGATTCCAGACGCACCACCGCTATACCTGTTTCTCCTTAATAACAGCAGTGTTAAGCGTTGCTGTGTGAAAGATTATTTTTCGCGAAGAATTTAAGTTTCCAGGTTAGTTGCTAGCTTATTTAAATGTGTTTAAACGTCAAATGAACACTTCACGCGGAAATATACAAGTCACATTTTATTAGAATTAGAATCATCTTTGAGAAGTTTGTATATATTTTTTACAACTCTGAAGCATACATGATCAGGATATTTTCCTTCACCGTTTGGTTATGATAATTCATTTCTAAACATTTGAGATTTGAACCTCGAACCCCTCCGATTCAAAGGCCGAGACTTAACCACTATCACGGCTTATAATAAGGTAAACGCGTCGACTGAAATTGATTTTTTCACGCAAATATTACTCGTAATATAACGATATCTCTGTAGATTTAATACACTTCGCGCGTGCAGTTAGCAACAAGTGGATGTAGCGTCGCGTGCGGTCGCGGCGCAAATTGCTTCTATTGGCTGGTTAGCGGACGTCTGCTAACTTAACACCAGTAGAAGTGTCGTTGAAAACATCAGTTTAATTCACTTCTCACACTCTTGATAACAGTAAGTTTTAATGTTTTCCATCACCATTTGGCCAAGTGATAATTAATATGTAAAATTGAGATGTACGTGTCTGGGATTTGAACTTCGGTCCCCGATTCTGAGGCCAAATCTTAAGCACTAGGCTGTCACTGTCTTTAACAACGTAACACACACGCGCTGAAAGAAATTATCTTTTTCACGGAAATATTAAAATAAAGACACCTCTGGGGATTTCCTACTCTTTGCGCGTGCAGTTAGCAACAAGTGGATGTAGCGTCGCGTGCGGTCGCGGCGCAAATTGCTTCTATTGGCTGGTTAGCGGACGTCAGCTGACTTAACACCAGTTGAAGGGTCGTTGAAGAGGTCAGTTTGTTTAAGATTCTTTTTCGCGACCGTTCCAGGCTGTTGCTAGCTAATTTAGTTTATGCGGAAATGAGTACGTCATGCGGAAATATTAATTTGATTTATGACGTCATCAAGCTATTACGCGCGTGACGGCCACCGTGTTGGTCTGGCACACAAAGGGTTCCGGGTTCGATCTCCGGTCAGACACTTTAATGGTGAATTAAAATTTCCGCTATGAGTTTGAGTGTATGTGTATTCGTCTTTGTATCTGTCTGTGGAACCCACGACATGAGATAAAACCTAGTATGAGACCATGGGAAAGCGTTTTATTATTGTCCCACAGCTGGGCTTAAATTTCCTCTCAGAGTGAGAAGAATTAGGCCATAGTCCACCGCGCTGGCCAAGTGCGTATTGGTAGACTTCACATACCTTTGAGATTTTTTTTAATAAATCTCTCAGATATGCGGGTTTCCTCACGATGTCTTTCTTCACCGTTTAAGAAAGTGAGTGATAATTAATTTCTAATACGCTCATAATTTTGAAAAATCAGAGGTGCGTGCCTGGGATTAAAACCTCGAACCCATTAAGAGGCCGAATTTCTTAACCACTAGGCTATCACTGCCGCACTTGCTAACTCGCACTTGTCCTCTTTATTTTATTATATTTATGTCATGGCATAATTATTTGTGTTTTTGTTTTTCATATCAATTATCAATCGTGTTTTCACTATCTATGTGATGTACAAACAACAATGTTCAGAGGTCAATATATAATCGTCACTCCATTATGGTGTACTGACGTCACCATTGACGTGAAAGGAAACCTCGACCTATTTTCATCGTATATAAAAAAGGGAAAATGTATCCAAATTTTGAATTTTTATTCTAACGAAAGCAGTTTTGTTACACTAGTTTATACCAGGGTTTGTGTAAAATGCAATAAATTTATTTTTTATTGCTTAAACTTAAGGGAGACAGATTTTTCCGAGGCGTTCCAGCTTAGTCCTCAGGGGTAGCGGCGCATCTGTGGCCGACCTCAGGTAGGAATATCTAATCCTATCTGGGGTTGATTACAGATGTCCATGGGCGGCAGTAGCCACTTACCATCAGGTGGACTGTATGCTCGTCTGCTACTCCTATATTATAAACTATACTCGATTATTATTATTTGTATTAATAATAATTTTTTACTTATACTACCTACCAATAAAATAGTACATGAGCATATAGATGTACTTTTAGTAAGTTTCAAAGGTAGATTCCTTGGAGGTTCGACTCCGGCGGCACAACCGCCACACCTATTTCTAACAGCAGTGTTAAGCTTCTGTGTTCTGGTTTGAACGGTGTGGTAAGACATACTCGTTATCTCAGGCGTTCCAACTTAGTCATCAGGTAGGCAATGCATCTATGACCGACTTTAGACAGGAATCTAATCTTATCTGAGTTTAGTTAGATGCCCATGTTCGGCCACTTACCATTACTTATAAAAACGTTTAAAACATTATTTCTAGTGGAATGACGTATGACCCTTTATTTTCCAAGAAAATATTTATCAGACGCGTTTATTATGAATTATTATGTCTTGTTATGATAATGGTGATAAGTGAAATGATTAATTGTTTTCATTGTGTAATCCGTTGAAGTACGTGATTCTATGTAGATTTTTATTATTTATTCATTCTGAAAAATCTTAACATACTTATCTTGTAACTCTATCACGGTTCGATAATTCATTCCATTAATCATCATCATTATCCTCATCAACTTATTACTGTCCTGATGGGCACGGGTCTTCTCTCAGAATGAGAAGGATTAGGCCATAGTCCACCGCGCTGGACAAGTGCGCATTGGTAGATTTCTTATATAAAAGATCACTCAGATATACAGGTTTCCTCATGATGTTTCCCTTCACCGTAAATGCAACTGATAGGTACTTAATAAATCTTATATATCTATATATCAATGAAAGAATGAGAGGTATCTGTATGTTTTAGGGTGGTCGTTAAAAAATATTTTTTTTTGGGACCCCCTAAAAAAATCCTTCCTTTTGACGAAAAATGACAGAAGACATTTTTTTTTTTTTGCTTTAACCAAAAAGAACACGTACCGCCGACCGACTTATGGTCATTTAAAATTGTTAAATGTTATCTACCGAAAAGTCAACATTTTTTTGTGCTGCTAAGGTATAATTGGAAATATCTTGACAAATATGAACTTTTCAAAAAAAATATAAGAGACCTTTTTTTAAGACAATTTCATTTCCTACAAAAAAGTCCTTTTCTCAAATCGGAATACTGTAGGAGAAATTTCAAAAAAATACAATTTTATCAAAAAAATGACCATAAATCGGTCGGCGGCACGATTTTTTTTGTTTAAACCAGAACAAAAAATTCTCCCGCCATTTTTCGTCAAAAGGAAGGATTTTTAGGACGTGTCATAAGATTTTCATTTGCTTTATGATAAAGGAAGACATTGTGAGAAAACCCACACGACTGACTTTTTTTTTAAATCGTAAAGACGTGTAAGTAAAGTCTACCAATTCCCACTCGGCCAGCGCGATCTAAACCTCATTCTAAAAGGAGACCCTTGTCCAGCAGTGGGACATTAATCCGTACTAGTAAAACGTAATACTCAATGCGTAGTTTCGATGCGTAAAATCGTGGCCTATATAGTGAATGAAGATATATTCAATTATATAAATTGCGTTGCCATTCGCCAAATATACGGGTTTCAGACCCTTGTCGTATTATCCGCGTGCAAGAGTGGGAGCTCAAACCGTCCAGCAAGCGACCCCGGGAAGGACAGCGGTTTGTGTGGTCGAATATCGCTGTAATCACCAGGGGATGTGAGAGGAGCGTAAATTGCTCCCCCCAGGGCAGAGCCCGATAGAAGGGCATCGCGTTAGGAGGACTCCGGTTGTGTTCCTTTGGAGATCCCGGAGTTCTCCACCAAACGCTGAGGACGGCCACCGGGGGGGTTTTAGTGCGGTAAAAATCCCACATAACCCGGCGTCGCTCCCATGGCGTCGGGTACCTTTTGAAGGTTTCCCCCTCGTCAACAAAAAAAAAATATCCGCGTAGGTGGTTGAGCGAAAAATAAATGGAACATATAGGGTAGGTATGTAAATAAATAAAATTGCGAACAAATTCATGGATTGTCTTATTATAATTCAGACTATTTTACCCGACTGTCAAGGAAGGGTTATGTTTTTCGCGCGTATCTTGTATGTTTTGTCTTTCTTTATTTGATCGGATCTTACAAACGGCTGGATGAATTTCGACAGTTAAGGTGTCATTATTACAGAATTTAATATGAACTTCCACGGACTACCTTACAATGAAATTGTGGCGATTTCCAGCCAGTGGCGGACGGAAAGTTTTATATAATATAGGAGTAGCAGACGAGCATGCAGTCCACCTGATGGTAAGTGGCTACTGCCGCCCATGGACATCTGTACAACCCCAGATAAGATATTCCTACCTGAGGTAGGCCACAGATGCGTCGCTACCCCTGAGGACTAAGCTGGAACGCCTCGGAGAACTATTTCTCCCTTACCACACCCTTTAAAACGGAACACAGCAACGCCTAACACTGCTGTTATTAGGCAGAAATAGGTGGCAGTGGTGCTGCCAAAATCGAACCCCAAAGTGTATTAACAATAAAATGAGGTAAAAACCTCATCCATAGATTAGTAAAGATTACTCACTCCTAACAAGAAAATGTACCCAGTTTTGAGAATTGAAATAGTTGCGTAAAAAAGTTTTGCCACGTCTCCGTGCTAAAATGTCCCTAAAATATTTGAAATAATTATTTATTTATTATGTAAATTACGCAGTATTAGTTATTTATTCGTAAATTTTCTCTAAAAATGTTTTTATTTGTCAAGAATTCAAAAAACGAACTTACTAATAAGCCGTTTCTGGCTTCATTCAATTTCAAGGCGGCGAAGTATCTTTACTAATCTATGATCTCATCATTAAAAAATAAGATCTAGCGATACATCGTTTATCGCTCTATGTATCCAGTGCGACAAGGGCTGTATCGGCCAAATAACACGACACACATTCCTGGTGTCGTGTAGGAAATACCACGACATGTCAATTGCAATAACGTACTGTTTCCGCTTTGGTCATGGCTTCGTGTGGGGCCATTGAACAGGCGGGTAAGTATTTTTGGATTAAGTCCTAAACGACCTTCCTTCGATGGTAAGTCGATTGATTGATTGGTTGGATGGTAAACCTCTGGTATATTATATATATATGGTATATTATATCTGGTATATATTATATTTTAAGACACGTACATAGAATAGGTTCTACGCGAAGCGAGTAAGACATATGTCGTCACCCCTGAGGACTCCATGTTTGCCTGATAAGCAAGTCGGCCGGGATCCACACACTTCCACTCCTACTTCTCACCTTATTTTTGATTCCACCACAAATTTAATGTCGATTGGTCAGAGATATCCAAAGAGATTAATTAATATTCTGATGCCCTCTACGTAGATAATACTACACCGCGATAGACGACCCGCGTGGCGGAGTGGTCACCATGCCGGTCTGATGCGCAGAGGGTCCCGGGTTCGATCCCCAGCCAGACAGATTTCTAAATGATGAATTTAGATTTCTGTTTCTGGTTCTGGGTGTTTGTGTATTTGTCTCTGTGTGTGTCCATAGCACCAACGATACAAGGAAACCTAGTGTGGGGCTGTGAGTGTAGAAAGCGTTAAGCGTTAAGCGTAATATTAAAATAACAATCGTAGTCAATTAACCATTTCTTTTCAAAGACAACGCCACCAAGCATAATTAATTTATCTATTCATAAAATTAAATGAATAAGCATGAAAGACTCTATTTTCAAATACAATAGTAAAACAAATTAGCAACTCAATAGAGTTGTATCAGCGTCACGCTTGAACTTGTAAGCAAATCGCGCGTTTCATGGCCCCAGTGTTAAGGTTGTGGCCACTAGACTAGAAAGGGCGTTATATCGTTCTAGATTGTCAATGACGAATCTTTATTGTGAGATTCAAATAGGAATTGTATTTTTATTTATAGATATAGGTACTAAATCTATTTATTTTCTAATCAATGTTTTTCAAAATTTAAATTTTGAAATTGTAAATATTCATCTTAGCATTTATAAAAAATGAAAATTGATTTTTAGGTAAATTTAGTAACTTTGTTTAAATAACTTGTGAAACATGTAATTAGTATTACAGATTACGTTTCGAAAAGTAGGTACAAGTAAGTGAACATGTAAATTTATATGCTATAGAAAGTTAGATGTAATTTTTGGTTTGTCTTTTTAAGCTATGTAATTTAAATTTGCAAATTCCCATCTAAAGTCCAATACTTACAGATTGTTAAAAATTTTGTACGAAGAAAACATAATGCTATTTTAAAATTTCGCCTGTTTTTTTTTACTAAAATGCCTAAGATGTTTATGATACCCGTGTAACACAAATTTGTATTCAAATATATATTTTACTAGCTGACCCGGCAAACGTTGTGTTACCATATAAATAAAAAAATGTTAAGGATGAACAATCCTTATCACTTAGGGAATGAAAAATACATAGTAGCCGATTCTCAGACCGACTGAGTATGCATATAAAATTAGGTGAAAATCGGTAAAGCCGTTTCGGAGGAGTACGGTAACTAACATTGTGGCATGAGAATTTTATATATAAGATTACTCTATTTAAACACACTAACATTACGTACATGATTTTGTATATACCTATTTCATAAAGCTTTGGTATGGTGCAATTAATAAGGTCATAACGTCAGCAATGTCGATGTTCTTATACGTCAGAAGCATCGTACGACACCGCGTGATCAATCAAATCGCCAATTTAGTTGGAATTCGTAGTACGACACAGCTCATTGATTCATAATCTCCCTTATCTACTCTTATACTCCGTTAAATCAACTGAGTTAACTCATATTGACCGCCAATAACATACCACTCTTTAAGGTGTTTCGTTATGGAAACAAAGTGGCGAAAGAAACTCCATGGCTACAGAGGTTCGTGATATGGTTTCAAATGTTCTCGAGACAGATGCCAGGCACTGCATTCGCTGCGCAAAACCGTACTGCAATTTAAGGAACACGATCAATCCTAATAAATATGGCACGACGTCAAATAAAGTGAAGGATGAAAAGAAGACAATTACATGTTACAAAGTAAACAAATCGGTCATTTTAGACATAATTGTCCATTAATGCAGAAAAGCAAGCAAAGCAATGCATTTAGCGTGGTATTTTTGAATCCTTACATCTCCAGAAACAGATAAGAAACAACATTTTATTTTCATAGTTACGTCTTCGTCTGTGCAAGTGGGTCGAGATATCAGCATTACATGAATTAAAACTGTAATTTAATTATCTACATTACATTTGTATATTACAAACACAAATTGTAAATTTTCAATTACAAGTTGTAAATAGATAGATAGATAATATATAATTATGTTACTTAACTAAATAATAAAAAAATTATATATAAGTTGTAAAAAAATTAAAGTAAAGTTTAAATGTAATATTATTGTAAAATAATAAATTCCCGATTAGTAAAATAGTACATTACAATACGAGGACGAAAAATTTTTTTCTGACAAGTGTGAGTTTGCAGGCCGAGCCGCAGGCGAGGACTGCAATCACACGAGTCAGAAAAACATTTTTCGTCCGCGTGTTGTATAAAATTTTATATTACGGGGTCGGAAATGGGGGTTTTGCGCACGCGAAGCGTGCGTAAAACGTCCATTTACGCACGCCGTGATATAAAATAATTTTACTTATTCAGAAATGTGTTGTAATTTTTCATTTGACAATTATTTTTAGTCTATGCCACATCTTAAAACGTAACTATTTCACAGAAAAGTAACTATATGTATATCAAATTCAATCCAATACAGAATCCTAGAAAAAATAAGGAAGTCTTTATAAGGGCAATCTCATCTTAAAGGAGCCAAAACAAACTTCCAAAGTATGGAATCCTGTGACCCGTCCAGTTCGAACCCATTACGTGCAGACGCCGAGTGCCCGCCGTCACGACATCCGTCCGGCACACTCAACACACTTTACTACGCTCAACACTTTCTAACAGAAATACAAATACGAAACAACATTTTGCAGTAATAGTTACGTGATCATCGTCCGTGTAAGTTAGTAGAAATATGAGCATAAAATAAATTAAAACTGTAATTCAATCACAAGTTGCAAAAAATGTAAAGTAAAATTTAAATGTAATATTATTCTAAAATCACAAACTTTTGGTTAGTAAAATATAATGTTACTATTCGGAAACGTTATGTAATTTTTCATTAGAGAATTATTTTAGTCTGCCTCATCCGTAACTATTTCTAAGAAAAGTATACGGGTCACGCAATTCTATAAAAAATAAAAATGTATTTTATAAAAACAATTCCAAATAGAACAAGTAGATGTCTTTAAAAATAACCCAAAATAAACATCTGAACCGAATGCGATCCTGTGACCCGTCCAGTTCGAACCCATTACGTGCAGACGCCGAGTGCCCGCCGTCACGACATCCGTCCGGCACACTCAACACACTTTACTACACTCAAAACTTTCTAACAGAAATACAAATACGAAACAACATTTTATAGAAATAGTCATGCCATGATCACGATCCACGCGAGTAGGCCGAAACTTGAAATAAAAATGTTAAATACATTTTGAAATATATTTAGTTCTGTGGTTACATTAGTTTAAAATTATGAGTTAAATTTTCTTTGCACATTCATATTGAAATTCATGTCCAAA